>CM066031.1:42081829-42421719 GCA_033557465.1 Ichthyophis bannanicus
TGTGAGTGTGACGTAGGGGAGGGTTCTATAGCACTGAGCCAGATTGCAAGAGCGAATGGGTATGTGCATTACCTCTACACATGCCACAGATGACATGATCCCCAACGATCCCTTAGTCCTGTTAAACCCCACACCCGCTCAGAAGTTGTATGGTATGGGTGTGAGGATGTAATATCCCTGATATCGTTGGGGGGGGGGCCCCGTCAGGATAGTCATTGGGCCATGGGGCTTTGGCAGGCAAATCAATAGCCTATGTAGGTAGACATGACCTCTGTGTATCACACAGCTACATATTTGTCCCTCTGTGTATTGCATCTTGTGCGTGTTTTTGTGGTGTGTATGACCTGGGGGGGGGCTGGGGGGAAGGGAATTGTGACATGATGGCACACACAAAGTCCATGTGGACAGATGTCGTCCCAGGTTGTAAGTGTTTCTGTCAATGCAAGGTGCATGCACCCTTTTATATAGTTACAACACGGAACACATGTCCAATCAGCTAACACGGCATCACCTTTGAGAGGGGATTACTGGGACACTGATGGACCACCGCACACTCAGGGGGCTGACTGCCCGATTGGCAGGGGCAGCTTGCTAAACACAGAGAGGACAGAGTGACAGAGGGTGGGTGGCAGGGAGCCAGGGGTAGTCAGAAGATGGGGGTATGTGAAACAATGTTAAGGCCAGGGACATGTACATTTGCTTGTAACATTTGGCTGGTTAGGGCAAGCAATGGGGGGGGGGGGGGCTAGGCAGAATTCATATGGCACGGTCTTTTGCAAACACACCAGCAGTTTTTGCAGGGTGATCATGTGACTGGCAAGACCATGTCCGGAAAACGTGAGGTGTGGTGTGCATGTGAGAGACACAGTGAAGGGTGGCCGGCCCTCTGGGCGGGAACATCTGACTCATGGGGGGGTGGACAGAGTGGGCAACAAATATGCGGGTAACTCCCCACGACATGGTACATGGTGTCCCTCATCCCAGTGACAAGTTTCTAGTAGCAGCACGGTTTGGCTGACCCTGCACGTGTGTGTCTTCCCTCTACCTAACTCGTGCTTACAGGCAGACCTTTGAGAGGGCGGGTGCATGCAGGCTGACGTGGGTGTTGGGACATACCCCGAATATATCCATAGTCACATCTGTCGAGACTGTCCCATGTACTCTTGTGTTACGTTAAACAACATGGATCTATATGGAGGGGATATGATCCAGGGGGAATCTGGATTTTCGTACGTGTGAGGACACGGTGTTCTCACTGGAACACGCCACATCGAATATATAACTAGTGTCATCCCCCGTACTTGCCAGAGAATGCGGTCACGTCGACACACAGGTTGTGAGATGGGAGCTCTCGGGTGGTTTTGTTACACAATTCACCAAACAACGCGCATTGCAGATGATGTTTTAGACACAGGTGCAACGGGGGTTAACATCATGTTGTCCATCCATGTCGGCATGGACCACATCTGACATCTGCCAGCAAATACCCTTGTCAAAGGTGGGGTGAGCCCTGCAAACAGTCCAGCTGTACTGACGCCATAGTTACCCTGTAATGAACTCTGAGATCCCATAGATGCGGATGACAGACATGGCCAAAGGTTTGTGCAATCATGGGGAACCCTCGTGGTTGATATACCCTTGGCTTCCAATGGTCAATGATTGTGTTGCATGACAAAGGGTTTGCAGAACGTGTCAGACTGACAGGGATTGTTACGGCAAGGCCTGGATGTTCCTCCACTATCCTCATACATCTGCTGTGTGTGTACCAGCCGTCAGTGATCCTGACAAGGGACACATGACACTGCTGGGTAACTGGGTTTACAGTACAGGTACATGAGAGTGTGTTGCCCAGGTTTCCAATACTCTGTAAAACATGAACACATGCCGGATTGTTAACGACTGTGTGGATGTATAGTTCCGTATACTGCATTTGTGGTGACCATTCCCCTTCGCCCCTACCCTGGCAAATATACATTCCATTACAACTGTTCCATGCCACCATGTGGTGGCAGACAGTAATCACCATCTACATATGATTACACGGACCGCTTTATCATTCCACCCTCAGGGAAACAACCCCAGACACATTGCGCAAAACATCTCTGACCCTCACGTCTACGACATAGTGTTCGCACTGTGTCTATGTGTTGGACACCATAGGGTATGATGGGGTGTGCACACAGCCTCAGACACAAGGCTAACGACATCCTTGGAATGGGGAGATAGTATGTGTGTGCATCTGCAAATGTCAGCTGTATACACATTGATCATCTCAGGGAGGTTATGCGATGTGATGGATATGCATGACATACTTACCTGCATGTGGATCTGCAGTATCCAGCAGCGCAGGCAGACCATAGGTGTAGACCGGACCGAGGCGTTCGGCCAGCTGTTGCTCCAGGGGCGTCAGCATGGCTGGCAGGGGGCCCCCTCCTCCTGTACCCCTAGCTGTGCATAGCATCTTGTGTTTCGGCACAGAGGTGCTGCCGTACACCTCTTTTGATGTCGGAATATCTTTTCTACAGTCTATCTATGTCCCGTGGGGGGCCCCTGCCTCTGCGACCCCTCGCTGGACCGCCTCCCACACCGCGTTACGCCCTGCTGTGCCTGTCCTTGTGCTCTGTCGGCCAAACAGAACCTCGTAATTTTCAAGGACCATGGAGAGGAGGTTGTGGTTCTCAGCGTCTATGAATTTTATTGCCCTCCTCCTGAGAGCCTCAGACACAGGGACACGCTTCCTCTTCCCTGTGTGCCTGCTGGGAGCAGGCTGTGCAGGTACTGATGGCCCTGGCACTGCCCCCACCTCCACAGGTCCCTCAGTCCCCGCAGGCCCTGCCTCTAGTTGTACTGGCGGCACCACCTCACCCGCAAAAACACCAGGCTCAGCCTCCCCCACCCTCAGCCTCCCTCTCCCCCTCTCTCTGTCCCTCTCTGTCTGTGTCCCTCCCTGCCTATCCCTATCCCTCTCTCTATCCCTCTCTGTCTCTGTCCCTGGCTCCCTATCTCTCTCTGTACCCCTGTGTGTCTCCCTGTCACTCCCCCTCCCCCGCCCCCGCTGGCTTCGGGTCTGTCTCTCCATCGGCCTCCTCCCTCCTCTCTGCTCCCCACTCACCTCACCACTCGCCTCCCCACTGCACCTCACCCCCTCCGCCCCTCCCACAACAGGCACGGGACAGACACCGCAACCACGACCCCACCACAAGGCACACAGCACAGGAACAGAACAGTCACTAACACAATACACAGACAAGGTAACACACACAATGACAGACTACAGATATGGGTACTTATCAAACAACACGGGAAAATGTGGCTACCCAAATGACACTGACCCACCTCTCACTACACCACCTCTCACGTACATCAACTCTGTATACACTCGCTCTGACTCCTCAACCAACCCTCAACATTTTGCTTCCGTTTGGGTGCATTTGTAGTTTTGTGGACGGTGCATACGTTGCGCATGCGCCACTGTGTGACGTCAATGCTTGTGCGACGCGCCTGTGTTTAATTGTGCATGCTCATGCGTCTCGCTCTATGGTTGTGTGCGTTATGCGCAGGCGCAACTCTTAACGCGTGGGCGTTTGTTTGCAGCAGGACGTCGGCGACGGCGCTGCTTGTGCGACGCGCCTGTGTTGAATTGCGCATGCTCATGCGCTGGCCTTTTAAAGGTGCTTGCGCGACACGCAAGCGCCACTCTTAGCGCATGACCGTTTGTGTTTGCATCATGACTTTGGTGAAACGCATACGCCCATGCGTAACGGGGTTCACATGGGCTCCGCGCACACCCAAACGCACGTGCGCCCCAATTGGCACATGCGCGTCGCAGTCATACACACGCACACGTGACAACGCTTGCACATGCGCGGCACGCACAGACAGGCGGCGATGCGTGACCTCCTGCGCATGCGCACTGCGCACATGCGGCGCGGTACCGAAAAACGGAAAATAACAGCACACTGTATAAAAAGAGGGTGCTCAGTCAGCAACATTGAGGGTGTTTTGGTAGGCGCGGCGTGTGTTTGTTTGGAGAATCTGGGAGCAACTGTAGTGAGCCATATTGTGGGAGTTGTCTGTTGTCTTTGATGTTTGTGGTGGTTTGCCATTTGTGCAGTGTTTGGGCAAGTGTGTGTGTGTTTGTGTGTTTGTGTTTGTCTGTGTGTTTGTGCTTGTGTAGTCACAGAGGGCTTTACATGGAGGACATAATAGTTGTTGCATGTGCCCAAAGACGTGGGCAGATGCTACGGTTGCTGGACAGGGGAGATGATGTCCATGGGGCTGTGGCACAGGGCATGGGTGTAGACCCGCAGCAACTCAGACCTGCTGCTGCGGCGGCTGGCCAGAGAGGTGCTGTGCGGCGACGGCACAGACGGCGTACTGAGGTGCAGGCTCGGCAGCTGCGGCTCTATAGGCCCAGGGCCCAGCTCCAGGGCATGCGTGAGGACCAGGTCATCTCCCTGTACCGACTGAGCACAAGGGCTATTAGGGGGCTGTATGAGGATCTGAGACCTGACCTTGAGCCCCTGACTAGCCGGTCCCATGCCATACAAGGTGTAGTCAAGCTCCTTGCTGCCTTACATTTCTTTGCCTCTGGCTGTTTCCAGTCATCTGTGGCCGCAGTGGGTGGCATGAGCCGCCCCACCTTCTCACGCTGTCTCCACCAAGTACTGCGTGCTATGGTCAGCCGGGTGGGGACGTACATAGCCCTTCCCCACAGTAGGCAACATTGGGAGACCCTGGACCAGGCCTTTGAGGCGTTAGCCGGGATACCACACGTGATGGGAGCTATTGATTGCACACATGTTGCCCTGGTCCCGCCCAGAGACAGGGAGGTGGTGTTCCGCAACCGCAAACACTACCATTCCCTGAATGTTCAGGTTGTATGTGATGCTAATCTGCATATTCTGAATGTGGTCCCAAGGTTTCCAGGGTCCACCCATGACTCCTATATCCTGCATCGCTCAGCACTATTTAGGGAATTTGAGGATGGACATTACGGTGACTGTATATTGCTGGGTGAGTATCTCCATATATATCTTCGAAGATTAGTCATATATGTATGTGTTTACGTAACATTACCCATGTGTTGCAGATATTGCCCACTGTGCTATAGCAACATGAACTCCCATTCAGCAAACCGACAACTGTTGTGACTTTACATAATTACAGGACTGTAGACGTTGTTTAACAGGGGACATGATTAGCCATGTCACATCCGTTTCACAGCCATATGTGTTGTGGAGATGCTGGTGGTGTTACGGAACATATGCAACTGTTCAGATGTGTGTGTCGGGTGTGTATTGGCACTTGTGTCTGTATACCTTCTGCACACAGGGATGGGGGGGGGGCATTTCCACCCACCTGTGTATGCATGGGTTTAGATTGTATCTGTGTTAGGTCATGTCAGACGTGTGTTATTTACAATCCATGCTCCTAATGCGTGTCATGTGCGTGTGAGGGCCACACACTCAATCATTCATGGGTCTGTCAGCTGTTATTTGCTGGACAGGGGGGGGGGGGGTTGACAACATATGATGCATGTTGCTTGCCTTTGCTATTGGGTGTACTTTTTTGCATAGCTGTGCAAATGCTTTTGTCCTCTGCCATTACAGGGGTGGGGCCGGGCTGGGGTTAGCATTACCTTTGCGCACTGCACATGTGCAGTGCTGAGGCGTCATTGTCCGTGATTCTCCTGATGTGACTCATCATTTGGGAGAGTTGACTGCAAAGACGTGGGCCTATGTTTTTGGCCAGACGTAGGGGTATTGGTGGGACATACACAGGAACGTTGTCATACTCAGTAGCTGTGATGTTTTACAAATCATGTGGCCTACAATGTCATATTCTGTGGAGCACAACTTAACAAGGATGGAACGGTGAGGGTACAGTAGACATGGTGTCTACTGAGATGGTTTGTTGACAGCGGTCAACAGCATTTGACGTTATACTGCTATATGTAGATATGGAGACCTTTGAGGACATGGGGTGTCATGGTGATATTGTGTTCATCCTGGCTGACATCACAGTCAAACATGTTGTGTGTGTGCGCCTACATTGGCCCAGCAAACATTATTGTGTTCTTTACTTTGCAAACATATATTGTTTGTATGTGTCATGTGTGTTTTTATCGCGTACTCTACCATTGGTGGTGATGGTGTCGGTGATGAGAACATGAGCCACATAACATGGGACGTGTGCTCAACATAGGACTCTTTTGGGGGGACAAGGTGGGATTGTGTTGTTCTCTGACATGTCTCTACAGACCTGACAGGGCATTTGTTGTATTTCTATCAGAATAGTTGTTAGGTCTGGTGGATAATTGTGATGTAAAATATGTCTGTCCTGATGTGTTGTGGGTTATGTCTCTCGTCTATACATCTGTGAATTTATGGTGTCATGCGCTCAGTCATTCACATGCAACATTCTTCTCTGCAGGTGATGCAGGGTATGGGTGTCGGCCCTGGCTCCTGACACCTGTGCGTCAACCACGGACACGTGCAGAGCGGAGGTACAATGAGGCCCACGCATCCAGCCGCTCAGTCATAGAACGCACCTTTGGCGTTTTGAAAAGTCGCTTCAGGTGTCTGGATAGATCAGGTGGGGCCTTACAATATTCGCCAATGACTGTTGCAGAGATTATCGTAGCTTGTTGCATACTGCACAACATTGCTCTCAGGCATGGTATCCCTGCAGAGATTAATGAGGATGTGGAGGAGGATCCACCGTGCCCCCCTGTACGTGCCTGTGGTGACACACAGGCAGGCACATCGGTCAGGCATCGATTGATTGCAGACAGATTCACTGGTATGTATTGCACATCTACCCACATATATGTGCTGTTGTATGCGTGTGAGGTTTACAAAGGGTGATGTTTGGACCATTTACCATTCAGATGCAACACTGCATTGTACTTTTCTTAAACATCCATCATAACATGTCGTCAGAGGTGTGTGATGGACAATGTGGACAGAGCACAGTAGCAGCTGTTGGTGTTTTGGGTCAGAGGGTGTTGCTACACCTTTCAGAGCTTTTGGGGGTCACAGTACCATTTAGTGGTTTTTTGTGCTAGCGACTGCTGCCCAGACACAGTTATTTGGTGTTATTGTGTGTGAGGAGCCCTGGGTCAGGCAGATGGTTAGGGGTTTGGTGTGATAGAGGTGTCCATGTTTGTGGTGAGCTTTCATGCGGGACCTTTGTTTGTGTACTGCAATCTGTGGGTGTTTGTGTGTGTGTGTTCTGCTCCTGTCAGCTTGCTATGTTTGTATGTTGGATATTTTCAATGCAATATGTCAGACATATCACAGTACACATGCACCTGATAACGTTCCTATGGTGTTTCTGACAAGGTGTCACGTGTATTGCTGCAGCAGCAGCGCAGTGTGTGGTAAGGTATGCCTCATCAGGTGTCACAGGCATGGATATGGTGAATTATGTGGACATGTGCAGTGGGCAGCCAGGGGGCCATATGATTGCTACAGTCCATTTGTGGTGGAGTCATGCATAGCAGTATATTACATGTACACACATACAGATGTGCAGTGGGTTAGATGCTGAATGGGTGTATTTCATTAGGCAAATGTGACGCTAGATGTGTTGGCCCTTCCGATTTTTTGGGGTCTTCCATTTTAGTGGTGGCATATGTATTTGATAGTATCTCTACATCTGCCTCATGCGTGTGGGACGTGCTGTGTGTATGGCAGGATAGCACGGTACAGACACACAGATACCTTGAGGACACTATCAAGGGATGTTATATGCACATACACACAGACCTATGTGGGGGTTATTTGGGGCATTGAGACATCAAACCTATCCTTGGTTGAACTTTCTCACAGTTACACAATGGGTTAACATGCAACAATCACGGTAAGGTGACATGCAGACATGGTGGTTATTGTGGAGAGGCATGGTGCTGACCTTGCCATGTATTTAATCACATGATAAACACACAACTGTCATTATTCTTTGCTGGGGGAGATGTACAATGCATAATATGCATCTACACAGTGTATACAGGTGGTATTGAGGCATATTTCCAGGTGACACAGGTACTTACACTGTGCTTCAAAACAAAATTGGAGGGTACTGCACACAGAGAGGGGGTGTTGGTCTGAACATGGGAGGCACAGACATATAGTGTGAACCTTGGGATGCGTCACCAACATGGTGTGGTCCAGCCACCTGTTTTGGCACGTGTGTGGCACAGCAGGAGGGTGGGGAGGCATATGATGGATGTGGGGGGCCTTGGTATTTGCATCACACATGTACATGATGCCTCTCCCATGTACAAGATCTGTGCAGTGTGAGGGTGCACAGTCCGTTGTTGGTTCATGTTTTGGTGTATTACAGCTGGGGACAGTACGTTGCAGTGTGGCGTTCAGCGCTGGAACCTGACAAGGTTGTTTCTTCTTTCCACTACACAGGACATACGTGATGACAGTGCTGTCGGTGTGTGTCATTAGCACATGGCAGAACATCAGCAGAAATGCTGGGGTCCAGGGTATGTAGAACTACCGATACATTGTATGTGTGTGATGTCAGGTGCACAACATCTAGCCTGTTATGTATCATATTTGGCAGCTGGTGTTGTTCACGTATATTCTGTGTGCCGGTCTTACCCATATTTGCCTGTTGTCACACATCTCCACGTGCGGTTGTGACCAGTATTTTTCCTGTAATGGGTTTTCTGGTAGATTTTCCACAGATCCACATGTGGGCCTTGATGGGCTAGCTTTGCGGAAGCAACACCTGCTGCCTCCACCATTTTAGTTAAATAGGCCATCATCAGGGTGTCCTTGCATGTCACTCGACCGTTATGTGCACAAATTAGCATATTGTGCTGGTGGCTGTTTATTGGTTTGCTTATGTGGTGCTGCATTGTACATGCATGATACATTGTCATATGCTTTGATGGGTGCGGGCACCTGGGGGGCATTGTGGGGTTTGTTACCTCTACAGTAGTGCTGTTCACCTATTCATCATCACCCACATTTCTGGTGAGCAGAGTTGTGTCCTGTGTTATGTGGGACTGGTGTTGAGCAACATTTTTTTTTCTCTCTGACATAGGCATGATGTGAAGATCCCTGATGTGTGACTTTACATGTTGGTTCTACTGGTTGACCTGATATCGTCTCCGTTCGCTGTGACCTGGTGTACATATGCAGCAGTTGATGGGATTGATGAGGGACACATGATGGACACATAGGTTAGATTCCACCTTTGTTTTATTGTTATTACATCTGGCTGTACCTTTTGTGGGGTATCATTTGATCTCATGGACATGTAATGTTGCATCTCTGTACACAAAAAGGGATGCATATAGTGTGTAGCTGTGAGATGCCTGTGTGACATGGTATTTAACATAACCATCTCCATGTGACACCCGTGTCTGCAGCAACATGTAGTGTTCCTTTCACATCTGTGTTTTATTTGATGTGCATATCCTGTCATGTTTGCATTTCCATCACTTCAATCTTTAATTAGTGCAGTGTGCATTGTGGCAATTTGTGGTGTTGTTGCAGGGTTACTAACATTGGCCACACCTATCCTTTCTTTGCACAGGGCAGTGGACATTATGGACACATTTCCTCCAGTGCATCTCGTCTCCTCATCCAACAGCTGTTGTGGGACAGTGCACCATGTTATTGTTTAATGGGAAATATCCTATTTGATGTTTGACTTCTGTGAGTGGAACACAGGCCTGTGCTGGACGTTATTGCTCTTGGACTGCTTGTTTGACCATGACAGACATGTACAGCACACAGTTTGTGCCATGCTGTAGCTGACAGTCCTGCTGATTGCAGGGACACAGATGAACCTCCTCGGACTGTGCCATATTGGCATGTGACACTTTACTATGCACGCCCATGTTTGCCTGGGAATTTTGTAAGTGATAATTTGGATGTCAGGAAGCCTTTACTTTTGGTACAGTTTGCGCATCAGGGACTGACATCATCTGTGTCGTTTGGACATTCCTCACAAGTTGTTTACTGCAGAGTTTTGGCCCATGTGTGTGACATGGCACTCAGGATACCCTGATCTGTTTATTTCAACTGTAGCATACAGCCGTGATTGTTGCAGGGGGGAACAGTTTCAGCATTGCAATTGTCTATGTCCACCTGCCACACACCTGGACATGCTACATGTTTTGCCAATAACACACGGTCATGCCCACCAACATCCTTGATTGATGTGTGTAGGCGGCAATGTGGTTTACATTCATGTGTGGCATCACAGTACCATGTTAGTGTCCGGCTGGTGGCTGTGCATCAGAGTGACTCTGTTTGTGAGCCACAACATGTGGAGCTATGACCTCGGTGTGTTGCACTGTGAGATTATGTGCCATTCTTTGCATATTCACATGCTAATTATTGTGTTTGTTTGATGTTCAGACATGACACTCTGCATGTATGGCCACACCTTGCATTGCACGTCTGCACAGTCCTGTGTTACCCCCTGCATTTACCACACTCTCATTAGGACATTGTATTTGGGGTGTGTTATTGTGGGTGACCATTTTCGTGCTACACATCTGCATTCCATTTAACCTGCTATATGTGGCCAGCGACTGTGTAACCAACAGACAATGCAAGGGGGCCTCCTGTATGGTGTTATGTGTACACATTTCTGCCTGTTTTGTGGTTTGTATTCACTCTGTGTTCATGTGTCCCTGCTACCTGTTAGCATATAGTCAGTCAGTTTGAGATAATATTTGGGGTGTACATTGACACATTGCTGATGTGGTGATCTGCCATTATGTGGGAGTTATGACATTCGCTTGCAGATGTGTTTGTCACATTACAACATATTGGCAGCATATGTATTTTTAATTTGGTGACCTCCTCTGTTGCATGAGGGCTATGTTTGGGGGGACATGTTATGTGTTTTGGTTTCTCATTCTGCCACACCTGTTGTCTACATGCACGCATATGTGTGTGACACATTGTGGGCATGCAGCATCTGCTGTGTTGTGTGGCCCTGCTACACAGTGCATATCATGCACCTGATGAACATTTATTCTCGTGCCATTATGTTTTGCTCTTGAGTTGACCTTTGCATGGCATGTGCATTTTGACATTGCTGACTGTGTTCCCATCATTTGCCAGGGTGGGACACACCTTGCAATTCTGTTTACACTGTGTATGGTATGTATGAGACGTGTTAGAAAAATAAATATGTTCATTGTTCAGACATGTGTCTCTTTCTGTACTTTATCTCTGTGACATACATGCATTACAATGTTTAACATTCCATCACACATGACTCCTTGGGACCATGGGAATCCTGGCTTTTCTTGCACATGTACCTCCACTGATTTGCCCCAGGGCGCATGGTGTGCTGTTGTGATATGGTGCGTGTTTGCCTTGTGTGCAAGACATTTATGTGAACACTAGACTGCTCCTCCACTCATGGACCACATTTACACGTTTGTCTACGGATTTGATGGTAATTTCCATGGACCCCTGTGCTCACATTGGTGTTTGATGACAGCTGTGTATGTGTCTGCAATTTGGCACATCACTGAGTGCGGCACATCCCCATACAGGCCCTCCCTTTGGAATGTAATGTTTGGCTTGCCCTCAGTGTGTTGTTTGTGTGTATGGTTGGGGGCATGTTTGTTCACACAGTGCTTAGCAGTTTGCCTCACAACATCGTATTTTTTATGGAATATCTGGAAACGGAAACATTATTTTACAGCTGCTTCATCACCTCTACACACACCCTTGTCTGTCGTCAGTGTACAGCAAGGTGTTCACTCTGTGTTGACAAGGCAGCACATATTAGCTGTTGCATGGGTCTCTTTCTTAATGTTGTTTGCACAGCACTACACCTGGGGGTGTGGTAATATTGAGGTTGAGCAGGTGTGTGCTGCACCTTTTCTCATGTTGAATTGGCTCCTATCCTGTCCGCAATTGCTGGGCAGCTCAAGCACACAGCAAGCACTGCCCTTGTTGGTTATTTACTTTCCTCTGGTTGTTTTTTTGTTTTTATTCATTTATGTAGGTGTATGTTGATGCAACATTTCTGCGGGTCATATCTGCATTACATTACAAGGGGTGGGGTTTACAGGTAGGGCAGGGCCATCCCCAGGGAGGCTACATTAAGGGTGACCACAGGGCACATAGGACATGCTATGGACATTGACAGATTGTGAACAGTGTCTGATTCGTCTAGGGTTGATTATGTGTAGGGGTTTGGGGGATTCCTGGTAATGCTTTTTTTCAAGCTATATTCTAGAAGATATTTGGCCTGTCTTATTTCCGGGGCTGCTTGGTAGGGTTTTGCGTAAAGAGGAGGCATACAGTTAGGACGCTAGATGTCACGTCCATTACAGGCATTAGTTAAATTTCAGAGGTACATTGAAGCCTTTGGAAGCATCTGGTCTGGTAGTTCTTCCATGTGCGTTTCATTACTGTTGGGTTGTGATTTGGTGTTTCTGTGTTTGATTGGTGGGTGGGTGGGTTGGCTTTGCATTTAGTCAGTGTTTCAAGTAGGGGTATGTGTGGGTCCTTTACGATTGGGGTGATGTGTTCTGTTCCTTTTGCATGCTGTATCCACTGCATAACATATCCTTGTGTGTGTGCATGTGTCCCTGGTACCATATACAAAATGTGATGTGATCTGAACACAGCAGATCACCAGGTGCATTTATTCAGGCTTTCTCCTGTGGGTTTGCCTGTCCTTACAACCAGCACGCGTGCTGTGTGGGTGGCTTGACTGCTTGTGAATGCAGCCTTTGCTATGACGTGGAAGTTGTTGTTCTGTGCTACCTTTGGTTGCTTTTTGTTTTTTGGGAGTGGTCCTCGGTGTGATTAATCTCTGTTCTGTTGGCTGTGTCTGCTTGTCGTGCAGATGTCGTTTCCATTTCTTTGGCGGCCAGATGTTGGCAGGTTTGTGATGTAAGCACATTGTACCCTCATCTGAGTTTTGACCCATGGTTCTGTCCATCTTCTGACTCCCAGCTCTTGTGTCATCCTGCCCTGATGTGCATGCTGCTACAAGCCATCCTGCACTCCTACACCTTCCTGCATTTCATCTCTCCATGGTTGGCTCGTGTGTGTGTGCTCTGCCTATAACCGCTGGTCCACTATCATCATGAGATTTCACCTGTTGTGCTATTTCAGGCGCATCTGCTGGACACATCTTCACGTTGTCTGTCGCACACGATCATGATTGGATGTTACATTTGCATCACTCTGTACATAGCTCCAGCTAGACCCAATTTGTGTGTGTATTTATGTAGATGCCACATGTCCTGGATGTCATTATTGTACTGCAGCACATGTGATGTCTGTGGTTCTTGTCGTTCTGCTTGACGTTTCCTTTCAGCTCTGTGCAGTGTTTGGGTTATATGTGAACTCGCCATCACTGAAATGGTGGTTTATGATGTACATTCAGTGACACCCTAAAGGGTGACATACTCCTGTGCACTGGGGTGGGCTTGTGTTTAGCTGGCAACACAGATCGCTGTCCAATTGCATGCTGTACGCAGATGTAGGTAACCCAGGCTTAGTCACTGCTCAATTTGACACATGACCCCTTCACGTTCAGTCAGTGCCATGACCATTCTGCTACACTGCTGTTCCATCTTGCATGTCTGCTCACCTACTTTGGATTTCCATACATTACAATACACAATGGTACTAGCACTGACTGTGTTTGGTCAATGCCCTGCCTCCTACGGCACACAAAACGCACCCTATACACATCATTGTGTGTTTCGTTTGTGGAGAGTGTACGCTACAATTTGACCTCTGAGGTACCTTGATGGGCACCTTATGCATTACCTGCTATTACAGTACTTCCATAGTTCATTTGCTATCAGTAGTACATACAATTGAGGGTTACATGGCTCCTAGTTCATGACAGGTGATGGCTCAACCAGCCTTATTCATTGAACACAGCAGGGGATTGGACCCATGATGCCAGCACCATTGGGCAGTGTGCTAACCCTTCTGCTGTGGCTCTGTTCATTTGGCTCTGATATAAGCACAGCGCCTTTTGCCTCTTACACATTATGTGGGCAATAACTTCATGCCCCTCATCTGGCAATATTACCTAGGACAGGTGATGCATCACCCAGCCTTTTTCTATTTCTGCACAGCCGTGTATACAACCCCTGATCAATGCACCATTGGTCAGTGTCATCATCATTGTGCTGTGGGTCTGTTCCTGTGCATACCCATCAATGCGCCACTTCTGCAGGCTACTATTACAGTGCCTCCAAAAGGATATTTTTCACCGCCTCATGCCCATCAACGCAACGCCTTATGCTAAACATTGGTTCTCTCACCCCTAAAAATATGCCTCGTTGTGGACTAACACTGTGGGTGATTGGGGACATGCTCCCTACACTATTGGTTAATGTCTTCGCCATTGTGCTATGGCTCAGTTCCTGTGTATGGACATGTGCGCACAGCCTTATGCCGTTCACAATTAACAGCGCGACGCCTACTGCTGCCAGACCCGCACAAGAGTAACAGCGCGACGCCTGATGCCGCCCACATTTCCACCGCATCAACTCACGACCCCCACATCTGCCAGCGAGACGCATAATGCGGATCAATATTAGTTACTGCCACAAAAACTTACCCGCGCGACGCCCAAAATTAGTGTGCCTCCATCAACTTTCTTGTCCAGCAGTACTAGTTATGCCTCGGCCAGCCTTTCTGTATTGCACAAAATGGGGTATTGAACCCGTGGGCCCTGCACCATTGGTTGGTGTCTTCCCCATTGTGCTACGTCTCGAGTCCTGTGTTTAGATATTTTCCCAACGCTTCATGCCGTCAACAACTCACACAGCACCACCTACTGCCTCACAATACGCAAAAGATGTCCCGCGCACAGCCTAACGATGCACGAAACGCAAGCGACGTACAGCGCGCCGCCTAATGCACCACAGATTTTACAGTGAAATTCATAACGCAACATATTAATTACTGGCGCAACAACGTAACACCGACAGCCGCCCTAATGTGGTATGCCTCCTAAATATATTTTTTAAAACATTACTAGGCATGGTTCAGCCAGAATTGTTGGCTTGCACACACTGGGTGATTGCACCCGTAGCCCCTGCACCATTGGTTAATGTCTTCGCCATTGTGCTACGGCTCAGTTCCTGTGTATGGACATTTGCGCACAGCCTTATGCCGTTCACAACTAACAGCGCGACGCCTACTGCTGCCAGACCCGCACAAGCGTAACAGCGCGACGCCCGATGCCGCCCACATTTCCAGCGCATCAACTCACGACCCCCACATCTGCCAGCGAGACGCATAATGTGGATCAATATTAGTTACTGCCGCAAAAACTTACCCGCGCGACGCCTGGTGACGGCCAAAATTAGTGTGCCTCCATCAACTTTCTTGTACAGCAGTACTAGTTATGCCTCGGCCAGCCTTTCTGTATTGCACACAATGGGGTATTGAACCCGTGGGCCCTGCACCATTGGTTGGTGTCTTCCCCATTGTGCTACGTCTCGGGTCCTGTGTTTGGATATTTTCCCACCACTTCATGCCGTCAACAACTAACACAGCACCACCTACTGCCTCACAATACGCAAAAGATGTCCCGCGCACAGCCTAATGACGCACGTAACGCAAGCGACGTACAGCGCGCCGCCTAATGCACCACAGATTTTACAGCGAAATTCATAACGCAACATATTAATTACTGCCGCAAAAACGTAACAGCGCAACACCGACAGCCGCCCTAATGTGGTATGCCTCCTAAAATGATATTTTACCATTAATATTCATGCCTCACCCTGCCTTCTTTGGTTGCGCACACTGGGGGATTGAACCCATGGCCCCTGCACCATTGATTTTTGTCTTCAACATTGTGCTACGGCTGTGTTCTTCTATGTGCCTGGCAGCGCCCCGCTTAGCCTTCCCACGCGCTAATGTGGGACCCGCACATTAGCGCGATGCGCACAGGTACGGTCCGTTTTTTCCTTTTTTCTGGCTGGCCCGCCCACTCCTTATATGGCACCCGCACACTAACGGGAACCCGCACAGCAACGGTGTTTAGTAAACATGCCCCTTTGTTTCAGTACTTCTGCAATACTACCACGTTCTTTAGTAAAAGGGCCCCATAGAAGACACAGTTCCCGCTCCGTAGAGCTTACAAATTAAATTAAAAAGCAGAATGTTGTGAGAACTCATCTATGATCCTACATGGCTTACAGATTTGTAGATAATACTTTCAGTGCAGTAGGACTGTAAGTCCATATCTGAACAGTTCAACGTGTGAAATGAACCAAAATAGTTGGGGACTGAATTCAACCAAATGATTTTTGGCTTCCAGAGGGAAAGTAGCATTATATATTCAGGAGTCTCTGAATGTTCCACAAGCTCTTGAAAAATATGTTCTTACTGCCTCAGATGAGATGTTGCCCTAAATATGCCCCTAATGCCCTCTGGCTACTATTTCCAGTCTTATCCAGTGCTCAGAAATGAAGATCAGCTGATAATGAAATGTCACAGATTAGAGAAAGACCTGTCAGTCAAGATCCAGATTTAGATCTGAACATGCCACAGAACTCTGACACCCAATGTGGTTCGAACTGGGACTATACTCACTCCCTCGTGCCTCTTCTGGCATCAGTAGTGATAGATAATGGTACATTTGTGATATTTTCATTTGTTTTCTTCTGCTGTATTTTATATGCAGTGTAATGCAGGTACCACACATCCAAAATGCCAGGTCACCAAGGTGATTAGAAACTTCCCCCCCAGCACCTGGGATTTTCCTGCCTTTTATTTTCTGCTGCTTCCTCCTCCCTGCATCATATGGTTCTCTGTGAATGTGATCCGTGTGGTGCAGGTCTCGGGGTCTCAAGTCTCACAGGACCACCAAAGTGTTGGAAGGAGGAGTTCTTTGTGCAGCAGGGCAATAGGGCCTATAGTGAAAGATAACAAATCATCATGTTAGGAATTAGGTAATAATAAGAAAAACAGATTGATGTCGTTTCACAAAGCAGTGACTGCGAACGGAAGGATAAAAAGATTGCAACATTCAAATAAGGAAAGACCCAATATAGCAGAAGAGTTGCAGTTTCATGCTGCTCATCCAGGACTGGTTCTTTTCTTCTAAATTCCCTGAAATGTTTGTCTGAAGTGGAAGTGTAAAGGAAAGTGAGGCAATGTTGCCCTTACTCCAATGGCAGCTCCTATAGAGACTCTTGTTCATCGAGCAGTGGCAGCTTCTACTTCACAAGGCTCTGAAGATGTGTCCTTGGGGCCTCTGGAAAGGGAAGGCATGCTACCCGGAGTTTTCTAACCTTGATGTTTATCTTTAGCCTGGAGCACTGTAAACTACTACTAGCACTACTAAGCAGTTATATAGTGCTACAGAGTTTATGTCTTGTACAACTGATACACAAAAGAGACAGTCCCTCCTCCCTGGAGCTTACAGTCTACTGAAAAGACAGGACAGATAGCATAGTTACTCACCTGTAACAGGTGTTCTCCAGAGACAGCAGGAATCAGTCCTCACATATGGGTGACAGTGGCGCCAATGGAGCCCGTGTGAAGCAAATCCTCAGCTTTCAAAGAAAGCCTTTGGGATTGCTACCATGCATGTGTGGTCCCCTTCCCGCCCAAGGGTGCCATCTTGCTCAGTCAGATGACATAGCTAAAGACAGCAAAAATAAAAGGTGGTAAAAAAGCAACCCCAAGGGGAAGAGGGAGGGTTGTAAGGACTGATTCCTGCTGTCCCCAGAGAATACCTGTTACAAGTGAGTAACTATGCTTTCTCCGGGAATAAGCAGGAAGTCAGTCCTCACATATGGGACTCCCCAGCTACAGGCTACCGAAAGCCCATAGTAAAAACAGGGCTCCCTCAAGAGGAGCTGCAAGAAGCAGCAATGGAGTCTGTATACACAGACTAAACAGGACCCCTGTGTCTGATGAACTAGCACTCTGGTAGCCTGAACACAGAAGGGTCGGAGGGTAGGAGTTGCCCAGTTCCCGAAAAAGGTTACAGAGCACCACCTGGCTGAAGGCACTGTCCCATCGGGACTCTCTTTCCAGGCAGTAATGAGCTCGAAGGTATGGACTGAAGACCAGGTGGTGGCCTGGCAGATATCTGCCAGTGGGACTGAGCACAGGTTTGCTACTGAGGTCGCCATAGCCCTGACTCAGTGATCCGTGGCATGGCGTTCCAGTGGGAGCTTCGCCTCCTCATACGCGAGGGCGATACAGTCCGCCACCCAGATGGATAGTGTACACTTGGTCATCGCCTCCCCCCTCTGCGATGGCCTCGAGTGCATTAAATATAGAAGGACAAAGCCCTCTTACAGTCCAGGGTGTGGAGGAACCTCTGCCCAACTGGCATGAGGTCTCAAAAGAAGGTAGGGAGCACCACCTCCGGGTTGAGGTGGAAGGACGACACCACCTTCGGGAGGAATTTAGGGTGTGTACGGAGCATCACCCTGTTCTTATAAAACCTGGTGTAGGGTGCCTCAGCCACAAAGGCTTGGAGCTTGCTTACTGTGTGGGCAGAAGTAAGTGCGACCAAGAAGACCACCTTCTACGAGAGGTAATGAAGGTATCAAGTAGCCAAGAGTTCGAAGGGCGGGCGGGTGAGCTGCCCCAGAACCACATTCAGATCCCATTCGGTCGCTGCAGGGTGAACCAGGGGCTTAGACAAGAGCAGACCTCGTAGGAAGCGGGCCACCATTGGCTGGGCTGAGAGGGACTTCCCATCTACCTGGTGGTGATATGCTGTTAGGGCACTAAGGTGCACCCTGACAGAATTAGACTTGAGCCTGGAGTGAGAGAGGTGGAGCAAGTACTGCAACACCGTGACCACCGGGCAAGAGAAGGGGTCAGCTCCCAGCTCAGTGCACCAAACTGAGAACCTGTGCCACTTGAAGACGTATGCTTTCCTGGTTGAGGTCTTGCGTGAGGCCAAAAGGACATCCTCCACCTTGCTGGGGAGGTGGAGTGGGGCTAGAGCTAGCCTCTCAGCTGCCAAGATGTAAACGAAAGAGATCCCAGGTTGGGGTGCAGGAGAGAGTCCCCCTCCTGAGAAAGTAGCCGAGAGGCGGTAAGGGTCCTCCACCGTCAACTGCAGAAGCAGCGGGAACCACAGCTGCCTGGGCCATCGTGGAGCCACCAAGATGAGTGACGCCCTGTCATGGAGGGGCTTGAACAGGGTCTTGGCAATCAGTGGTGTCGGAGGGAAGGCGTTTAGGAGTCCCTCTGACCATGAGACCAGAAAGGCATTGGTGGCCACCCTGGTGGGGTGGGGCTGCCGGGAGCAGAAACAGGGCAACTGGTGGTGGTCCGGGCTCGAAAATAGGTCCATCACTAGTTCCCCCCAGGTCTGGAAAAGCCGGCTGGCTACTCTAGGGTCCAGGTGCCACTCGTGCAGCTGAAGAATCCTGCTGAGTCTGTCAGCCAGTAAGTTGTCTTGGCCCGGCAGATACACCGCTCTGAGGAGGATACCCTGTTGGATTGCATAGGAGCAAAGGTCTAGCACTTCCTGACAAAGGGCACATGACCCCGTGCCTCCCTGCTTGTTCACATAGAACATGGCCACCTGGTTGTCCGTCTGGACTAGGACTGACCGGTGGCATAGGTGATGATGAAAAGCCCTTAGGGCAAGACAAATGGCAAGCAGCTCCAAGAAACTGATCTGCTGGGCACTCTCATCCAGCAACCAGATGCCATGGGTGCAGAAGACCTCGCAGTGGGCTCCCCAGCTGAGCAGGGAGGCATCCGTGGTGAGGACCCTTGAGTAGTTGGCCGTCTGAAAGGGCATGCCTGCCTCCAGGTGTTGGGGCGACTGCCACCAAACCAGGGGCTTTGCCAGCTGATGGTCCACTCGGACTTTGTCCTGGAGGTGGTCTGTGGCCTGGGACCACTGATCCCAAAGTCACCACTGCGCTATCCACATATGGAGACAGGCATCTGGAGTGACATGGATCGTGGAGGCCATGTGCACAAGAAGGCGCAGAAAATGCCTGGCAGGCACTGAGGTGCAGTGCTGCACGTCCCGGGCCAAAGACATGAGCCGGATTGTCCGGTCCGGGCAGGAAGGCCTTCGACTGAAAGGTGTTGATCCTTGCCCCGATGAACTCCAGCCCTTGTGTTGGGCAAAGGTTCGACTTGGGGTAATTTATGATGAAGCCCAGGTGTTGCAGAACCTGCGTGGTGTGTGCTGTTGCCTGTTGCACTTCAGGGGCTGTGCTACCCTTGATGAGGTAGGGGAAGACAAAAAAACCCTGGAGCCTGAGGAAGGCGGTGACGACTGCCAGGCATTTTGTGAATATCCTTGAGACCGAGGCTAAGCCGAAGGATAGCACCCTGTATTGGAAATGATTGCCCCTACCACAAAGCGTAGATATTGTCTGTGGTTTGGGTGGATTAGGATGTGGGTATAGGCATCCTTTAGTTCTAAGAAGCATAGCTAGTCTACGTGCTGGAGGTACGGCAGCAATGTTCCAAGGGAGAGCATCTTGAACTTCTCCCTCACCAGGAATTTGTTGAGGTTGCGCAGGTTGAGGATGGGCCTTAGGCCCCCTGCCCTCTTTGGAATGAGGAAGTATCTGGAGTGGAACCCCTTGTTCTTGAGGTGGTGGGGCACCGGTTCCACCATTTTGTCCGCAAAAAGCCCTGCTAACTCCTTCAGAAGAAGATCCCGGTGGAGGTGAGACCTGAGGGGCTCTCCCGGGAAATAGGGGGGAGGTCTCTTGAGTCAGATAGAGGGGGTAACCCTCCCTGACTACCCTTAATGCCCATGAATTGGTGATTATGGCTTCCCACCTGTGGGTGTAGAGGGTGAAATGACCCCCTATGGGCTGCTGATCTCCCTGAGGGAGAGAGGCTATGCTGTAGGAATCAAAAACTCCCTCCTGGCTGTGCTGGAGCCGGAACCTGGGGTTTGGGAGCCTTCTGCTTACACGGGCCATTCCCTTATCCCTTGGCCTGCTGCCCTTGTTGGGGAGCCGGAGAGGCCTGGTAAGGTGGGTCGTTTTGGTAAGCAGTCATCTTCCTTGGGTAAAAGGGCTTTTTACCTGAGCCCTTCCGTCAGGGAAGGGCAGTCTTCTTGGAGAGCCTAGTCCTCATCATGAACTCAGTCTCCAGCTCTGCGGCCTTGTCGGTCATGAGCTTGCCGAAGAGGTTCTCTCCCCTTGGTATGGGACATCGACCAACTTGTCTTGTACCCACTGCTTGAGGTTGGATGACTGGAGCCATGCGTGGCAGCGTACACCGATGCCCGCCGTGGCTACCTGGACTACTGACTCAAAACCATCGTAGGCCACCCGAGACGTAAATTTGAAGCACTCATGGACAGCTTTGGACAGGCTCTTGAAGTGCTTGAAAAGGTTTGCTTGGAGAGGGCAGCTGAGAACCCAGCCAGTTCCTTCGCCAGGTCCCTCTGGTACATGCCCATCTACAGCTGGTAGGCATGGCTCCGGCAATTCAGCATCAAGCTGCCGAGGGCATCCAAGGTGCAGGACTCCATGCCTGGGGGCACCGAGGAGTGTGTCTTCTGGCTCTTGAGCCGACGCATGGCCAACTCCACCACCATGGAGTTGTGCGGGAGCTCTGACTTCTGAAAGCCAGGGATTCAGCAGACTCGATATATCGGGTTGAGTCACTTGCTGACCACCGGCACCTATGCCGGTGTCTCCCACATGCAGAACATGAGCCGTTCCAGGATGGGAGGGATGGGCACTGTAAGCGATTCCCGAGGAGGAGCCTTGTACTGGAGGATCTCGAGCTCATTGGCTCGACGATCCTCCTCGGACTTGGTGGGGAACGCCAGAGCTTGGACATGTCTTTGACAAAGTCTAAGAAGCCCATTTCCTCTGGTGGGGACCTTCTCTGAGGTTCAAGAGACCAGGGAATCTGAGGGGACATCGCGGTGTCAACGGGTGTCCGGGACTCCTTGTCCTCAGTCTCCCAATCAGAATACTACGAGGAGGACTCAAAGGCTGCTCCTCGGGCCCCGGCACCCTACAGCTTGTCCCTGGAGGACTCGTCGGGGACAAGCGAGGGCCCATCGAACAGGACATCGAGCGAGACCTTGGCCGAGGATCGACTCAACATCTCAAGTCCTTGAGGATTGGCTCAGCCTCCGGGGACGTCCTCGACATCAGGGGCCCAGTGGTTGGGATGGAGGAACCAGATGTGCTGGGCATCAGCACCCGCTGCTGGTCCAAGAAGGCAGTTACACTGCGCTCCAAGGCCGCCATTCTGGATGGCTCTGAAGCCTTCTGCGCAGGAACTGAGGGACTTGGGCCTGACACCTGTTCCCCTGGAAGGGAATCCTTGACGAGGACAGTCTCCAACTGCTGAGGGCGGTCTGGAGCCAGATCCTTCTGGGGGACCTTGGCCGGCCACTCCCTCTCCTATGGCTCAAGCGGACACCTGGGTCTCCGGGTCCAGGCCCGGGCCCGGGCCCAGGAGGATTACGGTTGGTCGGAGGCATCCAAGGATGCCGTCTATAAGGGCTTTTTCTTCTTTGGTTCCCTCGAGGGAGACCCCCTTTCCAAGGACCCATGATGACGCTTGGGCTCAGAGAGTTCCTCCCGAGGCGTCAAGGCCTCAGACAAGTTGCTGGCCTTCGGAGGCATCGGGGAGTCTGGAAAAATTTTGTCATGCTGCTGCTGGCAGCTCCTAAGGGCCTTAGAAGACATCTTTTTACAAAGGCCACAGGCCTCCGGATCATGGTCCACACCAAGGCACCGGAGGCAGCAGTCATGTATGTCGGTCAGTGACATTAGTTTAGTGTACCGATCACAACTTTTTAAAGGCACTGGTCACCATGTGGGAAAAAAGAACCCCAGCAAAGTCGAACACCCTTCAGGCTGCCAGCGGTGGAAAAAGGTGTGAAACACAAAAAAAGGAAAAAAACAAAACTTAACTAACAAAAGGAGCCGACCCCAATACCGAGGCACCGAGGTTGGTGGCGGGAAGACTACCGGTGCAACTGGAGTCGAGAAGAAAAAAAATCAACATTTTCTGGGGGAAAAACAGACAACGTCTGGTGGGCTCCGTGGACAAAAGAAGACTGAGCAACATGGCATCCTTGGGAGGGAAGGGGACCATGCATACGTGGTAGCAATCCCAAAGGCTTTCTTTGAAAGATGGGGATTTGCTCCACACAGGCTCCGTCGGTGACAACGCGTCACCTATATGTGAGGACTGACTTCCTGCTTGTTCCCAGAGAAAAATAGGTGTTTGATGTGAGTCAGGGATAAGATCTGAAGTCTAAAAGGTACTGGAATTTAGTTTGACAGACTATCTGATTGGGTAAATCTGTGAAATGTGGAATCTCTGCTGTAAAAACAATCCATGTAAGAAAACAGGAAATGGGGTGAGAGGGATTAAATGGAGTTACTTACCTGTAACTGGAGGTGTGTGTGTACAAGGTAAGTATGTACAGGGTGGTGGTGCTGATAGGGGTGGGGTGTGAACTCTCTGGTATCAGGGTTCCTAGGGCAGGGTTTCCCTAGCTCAGAAGTCTCGAGGCATTTGGAACTGAAACACAGAACCTCTGAAGTTTAAAATGGATGGAAAGTTTAACTTCAGGCCCATTTTAATGTATTTTCTGCTTTACTTCTTTTTTTAACACAGATTTCTTTACTTTCCCACTAGCACTCCTTGTGGCCTTGGGCAAGTCACTTAACCCTCCATTGCCTCGGAAGAAAGGCCTGGCAATCTACTTCCGGTGACACTGCCAAGAAAACCCAGGAGCTTCTGGGTCGCCAGGAGTCAGGACTGACTCGAAGGTAATTTTTTTTTTCTTTACTTTAGTGATTTCTGCATATCATTAGTTTATTACACTGTAATTGTGGCAGTAAACAAAGCCGTGATAAAAGTCTAACACAGATTTTTACAGCAGTGTTATTATATCAGCCTGAGAATGAGTCTAATCTGGTGCTTGGTGCAACTCCTCCCCTCACTCAGCAGGAGGTGCTGGGTACAATGTGTCTGTGCTGCACAAAGCTGAGCCCAGGAATCCCATATCCTGCAAGCAGCCCATTGGCATTAATCTCCACACACTAGGGCTCACGCTGCAGGCAGGAAGGAGAGGCATGCCCAGTATACATGTGCTCGAAAAGGAGCTCCTGCAGGTTTAAGAGCCACTGCTGGGGTCTCTTATTGCTGAGAGCAGAGCCCAGGTGCTGGTGTGGACTTCAACCTCAGGCAGCGGTGACTGTTCCCAGATCAGCTCTGAGGGCACAGTGAGTGGCAAACATTGGCTAGTGTTCAGTAAATATGGCTGGATGGTAGACCTGGGAGTAATGTGCTCCGTCTGCCTTTGTTTCTGCCTGTTGTGAACTACTTGTGTATGTGAACACTGTTGGATCCCCACTGACTGCCTGAACTCATGGCAAGGTGAGAGAGACCCATTCTACCCAGATCCGGAACAATCTCCTCCTGTAAGTTGCTGGCGAAATACCCCAGTCCTGGAGTGAAAGCTGCCCTACTTGTGAAGGCTCTGCCTCAGCCATTCTCTCTCCTGCTTTTCTGGGAAGGATTCGCTCTTCCCCCTCTCTCTCTCTTTCCAGGGATGAAGCTTCTACCTCTGCTTCTCTCAATGGCGGATGATTGGCATTGCAGAGAATCTGCGGGGGGGGGGGGGGGGGCAGGAAATGTTCAGGGTCAAGAGAGAGGAAGGGGAGGAGGGATCTAGACTGAGAAACTGAAAGACTAGGAGAGAAACACCTGTGCTCTCAGGATCTCATGCAGGCAGCCATCTTCAGAGTGGCAGCAAACTGCTGAGCTGCAGGATGTCCAGCTTTATGCTTCTCTTCCCAGATACTTTCAAGGTCCTCTGATAGCCCTGCTAAATGAAAGCATAAAATAACAAATTGCTCATAGATGTTTCATTCAAATGCAAACATGAAGGGCTTTCTTGTTCCACTGACAAAGAAAGGTGCTTGCCCGTTAGCTGGAGCCCTTGCAGCTAGCAGTATAGTGGTAAGCATAGCTGCCTTCCAAGCAGTAGATCCAGCTTCCATCCCTGCCAATGCAGCCTTCCATCCTCCTGCCTTTCTTTGCCATTCACATCCGCTCCCTTTGTTAGCATCCTCTCCTTCCCTTGTCAGAGGGTATAAACTCTTTCAAATGGCAGCGACTAGAGACCGTGACACAGAAGCTGGTGATTCGTAAGAGAGAGACACACTGGTGGATATAGATGGGAATCTTATTCACTTAAGAGCTCTAGGCATTAGCAGTTTTCTGCCTTCACCAGCTCTCCTCCTCGCCCTTATTTATTTATTTAAGAGTTTTTCTATACCGCCTTTTCATTCAATCAAGACGGTTTACAATAAACTTCAACTTATACAGAGAACTTGCAGAACGTTAACTTATACAAAGAACTTGTAAATATCAACAGTAACATTATAACTTCAACAACCTAAGTAGTCTCTTGTATTATTATCTAAACTATATACATCTTAATGAGAGTAATGGGGTGTTTGTATGGTTTGTGTGTCATGTCTTAGGTCTGTTTGTGTAGAGATTAGGATGAATGGTGGTCGTCTTTGAATTGTTCCATGAATAGGGTGGTTTTGAGAAGTTTCACCTTCTTCTCAAGAGGTAGTTAATGTATTTCTAATTGCTATAATCCCCTTTGTACATTTTGTCAAACAGAAAAGATGGAATATGTATCTGTTATACAAATTTAAAAACACCTAAATTTATAATTATAACCACCTAAGAAAAGAAACCCTAGTTATACGCCACCTGATATTCAAATGAGCTGACACTGATAAGCCGCAGCGGTTAGCCTCACTGCTGAAATATAATAATCTTGATCCTCAGCAGCAGTATCCTAATAGAGGCTGCCTCTGAATATCCAAGACTGAGAGGTTGCTATCCGGATAAGTGGTTATTTTCATTTGGCACTTATCCAGATAATAATTTAGGTCTGCTTTTAAGTGTACTAAATGTACTCCTAGGGGAATTTTGCACGAGCATTAAAAATCATGTGCAGAAATTTTGAAAATTCTGAGCATGGTATTTTGTTATCTTATCATTTTATTTTTCTAAGCAGGTTATTTTCCACTTCCTTTTGCTGGTCTTTTCTTAAATCCTTCGCCAGGACCTTGTCTCCTATTTTCTGTTTCTTCTCTCTCCCTTTCTTCACTTCTTTCTCAATATCTATCACTGATATTAAACTTTGATTCATCTTGTTTCTCTCCATTGTTCTCATCTGCCTTTCTGTTTACCTAAAGTCAGATTTTACTCCTCCTTCTCCCCTCCTCCAGTTCAATATCTTCATCTCTCACTTATGAGCTTTCCATCTCCCACTCTCACTTTCCTAGTCCTCATATTTCCCACTCTCATTTCTCCCCATCGTCCCAGCCCCAGCATCTGCCCCTTCTTCCATCCCAAGAATCTGCTGGCATGAACCTCCAGCACACTTCTCCTAGTCTCAGCATCCATCAGCATGAGCTCTCTTCTCCCTCCCTTCTTTTAACATGGTGCCCCCTTTTCCCATCCCACCGTCCACCTGCTGAGGCCTCCTTGTCTCTATATTTTCCCCTCCAACATTCAATATGTCCTCCTCCTCTCTCCTTCTCCCTCTATATGGTCCAGCATTTATCTCACTGTGTCTTTACCACCTCCCATCCAGCATCTCCCCCTCACCCCACCATGATCCAGCATCTCCTCCTCTCCCTCCCCTATACCCATCTCACCCAGCATCTCTGTTCTCTCTCCCCTGTCCTGCCCCCCTCCCCCAGGTCCAGAAAGTCTTCTCTGCTCTCCTTCTGCTCCAGCATGATGCATCCCCCCCCCCTCCCTCTTATTTCCCACTTGGCCAGTACTACTCATCAAACCTTTCTTTTTCCCATGGTAGTGAGATGGCTGTAATAATTTAAAAAAAAACAACCCAGTGATAATGCATGCCTGCAACTTGCATCACCTGAGGAGACTCCCACCCCTGTGATCTTCAAAGCTCTTCTGCATCCCACTTCTGTGGCAACAGGAAGCGGATGTTGGGAGTGGGTCATGGAAGAGCTTTGAAGATCTCAGGGAATGGGAGGTTTTGTAGATTGCACAGGTTACAGGCATGCAATATTGTTGGGTTTTTTAATTGTTGAGGTCAGCTCGCCATCACGTGAGAAAAAAAGCTTTGTGGGGAGGTGCCAGCTAAGGGGGCAATAGGAAAGAGAGAGGGAGATGCTGGTTGGCAGATCCAGACAGTACAGTGACTGGTTGTAAACAGATACTGTGCACACAGCTTAAAAAACAGACTGTCCAGTTGAAAGCCAGGTGGTTGGTCACCCTAACAAAACCCTTCCTGCCTAGCCACCACCCTCTCTATTGTACTTAATTCAATGCTGGTTATTCTAAGAATTTCCTAGCTCTTTGTATATTTTTTATAATTCTTTCTTCCTTTCTCTAAGTTAAACTCCTTTATCCATGTACTAACTTGAAACTAACTGTAAACCACCTTAACTATTAGATAAAACAGTATATAAAAACAGCTAAATAAAATAAAATAAATAAATCCATCAATCCAAAAACTTACTGAATGCTTTGCAGAGATAACAGAATGGCTCACAAACCACAACCTCAAGATCAACCTCACGAAAACCAAAGCTATGTATATAACAAAAACCAGAGCTTCACCCACCCACCATCAATTAAGATACAAGACACAAATATAACAGTTAAAAACAAAATAAAATACCTCTGAGTTCTTATTGACCGTACCCTCAACATGACATCCCACATAAAATACATATCAAAAAGACCTTCTATAAACTCAAAATGCTGAAACAACTTCGCCCACTACTCTACCTCAACGACTTCAAATCTGTAGTTCAAGCAATCATCACGTCCCATTTTGACTTTGCCAACACCACCCTACAGGGCATAACAAAACTAACCTTAAGACAACTCCAATTAGTGCAACACACTGCAGCCAGGATAACAATGAACATCAGTCCAACAGAACACATAACCCCCATACTATACGACCTCCACTGGCTCCTCATACAAAGCCGCATAAACTACAAAATACTTGTCACTACCTTCAAATTAATCAATATCACCCCTCACACCTTTCCACGCTTATTCAAAAAGAAACCAACTGCCGCTCTCAACAAAATTGCAACAAAAACAGAATCTCTATACCACCAGACTTCAGGAAATCAGAAAGTCAACCAACAATAAAGCATTTTCCCACAATGCCCCCATCCTCTGGAATGTGCTCCCAGATCACATAAGAGAGAGACAAGATCTCAAAACGTTCCGAAAATAACTAAAACCCATCTATGTTCCCTCTACTTTGGAACCCAAACCAAAAACAACTGTTCAAACCCCCCCCCCCCATCAACTCCACCCAGCTCACCACACACTAAATCATAAAAGGAAATGTTATACACTATATGAATAAAGTAAAGCCTTTAGTACAAATCCCTACAATTAGGAGAACACAAACTGTCCCTTCTAACTCACAAACGAAAACCTCATGAACACCATCACTAAACTAAATACCACAACTTCCCACCATTACCCCTGCCCAGTCCATTGACTTAAAACTGCTTTACCAGTACTTTCATCATTCAACCTCACAATGATCAACCTCTCCCTCAAGCAAGGATACTTGCCACCAACACTCAAACACACACATATTCGCCCAATATTAAAAAATAATAGCCTTGACAAAACCTCCCCCAACTCATAAAGACCCATCTCTAGTATCCCATTTTTGGCAAAACTTACTGAAAAAATGGTCCAAACGCAACTCCAGGACCACATTGAAACATTAGCCCCTCTTGATGACCAGCAATACAGTTTCTGACCGCACCATGGTGTGGAAACACTTCTCACGGTACTAATGGATACCTTAACATGAGGAATAGATGATACAAAACAAGCATTTATCCTCCTATTCTTAGACATCACGGCTGCATCTGATAGTGTAAATCACCTTTTAATGTTATCAAGGCTCCAGCAGATAGGCTTAACAGCAACAGTCTTTAAATGGTTTGCTTCATACCTAAACAATAGAACTCAAACTGTACGAATCAACCAGCAGACCTCGGAAACTTACAAGCAGGTGCAAGGACTCCCCCAGGGGTCTGCCCTCTCCGCCCGCCTCTTTAATATTTATCTGCAGCCCATCTGTTCAATCTTCACAAAACATCACGCAAATTACCACATTTACACGGATGACATACATCCTATTCAAATTACCAAATCTGCCCACTCAACAGCTCACAGACTGTGTTAATGAAGTTTCACGATGGCTTATGTCCCATAACCTACACATCAATCAATCAAAAACTGAAGTTTTATTTGTTACCAGAAACCAAAACTTCATACCGCCGTCAACAATCTGGCTCCAGGACTCCGACATTTTAGTACAGAAGGAAGTGAAATACCTAGGAATCACCATAGACCAAACCCTAAGCATGCAAACACACATCAAGAATACAGTCACTAAAATACACTACAAACTCAAACTCCTAAAGCAGCTCCGACCCCTAATCCATCTACAGGACTTTACATCTGTAATACACACACTTATCATGCCACACCTTGACTTCGCCAATACAATTCTTCAGGGAACATCCAAACACTCAATCAGAAGGCTCCAACTAGTGCAAAACGTTGCAGCCAGAACCATCATGAACATCAGCGCCTACCCTCTACGAGCTACACTGGCTACCCATTCAAAGTAGAATAAAATATAAAATACTAGTAACAACTTTTAAAATTATCAACAACTTAGCACCCTCATTCCTTCATACGCTCATCAACATGGAAAAACTCAGCAGAAGCCAAAGGAGTAAAAATAATAACAAACTAGCATTTCCAAAGGATTTTAGAAAAAGCAAGAAAATGATACTCGCACTTTGCACCAAAACTCTGGAATGAGCTACCTGCCGAGCTCAGAGAGGTCAAGGAACTCAAAACATTCCATAAAAACCTTAAAACGCATCTATTTATGCTACATTTTAGCCCACAAACTCCCTCACACAAAAGAACAGAAAACAATTCATCGCAATCTCACATCAGTCAGTCTCAGCAGACAATTTCCTCTTCAGCCTGATTGCCTCTCGCATTGCACGTATAGCTATATCCCCTGCATATAGTTGTTCTAAATGATCTTTTGGATCATGCACTGTAAATAGTTCCAACAGCATTAAAATAAGTGACTGGGTACTTACAGTACAACTCTCATTTTTGTTCCATGTAAATAGTGCCTGACACTTGGTAAATTGTTCTTATTGATGTGGTACAATGGTTAATGATGTTCCATGTAAACCGAACTAGGCACTCGGTAAACTGTTCCAAAAGTTTCAATGTAAATAGTTCCAACAATTTTTAATGTAAATGAATGAGTACAGGCTTGTACAATTCATATTGTTGTTCCTTGTAAACCGTGCTTGATACTTGGGAAAACAAAGTATATAAATATATGCTAAATAAAATAAATAAAAACTGAAACCTGGCTATGTCATACCAAAACGAGCAAGCAGAATACAGAAAACTACTCATAATTCTAAATAGTTCAATACAGAGATGCTCAAAGAGACATATCAAGCACTCTCTATCATGCTACATGTTAATATAAATAAAGAAGAAAATGTTCCATGTAATTGTATATAGTTAAGAAAAAATCTTTCTATGTGATTGAATATTTACTTGTTCTGTGATATTCAAATTGTTGTTCAATGTAAACCACTTTTGATCCACCAGAAAAATGTGGTATAAAAATTTACAATAAATAAATAAAATAAACAAAATAAAAATAAATAATGAGAGCAATTTCCAGAAACCATTTGTCCTGGTAAATGCCCACCCCACTGTGGTTAAAAGTGCATGCTAATCTTTCTTCTCATTTGTGGGGCTGTCAGCACCTATTGTTTTGCTTTGAATGAAGCTGCCCCTTACTGCCCAGAGAATCTACCACTCTATGCAACCGGCTAATTCACCTAATGGTTAAGTAGGCCCTGGGGGAGGATACGAGTTATTATAACTCAAGGTTGCTTTTAAATTGTAAAACACTCTGACACCCAAAGGGAAGAATGAAATGTCAAACAACTAATTCAAACTTTTATTACACTCAGTGCATGTAAAAGGTTTCTTTCCACTGTGTATTATTTCATGCATTTCTAGAGATGACAACTGATTGAAACTTTTATTATACTCAGTGCATGTAAAAGTGTTTCTTTCTGCTGTGTATCCTTTCATGCCTTTTGAGAACCGATGACTGATTGAAACTTTTATTTCACTCAATGCATTTAAAAGGTTTCTTTCCATTATGTATCATTTGATGTATTTTCAGATGTGATGACTGATTAAAACTTTTATTACACTCAGTGCATGTAAAAGGTTTCTTTCCGTTATGTATCATTTGATGTCTTTTCAGGTCTGATGACCGATTAAAACTTTTATTACACTCAAAGCATGTAAAAGGTTTCTTTCCGCTGTGTATCATTTCATGTGTTTTTAGAGTTGACAACCGATTAAAACTTTTATTACACACAATGCATGTAAAAGGTTTCTTTCCGCTGTGTATCATTTCATGCATTTTTAGAGTTGACAACTGATTAAAACTTTTATTACACTCAGTGCATGTAAAAGGTTTCTTTCCGCTGTGTATCATTTCATGTGTTTTTAGAGTTGACAACCGATTAAAACTTTTATTACACACAATGCATGTAAAAGGTTTCTTTCCGCTGTGTATCATTTCATGCGTTTTTAGAGTGGACAAATGATTGAAACTTTTATTACACTCAGTGCATATAAATGGTTTCTTTCCGCTGTGTATCATTTGATGCCTTTTGAGAATCGATGACTGATTGAAACTTTTATTACACTCGGTGCATGTAAAAGGTTTCTTTCCGTTATGTATCATTTGATGTCTTTTCAGGTCTGATGACCAATTAAAACTTTTATTACACTCAGTGCATGTAAAAGGTTTCTTTCCACTGTGTATCATTTGATGCCTTTTGAGAACCGATGACCGATTGAAACTTTTATTACACAGAGGGCATGTAAAAGGTTTCTTTCTATTATGTATCATTTGATGTCTTTTCAGTTCTGATGAACAATTAAAACTTTTATTACAATCAGTGCATGTAAAAGGTTTCTTTCCGTTATGAATCATTTGATGTATTTTCAGATGTGATGACCGATTAAAACTTTTATTACACACATTGAATACAAAAGGTTTCTTTCCGCTGTGTATCATTTGATGCCTTTGGAGAATCGATGACTGACTGAAACTTTTATTACACTCAGTGCATGTAAAAGGTTTCTTTCCGTTATGTATCATTTGATGTCTTTTCAGGTTTGATGACCAATTAAACCTTTTATTACACTCAGTGCATATAAAAGGTTTCTTTCCGCTGTGTATCATTTGATGCTTTTTGAGAATCGATGACTGATTGAAACTTTTATTACACTCAGCGCATGTAAAAGGTTTCTTTCCGTTATGTATCATTTGATGTCTTTTCAGGTCTGATGACCAATTAAACCTTTTATTACACTCAATGCATATAAAAGGTTTCTTTCCGCTGTGTATCATTTGATGCTTTTTGAGAATCGATGACTGATTGAAACTTTTATTACACTCAGTGCATGTAAAGGGTTTCTTTCCGTTATGTATCATTTGATGTCTTTTCAGGTCTGAGGACCAATTAAAACTTTTATTACACTCAGTGCATTTAAAGGGTTTCTTTCTGCTGTGTATCATCTGATGCCTTTTCAGCTGTGATGACCAATTGAGACTTTTATTATACTCAGAACATGTAAAATGTTTCTTTCTGCTGTGGATAAGTTGGTGGATTTTTAGTTGTGTCAGAGAGCATGAAAAGCATCTCTCCCTAATGAAGGTTTTCTGGTGCAATAGTAACTGATATTTCCTTTTAAAGCTTTTTCCACAGGCATCACACAGAAAGAATTTCTTGCCTTTCCTCTCTCCTTGGTGGAGTTCGGAAATCATTTGGTCACTGTTACTATTCTGAAAAGTTCTCTCTACTCTCAGGTGTCTCTGGGGCTCAGGGATGTCTGTGAGCTCCCTGTCACTTCTCTCACACTCAGTGACTCCGTCTGGTGAGTCTCCTACAGGATCTCTCTGTTCCTTCTGCAATTCCAGCTGCTGATTCCTTGTGTTGTTCCTTTCGGTCCTCCATGAAATGTCCCTGAAAATATTTCCTGAATTTCTTGGGATTTCTACTCTTTCTTCAAGATGTTCTTTTTTATTTTCTTCTTTCTTCTCTTCCTGGATGGTCTCATTAACTGCTGGATATAAACAAAAGATATTAACCCTAAAATTCAGCCCCACTGTTCGCGTTACAGAATCAGGCCCATACTGAACATACATAAAAATATCAAATAGCATCAATTTTTTGTGCTTGCTTCATCCACTGTTGAAGTCAGTATTCTATTGAGTTTTCCTATGGTTACTGATTAACATTTAGGTTCTATAAATGATTCTCAGAACTTGCTTTGAGAACACTTTATAGCTGATTTATACTTTGCTTGCTTATTTATTTATTTAAACATGTTTTTATGCCGCCTTTCTACCATTCAAGGTGGTTTACATTTAACAGAGATTTAGCAGGGCTGTGGTGGACCTTAGCTGTACATAGAACTAAACATTGCAACAGTAGAACAACATAACATAGAACAAATCATAGTAACAGTAGAACAGTATATAAACAGTAGATATTATTCTCAACTATTTTCAGGATATTATGAGTCAATAATAGTATTCATAGTTCTTGGCTATTCACATTGAGGTCATTCTGAGGCACAGATAGCAGGGATCCATCCCCACTATTCGTGCTGGCTCCTGCCCCTGTATAACTTCCCTGCCGGTTGTGCGGGGAAGTTAGATGGGGCGGGGAAGAGGCAGCACAGGGGCAGAGAGTGGGCGGTCGCCAGTCCTGGATGTACAGGGCTGATTCTGATGTCGGCCTTATATGTACAGGGCTGGCGAATTGGCCGGGGAAGTTATTCTAATTAATCTAGGAGCTAAAATACCACATAGAAAGACAGCTAAGCTGAACAAACCATTCCTCCCCATAAAACGTAGACCATCTCTACATGTAAATAGTTCGCTCCCCTCACATAATGTATCTCATATAATCCGTGTTTAATGTAAAAACATTCCTCTGTAATTGTTATATTGTTTGATGTAAACTGCTTTGGATAAAGGCAGTATAGAAAAACTGTTAAATAAAATAAAATAAAATAAAATTAATAAATATTCTACCTCGGAGGTGCAATTGTAGCAGCAAAGTGCATGCAATAAATAATACCAGGAGTCATTTGCAGGGTCCAAGCCAATTTATTGTGCACAGGCCCGGACAGGATCGTGTCCTAAAGAGACTGAGCAAAGAAGTACAGGAGCAAATTCCTTATATACATTTTTTACACTTTGGTAGAGGCAAACTTTCTATTGGTCCCAACGCCCCCTGCACCTATCCAATCGGGGACCCTCTCTGGGTCTCCGTCCCTGTTCCCCCTTCTCAAACTGTTCTAACAAAGGCACAGTCTTCGATGTAGTTACATTTCTTTTTTTTAAATTCTTTATTTTCGTTTTATAACAACAAAGGAAAAGGAAGACATACAGCTAAAAGACAAATACAAAAATGTAATACATACACCAAAGTAACCCCTACCACCCCCCTCCCCCCTGCTTCTTCTCTAGAAAACTAATCATTCCCGAAGCGGGCGTGTACTTACATAATTGTGTTACAAATCTAACGGTGACCGGAAACATGATGAGTGCACATTATACAGGCATGTTGGAGCAATGAGCAGATTGTACATAATCATTAAGCATCTGCCATTTAGACAAGCGAGAGTGAGGTTGGGCATGGGGAATAGCTCTCCGAGGTATCTGCTCATATTTACTATATAAGCAGACGAGGTTCCACCATTCATTGACGGTAAGTCGAGAGCTATCCTTCCAATTCCTCGTGATTAAGCATATGGCTATACCCAGCATGAAATCAAGGAGAAAGTGACCTTTCTTAGGAAGAGAGGGGATCTCCGCTACAGAGCGGAGTCCCACGATCTTCCAAGAGAGAGGTTCGTGAAGGTGTAAGATAAACTGAATACGACCCCAGACCCGCCCCCAATAAACCTGTAGTTGAGGACATTCATAAATAACATGAGCGAGGGTTCCCACAGCAGAAAGACAAGACCAACACTGGTCCCTAGCATTTGTGTTCCATTTGGCTATTTTTCTGGGGTATAAAAGCATCTGTGTGCAAAGAAGAAGAGAGTTGGGGTAACAGAGGCAGACCGGGAGACCCGCACAACTTTGCTCCAGAAAACGCTCCATTGCACAGGGGTTAAAATGGTTTGCAGTTCGCGCTCCCAGGCTTGTTGGGCTCTAAAAATGGCCGTGTCTGTACCCTGACATGATATTTTATAAAAGTTAGAGGCTACCCCATGCGTACTACCAATAGAGTGAACTATCTCTAATAGCCCGTCCTCAGTAGGGACAGAGGGCGGCATGATTCGAGCACTTTTGAGGCAGTGTTGAAGCTGCATCAATTGAAAGTAGTGTTTCGCTGGTAACGCAAATTCCTTTTGTAAATCAGAAAAGGTTTTCCAACAAGCTGCAGAGAAGAGCTGTTGGGGTGTCCAGATCCCCCTTGAGTACCAGGGTTTCCATGCTATCGTTCTATTTAGGACTTGAATTCTGGGGTTATTCCATAGCGGGAGTCCGTCCGGAGGACATACGTTCGGGCCCAATGATAGAATGAGAGTGTTAAAGGCCGCAAGAGTATAGACAATCATTGGTGGATGGCGGGTGTCTACTTGATAGGACATACCGGGGAGATGGGTCAACGGAATTGGGCTACTAAGCTCCTCTTCTATGTCAAGCCAAACTGGTCTGCTGTCTGTTGAGGTATCTAGCCATCGGGCACCATGCTTAAGTAGGAAGGCTTGATGATATCTAAGAAAATCAGGAAATCTGGTACCCCCTCTTTCCTTTGCAGACTGTAATTTTTGTTTAGCTATCCTTGGTGGCTTGCCCTGCCAGAGATAACGGACGAGAAGGCCCTCACTATCTTTATAAGTATGTAGCGGGAGTAAGCATGGCAGCATTTCTAAAATGTAATTCACTTTGGAGACTATCATCATTTTCACAGTTTCTAAGCGACCCCACCATGTAAGAGATAAGGGAGACCAACGATTCGTGAACTCACGAACCTTGGAGACTACCTCTTTGGCATTAAAACTAATAGTGTATCCACCTGAGGAACTAACAGTTTTGATATTAGAAAGAAGTCTATGCGAGACTGGGATTTATGAGGGGAAGAGAAGAAGGTGAAGTCAAGCTCATTGGGGTGTAGTAACCTCCATAGATCAACTAAAGCAAGATCTTTGATCAGGGAGGTAAGCGTGGTGTGACTCCTGGGGGGACCACTTGTCCTAGGCGGCTGTTTGTCAATCAGGGGATCAAGGACTAGATTGAAATCCCCCCCAATTATCAATGAAGTATTAGCAGAGGCCTGTGCAACCTGAACAATGGTAGCAAAAAAGGCAGGGTCATCCACATTAGGAGCGTAAAGGCATATACAGGTAACTTCAAGGCTACCTATCTTGAGGTGAACTCGGGACCATCTACCTTCTGTATCTGAGCTAGTCGCAATAATAGTAGCATGCAAAGATTTCCTAACCAGTATGGCGACCCCACATTTCTTAGAAGCGGCTGGGGAATAGGCGGCTACCATGTAAGGTTTAATATTGAGTTTAAGAGTTTCCTTCGAATTTAAATGCGTTTCTTGGAGAAAGATCAGATCCGCGGCTTCCTGACTTAGGTAGCTTAGGATTTTTTTCCGTTTTATCGGATTATTGATACCTTTTACGTTCAATGAGAAAATCTTACATGGTGCCATCAATCGGTAATAGACATTTGAGGTAATGGCGCTTGAAAACATACAACATAATCAGAATCTGTGCAACAATGACACAATCACCAAGTAGTCTGACTAATACACCCCATATTGAAAAGTATGTACCAAGGTATCTTAGAGAAGAAGCAAAACCCCCAAAGAATATGGCGACCATATGTCTGCGGGAGGAGGCCCTAGAGAGGGAATAAAAGACATGAAACAAAGAAAAGAAACACCAGAGTCCATAGTTAACACTGTCTCTGATACTCATCGAGGCTACTGTGGGTAGATGGAGTCGGGTCACAGATATCATCAAAAGTAGGGCAACAAACTGCCCTCGCCAGACTCTTTGCTGGGTTGCGGCAGATCCAATATGGCGGGTGTAGCGGATATGAGAATACTTGCAGGAATATTCTGGAAGTCAGCGCATCAAGTCGGCTTCTTTGGAATCCAAAAACTCCGCTAGTAGATCAGGGTCCTCAAATGTTCTTGTCTGATTGTGAAGCGTGACTCGGAACTTGGCCGGGTACATCAGGCCATAGCGTGCTTGTAGTTGTTGAAGCCTCGGCCGGAATTCCAGAAAGCGCTTTCGGCGGTCGACCGTGGGTTTAGCCAAGTCGGGATAGAAGGAGATCTTGTGGCTCTCAAACTCCATATGGCCCTTTGCCCGAGAGGCACTTAGAATTTGCTCAACGTGTTGATATCTCAGAAGTCGAAAAATGATAGGCCGCGGGGTCTTCCTGTTGAGCGTTATGCTTGTGGGCACACGATGAGCGCGATCGATCTCCAAATCTTTGGTAAAAGTGGTTTGGAGCAGGGAAGGGAGGATTTTGCATAAAAACTCTTTCATGTCTCCCGATTCCGCTCCCTCCGGTATGCCCACGAGTCGAATGTTGTTGCGGCGCGCTCTATTATTGCCATCTTCCACTTCTTTCTGCAAGGCCCGCACCTGGCGTTCAACTTTGTCGAGTTTGGACAACCGGGCCGCATGGGAGTCCAATATGCTCTCCATTTTGTCCTGACGCGATGAAAGCCCTTCTAGCTTGCTTTGCAGCACACCAAGATCTTCCCGCAGCGCTCGGAGCGCCTCACCGTTTGACTGCACGAGGTCTTTGACCCCTCTGATCTCTGCGAGGATTTCCTGCTGCATTTCGGGGCCCTCGCGCAAGGCCAGCCCCTTCTGCGGGGACGGAGGTTCAGTTTTGGATCGTTTGCCGTGAAAAGCCGCTGGAGATCCAAAGTCCAGGCGCGTGGGTTTGGTCCCCGCCATCTCACCAATGTGCCCCGGCAGGATCAGAGTAGAAGTTCCAAGTGTTTACGGTGTTAATTCAGGATTCTGAGTAGGCCTCTCGGGAGCCACAGCGTTATGCGACCATCCCGCTGGACATCAGGCTCCGCCCCCCCCGATGTAGTTACATTTCTACTTCAAGGACATTTCTAGCTCAGAGAATGCAAGGTCAATGTAAGCATAAAGAAATGGTTCAAACTTCCTAATAAGCATATTTTCTAACTCTGGTTCTTTTTCAGCACTAATCCTAGGTGGGGGTTGGAATCCAGGCCTAGTGTTCAGGCTATAGGCTATAGGCTATAACCTACCACATTCCCCCCTTTGATTATTCTCACCCCTATCAAAAGAGGGTGAGAAAGAAATCACATATCATTCTCTCCTTAAACTGATGCTCCTTATTGGGGTAAGGCCTGATACTTCCACATAGCTAGTACCCTGGCTGCTGTCTTCCCCTCAACTGTACTGTCAATGATTGAAGTTACGCATCACAAGCATCAAAGTAAAGAGGAGCAGGTTTCGTGGGATCTGAGAGTTGTCGGGTGGCATTTAGGAGGGCCCCATCTTCGTTGTTCCATCGTAACTCTAAGACATAATAAGTAGGGTTCTGATGGGGATTAAAACAAGTCTTAATCTTCCCTTTTGTACAGATGCTTAATTCTGTACCATTATACATACATTGGCTAACAGTACCAGTACAGCTATAGTAGGAATGGTAGAGTTCGGGTGATTTTTCTCCCAGTTCGGGTAGTGGTTATACAAGCAGTACAAGGAGGTATGGCAAGGGTCATATTAAGGGGTCCTAGGGCTACCGCAAGGACAACATAGAAACATAAACATATCATGGTTATGATATTTCACTGAGTATGTTTAGTGAGTTCTCTTTTTCCCACAGCTTCCACCATACGTAGACCTGACAGCTTCCGGTAGGTGACAGGAGTAGGATTGTAGATTCTTCAAGCTTCTGCCGTACGTGGACCTGCCAGCTTCCAGTAGGTGGCAGGAGTAGGGCTGTAGATTCTCACGACTGTGGCTGTCGTCACAGCGGCGACCCTGGGTGACTTGTTGAAGTCCAGAGACGAGGTTCAGTAGCTGCAGCTGTCACCCAGCTGTGGTGGATCCAAGGTTCTTGTTCCGCAACCTTGACTGCTGTAGGGGTTGACAGTATGACAACATAAGGTCCTCTCCAGTGAGGTGCCAACGGTGTCTTCCGCCACTCTTTGATCCACACCGAGGTTCCAGACTTGAAGGGATGCAGGGGTTCAGTCAGATTGATAGGCAGTTGTTCTTGTACCCAAGCATGGAGACCCTGCAAAACAAAATCTAGAGCCACTAGCTCTTGTCTAGTAATTTCAGACCAAATCTGATTCATGTTCCCCTTTATCCCCTGAATAATGGGCGGGGGTCTCCCATAGAGAATCTCAAATGGGGAAACTCCTAATGACTTGGTGGGGGCTGACCGTATTCTGAGTAGGGCAATGGGAAGAACCTGGGGCCACTTCAAGTGAGCTTCTTGGCAAAGGTTAGACAGCTGGGACTTCAGAGTGCGGTTCATACGCTCAACGTTTCCCAAGCTTTGGGGTCTAAAAGCTGCATGTAATCTCCACTGTATCTGTAGAGCCTGGGCTAATTGCTGAGTGACTTGAGATACAAATGAAGGACCACTGTCTGACCCTATGACTAATGGTATACCAAACCGGGGAATGATTTCATGGAGCAGAACTTTGGTGACTTCCCTGGCTTTCTCTGTCCTAGTGGGGTAGGCTTCTACCCACCCGGAAAATGTACAAACCAAGACCAGCAGGTAATGATATCCATTTGCACATGGCATTTCAGTAAAGTCCACCTGGATATTTCCCATGGGGGTAACTCCTACTGACTGAACTCTTGGGGGCAGATTAGGACCTTATCGAGCATTGTTTCTGGCACAGGTTAAACATCTACGGGCTACTGATGCTGATAGGGGTCCTAATAATGAGATACAGAAATGAGGTCTAAGGGCTCTCTCCATGGCCGTTTTCCCATAGTGAGTAGCCTGGTGGAAAGTCTGAACGAAAGCTGGACCTAATGCTTCTGGGATTACAGTTGGACCCGGAGGCTGGCTACCTTCAGGCGGTGGCAGCACTATCCATCCGGTCTCTGATAACACTCCCCTTTCCTTTTGACAAAAATAGGTAGAGAGTTAGACTATTTCCCCTCGAAACTTCCCCTTCCCCTGCCTGGTGTCCTCGGCAGTGCATCACTGCGACTTGTTGGGGTGCCCATACAGCATCTAGCAGTGTCATTATCTCGGGGCCATACTTAATAGACTTGCCTCCTGAGGTTATTAACCCTCGTTCCTTGTACAGGGCTCCATGGGCGTGTAATGTTGTAAAGGCATACTTAGAGTCTGTGTATACATTCAAGCGGAGCCCTTTCCCTATTATCAGTGCTCTAGTGAGGGCTATCAGCTCAGCCTTCTGTGCTGAGGTTCCCGGGGCCAAAGCTGACGATTCGACCACCATGTCCAGGGTAACTACTGCATAATCAGCACAGTGTCGTCCGTTGATGACAAGACTACTTCCATCCACGAAGAAAGTCCGTTCAGGGTTATTCAATGGGAGATCAGTTAAATCCGGGCGACTAGAGAACACAGTGTCCATAATTTCCAAGCAGTCATGGTCAGGGGGACCTGAGCCAATTGGCAGCAACGTGGCAGGATTCAAAGCCTGACTGACGATCAACTGTAATCTGGGATTTTCGCATAACATGCTTTGGTACTTCAACATTCGTGAATTGGTGAACCAGTAATTCCCTTTATGTTCCATGAGGGTCAAGACAGAATGCGGTACTGTAACTTGGAGGTTCTGACCCAGGGTGAGCTTGTCGGCTTCATTCACCAGGAGGGCTGTAGCTGCAATGGCTCTCAGGCAGGGGGACCATCTTTTTGCGACAGTATCCAGTTGTTTTGATAAATATGCTACGGGTCGCTGCCAAGATCCAAGAGATTGAGTCAACACCCCCAAGGCATTTCCCTATGACTCATGGACATATAGGCGAAATGGTTTCTGTACATCTAGCAAACCCAGAGCTGGTGATGACATAATGCTGTTTTCAGAGATCGGAAAGCTGCATCCTGTTCAGGTCCCCATTCCAGGGGAGATCGCTCTATTCCTTTGGTTGCTTGATACAATGGTTTGGCCAACAGCGCAAAGTTGGGTATCCATATTCGACAATAGCCTGCAGCTCCCAGGAAAGCCCTCACCTGCTTCCTTGTGTTTGGGGTAGGGATGCAGCACATAGCTTCCTTACGCTCTGGTCCTGGCCGCCGAATTCTGCTGGACAGATGGAATCCTAGATATTTAACCTCAGTCTGGCACAACTGAGCCTTGGCCTTCGAGACTTTGTATCCGGCATCATTCAGGTGGTGCAAGAGATCACTAGTGGCATGCATACATTCACTTCTAGAGTTGGTGGCTATCAGCAGGTCATCCACATATTGGAGAAGGACTCTTTTTCCCGGAGTAATCGAGTAACTTGAAAGGTCCTGATTGAGGGCTGCACTGAAGAGGGTAGGCTAGTTTTTGAATCCTTGGGGTAGTCGAGTCCAGGTGAGTTGACCACGCCTCCCTGTGGTAGGGTCTTCCCACTCAAAGGCAAACAGAAGTTGGTTGGCTGGTGCCAGACGTACACAGAAGAAAGCATCTTTCAAATCCAGGACAGTGAAGTGAGTAGCCTCAGCGGGGATAAGTCCCAGGAGAGTGTAAGGATTTGGTACCACTGGATGTATGGTTACAACTGCATTATTCACTCGCCTCAAATCCTGCCCTGGACGGTAGTCTCCCGTCCCTGGATTCTTGATTGGGAGGAGGGGGGGGGGCATTCCAGGGTGATTGGCACTTCTCTAAGAAGTCCATACTTCAATAATTTCATTAGATGACAGTGAATGCCTTCAATCGCTGGTCGTGGAAGAGGAAACTGTCTCACATGCACTGGTTCCGCTCCTGGTTTGAGGATGACGAGAACAGGGGCTACATTTTTTGCTAGGTCTGGAGGATTATTGGTCCCCTATTTTCATACTGACCATAGGCTCCTGGGGACTCAGAGGAAACTTGGAGCCCGGTCTGGCCTAGTCTTCATCCGAATTGTAGCCCCCTTCAGCCGCCACTCCCTCTATAGCTGCTTCTTCTCGTTGAAATTGTGTATAACGTGTCCCTCCATAGTGCTGGAACCGTCCCCCTGCTCTCCCAGTGCTTCCTCCTCCCCTCCGGGGGGGTGGGGGGGGCGGGGTCGAGGTGCGGGCATTCATGTTTCCAATGTCCTTCTTCTTTACAGTAGGTGCACTGATTCACGCCTACTGGGGGCTGGCCATTTCCTCGGCCCCTTCCACGTCCTCTGGTCCTTCTATTAGGAAAACCTCCCTCTTGTTGTTCAACTAAAACTGCTGCAAGGAAATCAGCTTTCTTCTTCATCTTACGTTCACTTTCCTTCTGAAGCTCTTGATCACGGTTCACAAACACTTTCTGTGCAACTTCCATTAGCTGTGCTGCATTCATGCCTGCAAATCCCTCTAGTTTCTGCAGTTTTCGTTTGATGTCTCCCTGGGACTGACCCACAAAGGTCGAATTCACCATGCGCAAATTTTCTGGGGCTGCTGGATCATATGGGGTGTGTAGTCTATAGGCGTCAGATAATCATTCATACAAAGCCGCTGGGCTCTCATCTGGACGCTGGATGACTTCTGATACTTTTATTTTTATTTATTTATTTATTTAACGGTCTTTTCTATACCGCCCCTTCCAGAGATCAGGGGCAGTTTACATTGAACATTAAACAGAACAATTGTATACTTCTGTATACATTTACAAGGAACATTATGCTTTAACTATGTACAGGTGTACTTACAGGGAACATATTTTGAACAACATTTTGAACATATTTTGAACATTAACTATAACAGAGCTTTTCAAACTATTTACAAGTTATATACATGGAGCGCATCTTAGTTAGTTACAGTTACAGTGGTGAAATAGTCAACTGTTTGAGTGGTTCATTAGTGTGTTGTGTGGGGTTAGTGAGTTTTCTTGTGTTAGTCATTTGTTCTGTCTTGGGTACAGTGTATGTGTTTCTGTGATTGTTTTGGTGAAGTTCTTTGTTGGTAGGGGATTTCAAAGTGTTTTGTAAAGAGGTAGGTTTTTAATTCTTTTTTGAATTGGTGAAGGTCTTTTATCATGCGGAGTGTTAATGGTATTTCATTCCAGAGGGTGGGGGCAGCGAAGGAGAATGCCCTGTCACTTGTTGTCGCTTTAGTTTTTCTAAAATTTGTTTTTATGTTGAGGGAGTGGGTTGCGTTCTGTCTGCGAGATCTAGTATCTGAAGTGGGGATTATTAGGGTGGATAGTTGTGATGGGGAGATGTTGTTGACGATTTTGAATGTAGTTAGGAGGATTTTATATTTTATTCGGCTGTTTATAGGGAGCCAGTGTAAGTCTAGGAGAATTGGGGTCACATGGTCTGTTAGATTAGCTTTAGTGACCATCTTGGCACATATGTTTTGGGCTCTTTGGAGATGGTATATGCTTTTTAATGGAAGTCCATTTAGGAGACTATTACAATAGTCGAAGTGGGGGGTTATGAGTGTATTGACTACAGATCTAAAGTCATCGGTGTTGAGTAGGGGTCTCAGATGTTGTATTGTCTTGAGTTTATAAAATATGGTTTTTACTGTGTGTTTTATGTGTGGAATCATGGAGAGTGAGTGGTCTAAGATTATTCCAAGGTATTTTACCTCCTTTTTAACAGGTATAGGTGTATTATTTATTGTGATTGTATTGGGGTATATGTATTCAGTGTCTGATTTCCTCGTTATGAACATTGCCTCTGTTTTTTTGAGGTTAATGCTTAGGTGGTTGTCTTCAAGCCATTTAGTAGTCTCGTTCATACATTGGAGTAGGCTATCATATTTGGGATTGTTAGGGTTTATGGGGGTGGCAAGCATGATATCATCTGCGTATATGAAATGGTTAATTTTGTGCTTCTTAAATATGTTTGTAATGGGCTGGAGGTATAAATTGAAGAGGAGGGCTGAGAGGGCTGATCCTTGGGGGATGCCTTGACCTTGTGGGAAAGTTTCGGATGTGTCGTTACCTAATTGTATCCGTATTAACCTGTTTGAGATGTATGATTTGAACCATTCAAGGACTGTCCCTCCTATTTTTAGGTATTCTAGTCTGTTAATGAGGGTATTATGATTGATGCTATCGAATGCAGCAGACAGATCTATGAAGAGGAGAAGGAAGCCTTTGTTGTTGTCATTGGTGCCTCTGATGAGTAGATCTGTTAGGGCGATTAGGAGAGTTTCAACTCCGTGGAAGGGTCGGAAGCCAAATTGATGCTCATCAAGGAGTTTTTGTTCATCAATGTAGTCTTGTAATTGGAGTTGTATGGTCTTTTCTATTATTTTGGCAATTAGTGGTATGCTAGCTATTGGCCTGTAGGAGTTGGGGTCTTTTGGGTCTAGTTTATTGTTTTTTATTATGGGACGGATCGAGGAGAGCTTTAGGGCATTGGGCATGGTTCCTTGAGAGAGTGATTGGTTTACTATATGTTGGATATTTTCTGCAAGAAATTCCTTAGTATGTTTGATCCATGATACAGGGCAAGGGTCAAGCGGTGAGGTTGTGGTGTTAATCATTGTTATAATATTAAGGATGTGCTTTCTTTCAATCTTGTGAAAGGTTGTCCATTCATAATTACTGACATGTTTAGATATTGTGGTGGTTGGAGAGTAAGGTTTTACCTTTAGTTTCTCAGCAAAATGTAATGCTAAGGTTTGTACACTGATTGAGTCTTGGTTCAGTTCGGGGTTTTGTGTTTTTGTTAGTGTATTCACAATTGAGAAAAGTTCTCTTGGCCGATTGATAGCATGATTTATTAGTTTGGAGTAGTATTCCCTTTTTGACTTATTGATTGCTTCCTTGTATCTATTAAGTATGTTTATATATTTAGTTTTGTTATCGTGTGATTTTGTTTTTCTCCAAATTTTTTCTTGTTTCCGTAGTTGCTTTTTTAGCATGGCAATTTCTTTAGTGAACCATTTTTGTGATTCCTTCTTTATCTTCTGCATTGTTTGAGTGGGGGTTGCTGCTTTTTGGATAGTTTGGTTCCAGTTCTCTATTGTTTGTTCTATGTCATTTAGACTTGTGGTAAGTTTAGGTAGTATGTTGTCAAGGAATGTGTCATTATCAAAGTGGGGAAAGCGTGAGATATGTGATATTGTGTTTGTGGACTGTGATGTTGTTTGTGCTAATAGGTGGAATGTTATCAAATGGTGGTCAGACCATGGTACTTCCCTAGCTATCGGGGAAGAATGGAGTTTATGTAGGTTAAAGGGGGTAGGGAGGAAAACAAGATCAAGTGAGTTTCCTTTATTATGTGTGGGAGTATGGACTATCTGGTTAAATCCCATGTGGGACATTGAGTCAATGAAGTTGTCTTTTTGGGATTGGTTCAGAGATGGGAGGTTAAGGTCACCTAAGATTATGAGGGGTTTTCTCTGAGATGTTGTGCATGCGAGTTCAAGGATGGGGGAAAGATTTTTGTGATCAGCTGATGGGGGTCTATAGATTAAGGAGAATGCTAGTGTTCTGTTTTCAATGTTTATTATGTCCATTCCTTCGACATTGTTTGAGTTCGTTAGGGTGTATTGTAGGTTTTTTTAGTGAGGATGAGTGCACCACCTCCTCTTTTTGTGTCACGGTGGCAGTTGAATACATCATATTGTGATGTGTGAAGTTGGTTTAATAATATTGTGTCTGTAGGTGTTAGCCATGTTTCAGTGATGAAAATGATGTCAGGTTGTTCGTCTCTTATTATGTCATTTACTATTGGTATTTTGTTCCGAATAGAGCGAATGTTTATTAAGATCAATTTTAGTTTGGTGTCCGTGCAAGTAGAGGATATTTTGTAGTCATGGTTTTTACAGTTTATTTGGATTACTCTAGGAGGATGTCTGTGGGAACTATTTGGTGGCGGGTTGTATGAGTGATGGTGTAGCGGAGAGCGTGTTAGATTGCGGTTGGGGTTGTGGATGATGGGGATGCTATTACAAGGGGGGTTGTTGAATTTATATGTGTATATTAGTTGCAGAAGGAGGGCTATTAGAAGGAGAGTGGTTGGTAGTGACTTTATTTTTAGGTAGGCCATTATGTTTTGTATTTTGTTTTGTAAGAGAGAAGTGTTTCTGGCGGGCTATGCAAGAGGGCTTGAGTGTGGTTGTGTTGAGTTGTACGTGATTAAGATAGAACAGCAAAGTATCAGTTAGAAGAGTTAGAACAGTAAGTTACTTTTGGCTGGCTGTTTGTCACAATTGTATGAGATTGTTACAATGTATCAGCTATTTGTAACAGCAGTGCAATGATTTGTAAGTGTAGCTTTATGAGAGTATTGCTGACTACAATAATGCCATGGGTAGTAACTATTACAGGCTAGTTACTAACATCCTTATAACAGTACTAGTTATGGGTATACTACTGACAACAGTAATAAAATGATACCTATTGAAGGATGGCTACTGGCAACTGGCAACAGTGCAGATTAAAAGTAAACAGTAAACAGTGCAGATTAAAAGTAAACTTTGCGCTAGATAGCTAGTGGCAACAGTACTATATGGTGGTAATAATCTTTTGACAATAGTAATAAACTATGGTGGCTACTAACAATAGTATCACAGTAACAATAGAAATTATTGTTTTGTTGCTTGTTAATGTTACTTAATATACTATCTGGCTAGCTACTAGCAATAGTACCGTATGATGAAAATAAGGTATTCGCTGGTCTGCGATCTGGGAGATGCAGTGGAGAGAGGGATTCCTCCGGTGAGCTCTGTTGTGGGGTTAATGTCAGGGGCAGTCTGCTGATTATTCAGCTGAATATGGTTGATTGAGCTGCTTTTGTATTTTATTCAGGTCGAGTGGGCTCCCGCCAAAGGGCCACGCCTAAGGGCCCTCTGGCGAGGCCCTCAGGCGCGGGCCCGCCTGATGGCGGGTTGCTTTTCAGCTGCTGCTGCCCCTCCTCCCACAGTCCCGATTGGACCGGAGCTCTCAATGAGAGTAGCAGGCAGCAGCGACGATGGTGCTCTCAGCCAGAGCAGGGATTTAAAATGGAGTTCCCACCGATCGCGGGTTGCTTTTCAGCTGCTGCTGCCCCTCCTCTCCTCGATTCTCCCACAATTTTTTGGTGGTGGTGAGAAGTGAGGAGGACTGTGACAAATTCTATATACCCTTTCGATGTCTTGGACATCTGTACCTTGCCCACTCACAATCTTAAATGACAGAGGTATAAGGCAGGGGTCTCCAAATCCAGCCCTGGAGGGCCACAAACCAGTCAGGTTGGCAGGATATCTCTAATGCATATATATCTCATGCATAGTCATTAGGGATATCCCGAAAACCTGACTGGCCGGTGGGCCCCATAGGACTGGGTTGGGGACCACTGAACTTGGGGATGTAGGGTTCAGATCAGGTATTGATTTGCAACATTGTTGAAGGTAAACTTTATTCACACACATTTCACACATATTCAGCTTGGGTATGATATTTGCTTATAACAACTTGCTATAATATTTATTTATACTTTTTTTCAAGGGGTTAGGATTGAGGATCCTTTTATCAAAGTATGCTACACAGTTAGTGCGGGTTTTGGAGTGTGAAAAGTGTACGCTGAAGCCTGTAGCAACTGATAGTGAAGTCCCAACACAGTGCAAACAGATTTCCGTGTTGTGAATTGCATGTTGGGTGGTAAAGGGTAGTTTAGGGACAGTTCATGTGCAAACAAAACTATAGCAGTCAAGGATGAAGTGCGGTACCTGGACAGAGCTCTGAACCTAAAATCTCACATTACCAAAACTGCGGCAAAAGCCTACCACCGATTGAGGATCATCAGAAAACTCAAACCACCTTAACCGCTTTACCTGTAGACATAGCAGATGGAAGAACTTTCTTCTTCCTCTTCCCCATCTAGATGTTAAAGGTCCAAGGCTCCCGGCTCCTCAAGGCTCCGAAGGGGCTCCAAAGGGGCGTGCCCCTTCGGAGCACGCACCCACGGGTACGCGCCCGCGGTGCGCGTCCCGCGGTGGGGGCTGGTTCTTATACCCCGCTCTGGTCACGTGGTCCCAGGTGCACACCGGCACGGCACAGGAGCTCCACTCACAGCTCAGGTAATTAGATGAAAGGAAAAAGCATGCTCAAAGAGACTCCGCGGTGGGGGCTGGTTCTTATACCCCGCTCTGGTCACATGGTCCCAGGTGCACACCGGCACGGCACAGGAGCTCCACTCACGGCTCAGGTAATTAGATGAAAGGAAAAAGCACGCAATGACATCAAGCGTTACCAAAATTACAGAATCATTTTTTGCCCAAACAGAAGCTTCAGCTATAATCTGTAAAAAATGCATCGTATCACGGAGGTATGAAGGAATAGTTATTAATAATGGGAAGCTCATCGTCAGTTGTCTGATGAGACAAATTATATTAAATTGTCATCAGATCCCACACAGGAGTTACAAAATCAGATTAAAATTCTAACAAAGCAAGCTTATCAGTCACATATTATTTCTAGAAAAGAACAACAATTTTTGAATAGTATTTCTCCTTTGATTCCACGTTTTTATTTATTACCTAAAATACATAAAAGTCTGGTTAGGCCTCCTGGACGGCCTATTGTTTCTACACGGGGGTCTGTATTAGAGCCATTGTCACAGTTCATTGACTCTTTTTTGCGTCCATTATTAATAACTATTCCTTCATACCTCCGTGATACGATGCATTTTTTACAGATTATAGCTGAAGCTTCTGTTTGGGCAAAAAATGATTCTGTAATTTTGGTAATGCTTGATGTCATTGCGTTATACACGAGCATCCCACAGGAGGAGGCGTTACAAGTTATTAAGGAAGGTCTATTACAACGGGGTGATGTAAATTATGACATGCTAGAGTTCTTAATGGCATGTGCAAATCTGGCCCTTTGTCGTAATTATTTTACATTTAATGGTGAATTGTTCCAACAGATAGGTGGTATTGCTATGGGGGCGTCTTTCGCCCCTTCTGTTGCTAACCTTTTTATGGGTCTCTATGAACAAAGGTGTTTACAATCCTCTGCTTATCAGTCTCATATATTGATTTGGCGTCATTACATTGACGATGTCTTTTTGCTGTGGGATGGTCCTCTTGATCTTTTGTTAGATTTTTATACTTGGTTGAACACATTAAACTCTCACATACCGTTTACAATGAATCATAGTTTTCAAGAAATAGTATTTTTGGATGTTAAAGTGTTTCGACAATCTGAGTCTTGGGGTACAACAGTTTTTCGTAAAACCACTGATAGAAACACATATTTACATTTTACCAGCATACATCCCATAGTTTATTGAAGGGGTTACCATTTTCCCAATTTATACGATTCAGACGTAACTGCTTTTCAACTGAGGATTATAAAAACAACGCATTACATTTAAAACAGGATTTCTTGGATCGTGGTTATCCTTTAAAGGTAGTAAATCGTGCCTATAAAAGGGCACTATATAATGATAGGTCTTGGTTGTTATCCCCTAGACCGAAGGTGCAAACTGATAGTGATCACGTGAATTTGATTTCTTGTTATTCCCCTCATAGTAGACAGATTCAATCAATCTTACAAAAATATAGGCATGTTTTGAGTATAGTTCCTGGGTTGGAGTCTAAACAACTGCGCTGTGTATGGCAACGTAATCCAAATTTAAGACATTTTGAGTCCTTCTTTTTTACGATCTGTATCTCCTATAATTTCTGATAGTTCTGGGCATAGAAAATGTGGAGAGTGTTCTTGTTGTGACGTGATGTGAGAAACTGATAGGTTTGTATATAATGGTCAGCAGATTCACTTGAAAGATAATACTTCATGTAATTCAGATTTTGTGATTTATGGGATCCTTTGCCCATGTAGGCTTCTCTATATAGGTAAGACGGTTAGGAGTTTTCGTATTCGGTTACTTGAACATAAAAGTAAGCTCCATTGTCAACGTAAGGAGGCGCCAATGGTTGAACATTGTTTAAATTTCCAGCATAAATTTAGTGATTTTCAATGTTTTGTGATTCAACATATTCGGAATGGTTCGAAGGGCATGTCACGTGATCGGTTCCTTTTGTACAGAGAACAATGGTGGATTTTTCATTTGAAAACGGTTTCTCCTAATGGTTTAAATTCTTGTATTGAATGGGGAGTTTGTTTGTGATTAGTCTATTTGGGGAGCTATGTCCGGGTTTATGCCTGATAGTAATGTTGAATGGGAGAGAGCTTCTTTTTCTCAATTGGCTTATCTGGTGTGATTAGTTGTTTAGTTTGCTTAATTGCCATCTCCGTTGATTGAGATAGCTATGTTGGAGTTCTGGGTATATATCATGTGTCCGGAAGTATACGTTGTTCTGAAACCAGCGTTGATGCATGAAGGTGAATGGTGGTTTTGAAGCCTAGCCTTGATGAGTGGCGGTGAACAGTTTTGAGACATCTGGCTGGTATTTGAAAGGATTTTTGGTAAGCGTTTATGATCTTGTTGCAGTGTATAGAATGAGTTTTTATAGGTTGCGGCATTAAAGTAAGCTATTTTTATTTTATTTTATTTTTTAGAGTTGGATCCCCTTGAAACAGCTGTAGCGAAACGCTAACATAAGATGTCTTGAAAAGGCGTCGGGGGCACTCAATTTCATCTTGACTCACGATTTGTAAATTTGGTGGTATCCTAAAAGTTTAGAGCCGTGATGGCATACTGTGTATTTGATGGATAATTGTGTATGATATATGTCGTGAACCTGGATGAGGGTGTATAGCGAGTGAGAACCGTTGATGTTATTAAAACTCCTGATTTGGTTTTATCAGTGAGTTTATTCTGAGGCTCTCACTCGCTGGCTATGTTTAAAATGTTTGCAATGTGTTTAGACTGTTGAAGTCTTTTATTTAAATTTATGAGGTAAATAAATAAATAAACACTGGGTGCTACCTGCGACTATTAAAATTTGTATGGAATTCTCCTCACTTCACCTCAATAAGCAGAGTTAAGTGCACCTGCAGTAATAGTGCATGCTGCTGCAGTATGTTAGGGGACCTCTCTGTGCGATAATTGCTGGGAAGACGCTGGACACGCGCACAGCAGTTGCAACTACCATGCTTTAGCTTTAGCACTAAATGCTCATTGGTTGCAAAACCCTAGCACATTTTAGTAAAACGGCCCCTGGCTTTTTTTGCATGGCCATTCATCTAATATATTTTAAATATACTTCTTCGTTCATATTTTATTTGAAACATGCTTACTTAGGGACCCTTTTACTAATGCTACTACCTGGTTAGCACACATGTAGCATGCAGTAATTGGCTGAATTGAACACTAACACATGGGCATGCCAGCTACTGGCCACCAAAATGCATGTTAACTGACAATCACATGCTACTGCAGCAGGGCCAACTCAAGGGGTTGTAGCACCCCGACCCAACTTTTGCTTTTGTGCCCCCAAGGGGAGATCTTGCAACAGAAGCTGTGCAAACAGGGGTAAATTTCAGCCAGCAGAGTCACCGTCTTACATTAAATGCCAGTCCCACCATTTAATCGTATATTCCATGCCACCGTCCATATAGACAGCAGCACTGAATATACAGAGTGCCATCGTAGTCACTGGACTAGCTGTTTAGGATAGGCCTGCTATTCGTCAGAAGAAAAACAAGAAGCGGAGGAGAAAAATAAGCAGCGATAAACTTTATTGAGCTCGACATTGTCATGTTTCAGCGTTTTGTACCTGCATCAGGGGCAACTTACAAATAAAATACGTGGAGGCACATTCCGACCTGGCCGTCCAGCTCCTTGTGCTGTCGACCAGAAATGGGACGCCCAAAGGTAGACCCGATTCTGATCCCACGGGGGCTAGACGTGCCAGCCATATCAGAAACGGGTCTATGGACTGAACGTGCAGGCTGGGTCCCGATTCTGGTCGGCCTGCACGCCCAGCAAATCCCCGGCTACCTGAGTCAGGCTGAATGGAACTGCAGAGCCATGGTATCCATTGCCATGGCACCACGGCTCCATTCAGAAACCGCAAATGCCGCCCACCGCAGATTTTCTTCATTTACCATAGCCGGACCCAGGGTCCAGCTAGACCCCCTACCTTTTTGTCTTGGCCCGGCCGGTAACATGATCCCCCAATATTCAGGGGGACTTGTTCCACGTCTGTGATGGAAGAAGTCCCCCATCCATGTTCACGGTCCCGGACATACAGGGCCGACCTCAGAATCGGCCCTGTATGTCCAGGGTCGCGGCCCGCCCATGCCCCACCTTTGCTGCACCTCAGTAACGCCCACTCCATTCATTAATTTACAGATCCCTATCATATCCCCTCTCAGCCATCTCTTTTCCAAGTTGAAGGTCTTCTAACCTTTTAAGCCTCTGCAGCTGGGTAGCGAAATGTTTTGCCAAAGCTTGGCATCCAGGTTGTTGAAGGAGATCAGCCTAAATGAGCCACAAATATTCTTATCTTTGCCCTACTTTGGCAGCACCATTAACCCTGCCATCGCCATGGACTCAGGTCCCTGGCATCCTTCCAGTACCCCGTTAAACACCTCTGCTAAGAGTGAGGTCAACTGATTTTAGAATCGTCTGTAGAACTTGGCGGTCAAGCCATCGAGGCCAGGGGCCTTACCCTGCTTTAGAGACCCAATCACCGGCCTCACTCCCCCTCACTAATGCCCTATCCAATACTGCAGCCTCCTCCGTCTCCAGCCTTGCCAATATGCACTCCCGCAGAAAACCCTCACTCTTGGCTTCCCCCCTCTACCTCTACCAGTATAAGTTTTTATAATATTCCCGAAAGACCGCCCGTATTTTCGCTAACCCAGAGTTCCCTTGGCGTTCCTGATATTCACTATCTGTCCCTGTCAATGCATCTCTTTCAATTTTAATACTAGCACTCTGATCACACGATTCCCCGCCTAAAAATATGTTTGTTTTAACATATTCAACTCATGCTTAAGCATCCCAATTCAGCTCTCAACATCTCCAGTTCTTCCAGGTCCCTACGGTCTGGATCGCTCTGGTGCCAGGCTTCTAACAGGCGCACTCGGTCGCATAGGGTCTGTTCCTCAACCTCCTTCTGCTTCTGCATCCTTGACACGATGCAAAGTAGGTGTCCCTTAACTACCACTTTAAATCCATCCAGGACCACCCCCCTAGGTGGACCCCCACTCCTCTATTAAATTGGAGGTACTTCCCTATCACTTCCCACACCTTTGATGTACACTCCTTGTCCTCTAATATGGAATCATTTAAGTGCTAAAATTTCACTCCCCCTTCCTTCGCTCCCAAATCAAAAATCACACTCATTGGGGCATGATCTGTCCATGGGATTGATCCCATCTCTGCCTCCATCACCCTCTGTACCAAGCCCCCACTCACCCAAATCATATTGAATCAGCTATAGGAGGCATGAAGTAAAAGATGTACTGCCTCGCCTGCAGGGTGCCGGACTCTTTGCACTTCTACTAGTCCCAACTGGTCTTTCATCCGAACCATTTTCCTGTGTTCCCCCCATGTATGCCCCCGCCCCCCCCCCCCCAATTATTATCTATCCATGGGTTCAGCATTAAATGGAGTGGAGGAGTGGCCCAGTGGTTGGGGCAAGGTACTTCAGGCCGGAAGGTCGGGGGTTCGAATCCCACTAGAGGACAGCAACCTTGGGCCGGAAGGACTGGGGTTTCTAGTCCCACAGGTGCTCCTTGTGGTCTTGGGCAAGCCACTTAACCCTCTATAGCCCATGTTCCCTGTAAAATAGTTATCTCCAAGTTATAATACCCTGTTCAATGTAAACCACACTGATGCAGAATAGCGCGGTATATAAGAGAATGTAAATAAATAAATTATAATCCCCTCCCAAGATAGAGGGCACTGTCCCAAACTCTCCCAGCTTATCCAAAAGCTTCTCAAACAACTCCCTCTGTCCTTCATTTGGTCCATATATACACACCACTGTTGCCTCCAACCCTTCCAAAAGCACCCTTAACCCCAAATTCCTAACCCCTTTTCCTCTTACCACATGTTTACTTCAATCTGCTTCTTATCACTCAGGCGTATCTCCCCCCTTTTTTTGGGTTCGTCTGATTTGCAACCAAATAAATCTGAGAGTATCTTCTAGAGCAAAACATCCTCTCTTGCCCTACTCTCAAGGGAGTTTCTTGGACACACCAAATATCCACCCTTAGTCGTCCTCCCTCCTTCTCTAGTAGGTTGTGCTTGTTCCAGCAGTTCAGCCCCTTGGCATTTATGGTAGCTACAATGATTCTCTTGTCTCCTGTTTCCTTTCTTCCTTCCCCCCACCCTCCAGCTCCCCCCTCCACGCCCCTTGCCCCAGTCTCCACCGCTAGAGGTTCCATAACAGAGTAGTGACACCCCACTTTCCTGACCACCCACCAGTCACATTCTTTCCTGTCCTCCCACCTTCCTCTCCCCCACTCACTCACCATACATTCTATCCCCCTTGCATTCTCTCATTCGCTCCCTTCACTCCCAAATATCCTTCTCTAGTAAGACAGCTCACATTGGCATTGGTGACAGTAGCTATACTAAACTTCCATAGGAATGTCTCTTTTCCTCATATCGGTGCTTCCTTCACCAGTCCTTTGCCTGGATCCTTCCTTGGACACCCGAGTCCAATCACTGTTTTTTGGTCTATGTGTCCTCCTTACCGCAGGTCCTACCAAGCTCTCCACTTGCAGCCCTGCTTCTGCAATGGCTCTCAATGCCTCCTCCACTGTGGAGTCCTACCATGTGCGGCCATCTTTTGTAAAGGCGAGCACAAATGGATATAGCCATCTATATTTCAACATTTCTGTTGCAATTTCAGAATAATTGCACCCATCTCTTTTCGCCTTTGTAAAGTTCCTTTGGCCAGATCGGCAAGAATAGCTATCTGATATCCTTGCCAGTCAAACTGATTTATGGCCCGCATTTTCACAGAGATCCATTCTTTGATAGTAAAGTCAGGTACACAAATTACTATATCTCTTGAAACATTACTCTTGGGTTAACCCATTGCCCGGTGAGTTCTATCGAGTTGAATAGATAGCGGCACCTCTGCCCCGGCTACCTTCTCACAGTCAAGGTACTCAGGATCCACCGGGACCCCCTTATGCACAAATTACTTTGTGGTGAATGGTTTTCCAGGTCCTCAATCTTAAACATTGTTTCTTTCCACTCCTCATTCTTTTGTACCTGGGTCATTAGAGCTGCCTACTCATCTGCCAGCTTGTCCAGGCGCTCCTCGTCTTCTCCCACTCTGTGACCCATTTCCATTAGTTCCTCTTTGACTTTGCCAAACAAATTATATTCTCACAGTGGTGAGCTCCTTCTTCAGCTCCTTGAACCATTCTTTTAATTCAGCCCTTGAAACCTGTGATGCCTTCACCGCACTGCTCTCCACGCTGTCGTCTCTCTCATCCTCCTTCTCTATGTCCAGGCCCCGCGGTCCACTGGCCGCCATCTTGCCATCCCTGCTTGGCTTGCGCTTTGCCTCTGAATACACGAACGCCTTCAGCTCTGCGGCTTTTTGTTTTGTCGTCATATCGCTACCTCCATACCCTGCGGCGCTATCTGCTGCCAGGTTTTCAAGTGTTTTCAAGTGGTGGAGGCAGAATGTGCTGCTTTTTATTAGGGGTCGCCGCTGAAGCTCGTCGTTCAAACCGCATCAAGTTTGGTGACATCACTTCCTCCATTTCTACGTTTTCAGGCCCATGTGCCGCTTCTTAAAATCACTGCTCCCGCTGGATGTAGAGTGGCCTACACAAGCAGAGGATCTATGTCTGGCAGAAACTCTTGTAAAACCCCTATGGGAATTCTCTTGGTCCTGACTTGAACATGCTTATTCCCCTGGGCTCCGTTCAATGGCATCACCTACCTGTGAAGAATTATATTGTCCATATTTGAGAACACAGGGTACAGGTAAGTAAATTAGGATTACTCAGCTGGATTCTGTAACATTTCCTATTACTCAGTATAGTATTTATTATTACTCACCTGGGTATGAATCAGTAACTGCACTTTCTCCTGACTCCTGGAGATCCCAGACATTCGACTCTTCTTCTTGTTTAATCCTTGATAATATATCAGGACTGATCCTTTCGTAGCCTGTTTTCAGGAACCAAAAAAATGAAAAATGAGTTTTAATTTCCCTTATATTCACTGAAAAATATACAGCAGTAGCTCTCAGGGAGCAGTACATAATATGGGAGGGGAGGGAGGGTCTACGACTGCCATCCATGGAATAAGTCATATATTTTTATAATAAATAACATGAATTGCTTAAGAAAGGGGGTTGTGACTGTTTGGTATAGACTAGACAGATTTTCAAGAAGTTGCAAATTATGAGGACTCTCAGTATTAAGGTTGATTTAGGAGGCTCAAGTGACTGTTTTGTAGGATGACTGCTGAACCCTTCAGCATCTTCTCCCCTCAGAATCATATCCATGATGTCACACACAATCCCTGCAAGGGTATGAAAATGAGAATTAAAGAGGAGAAGCACTTACTGATGAAAGACGTGGCCCAATAAGGGCAGCGTTTAAATCTTACCCCCACCCACAACACACTTTGGGCAAGTCTTTTTGGGAGTAATTTTATAACTTCTGACATTAGTGAGAATGTGTGCTGTGCTTTTCAAAAGCATCACTTAAGCGCAAACTCCTTCCTCATAAACTCCTCCTCAAACAGCGGGTAAACTTATATATATATATATACATATACAAGCCATAAACACTTAACTTCACTCATACAGAAAGGGCACAATTATATAATAGCTCATTTTCAGAGGGAAAGCACCAGTTTATACAAGGAAATGGCTTGGAAAATTACTTTCCCTATCTTCCCTCACCTCAAGTGCCCAATTGGATTGTAAGCTCACTGAGGGCAGGGGCAGATTGTACCTCAATTATAAAAATGCTGTATACCCCCTTGGAGCTAAAATTGGAAGGTGATCCAGAAATGGAAAAACATAGACATTGCAATGAAATTCTTAACAGCTGAAATACTGAAATAAACTTCTAGAATATAAGCAATCTGATCACATGGTGGAAAGAATAAGGCCCTCCAGTCTCATTAAAAGTACAGACTACCCACACATGTGGTACAAAGAAGCACGTTTCATGGCCAGACAGATCTACCCGTGCCCAGGCTGTAGCTGAAGGCAAGTTACATTCAGGTAAGTGCAAAGAAGCATGTTCCATGGCCAGACAGGTTCACCAGTGCCCAGACTGTAGCTGAAGGCAAGTTACATTCAGGCCGCCGGAGGATCAAAGGGCAGGCGGCCCTTTAAGCAGGGTGCTCCTGCTCCAGCCGGAGCCATCATCGCACGCCGCCGGAGGATCAAAGGGCAGGCGGCCCTTTAAGCGGTGTGCTCCTGCCAGCGCGCCAGCGCCTGGCGGGCCCACACCTGAGGGCCTCGCCAGAGGGCCCTTTGGCGCGGGCCCAGGGACACTCTGGTGTAGTCCATCCATCCTGCTCCTCCATTTCACCGCAGCCCCCTGGTTCTAAGTAAGCACGATCGCTACCATTGTTGCTTGGGGCTTGTGTACTGTTACCATCGCCTGCATAGAATCTGTTACCCATTACTGCCTGAATTTGCTACCACTGCCTGCGTAGAACCGCTACCACTGTTGCTTAGAGCTTGAACTGACCTGCTTGAACTGCTACCATTGCCTGCGTAGAACTGTTACCCACTGCTGCTTGAACTGCTACCATTGTTGCTTAGAGCTTAATGGTTACCATTGCTTGCATAGAGCTGTTACCCACTGCTGCTTGAATTCCTACCATTGTTGCTTAGAGCTTGAACTGCTACCATTGCCTGTATAGAGCTGTTACCCATTGCTTCTTGAACTCCTACCATTGTTGCTTAGAGCTTGAACTGCTACCACTGCCTGCATAGAACTGTTACCCATGGCCCGCACAGAACTCCTACCCACTGTTTGTTAAAACCTCGCTGCCCACTACCATGGCACCACATTTCATTGTCATTCTCTTCCTCCCTTTTCCTCCCCAGCTGCCCCCCTTCCTATCAACATTCTCCCTCCTCTTCCCCCTACCCTCCTCATTTCTCCCTCCACTCTACCCCCTAGCCTAGCACCCGCTCCGGAGCCTCTCCATACTATTCCCCACATTCAACCTGCCCCCCTCTCTACCTTCCTCACTTCTCCCTCTGTTCTGCCCCCTAGCCTAGCACCTGCTCTTGAGCTTCTTCACACCATCCCCTGCATTCAACCAACTCCCCTCTCTCTTAGGCAACCCCATCCTCGCTTCCGCCGTACTACCTCCACTTTATCTCGCTCTCTTCTACTCATTCTCCTTCTTTCATCAGGTAACATCAATCCCAACCCTGCCCCCCCCCAATTTCTCTCCCATACTAAAGAAAGTTCCTCACGTACCCTATCTAATCTCATCCACATCCCTCCCCTCCCTCCTTCCACCCTCCCCCATTTATCACACAGTCACTCAACCTTTCATTTCAACTCCAACCCTCCCCCAAATATAATTCCCCACATAACCTGATACCATCAATTTATCCCTCACCCCCCCCCCCCTCATTTCCCTTTTGGAAAGCACATACAACCAGGCATATCCACCCACACCCTACTCCCTCCAAATCTCAGTACTACCCCAGAAATAGACCCCCACGCTACTTTGATAAGAAATCTCGGTACTACCTTAGAAACAGACCCAGACCCCCACGCTACTCTAATAAGATATCCACACGTAACTTATCTAATCTTATCCATATCCCTCTCCTCTCCCCCTCCGCTATCCCGTTTACTTGCACCCTATGGAACGCATGCTCAGTCATTAAAAAAACTACTTTTATTCACAATCTCTTCATCTCTAATGCCCTACACCTTCATACCCTGACCGAGTCATGAATGGCTTGCAGGGTATGTTGCTGTGGCTGTACTAGATGGGAGAGGGGGCTATTGGAGCGCTGTCTTCCGGGTAGTATTTGAGGAAGAGGTGGTGCTTCAATGCTTTCATAAACTGGGTTAGGTCAGGGATTGCCCGGATGCTGGGTGGTAGGGTGTTCCAGCATCTGGGTGCACAGAATCTGAAAGCCCTTTTTGCTGTTGCATGGGTGCATTGGGTTATTGCCTTTGGAATTACCAGTGTGTTGACTGCTGCAGATCTTCTGGACCTATTGGGGACATGGTTTGGATAAGCTCTGCTAGTGATGTGGAGGAGAGCCCATTGATGGCCTTGAAAGTCAGCAGTAGGGTTTTGAAAGCGAGTCTGCCATGTATAGGGAGCCAGTGGAGATGTTTCAGGATGGGCGTAACATGGTCACTCCTAGAAGTCCCGTGTAGAACTCTCGCCGCGGCATTCATCGCGAGTTGGAGCGGGTTCAGGGTGAATTGTGAGAGCCCTTGTAGGATTGCATTAGCGTAATCAAAGTGCGGTATAATCAACGATTGACAGCATAAAGATGTTCTAATGAAAATTTTTTTTGTTATATGTAAACCGCACTGATACCAAATAGCGCGGCATAAAAGAACCTGTAAATAAATAAATAAATAAATTTCCAGAAATCATCCGGCTCTAGTAGGAAGCGTAAGTGCCTGAGTGTTCGGATTTTGTGGTAGATTGCTCTTGCTATGTTGCTTATGTGCACCTTCATGTCCAGTCGTTGGTCTAACGTGACTCCAAGGTATCGGACTGTGGATTTGGTTTGTAGCTCTGCTTCCTTAACCTTTAAGTGGGGTGGCGGGGTGAAGTTTTGGTTCCTCATAATGAAAAGGACCTCTGTTTTCTTGTGCTGCATTCGGAGGTTTTGAGATTCGAGCCAGTTGGATACTGTGTCAAAGCAGTCTGTCAGTGGGGAGAGGTCCAGCTGCTCTGTTGAGAATGGCATGTAGAGCAGTACATCATCTGCATATATCAAGCAGTTGACATTGAATGATTGGATGAGGTTACAGATGGGCTGCATGTATATGTTGAACATCAGGGCGGAGAGGGAGGATCCTTGTGGCACGCCTTGCCTTTGGTGGCAATTAAGGTAACATTTAGCATGAGGATATTTAATAACGTGGTATGATAAACTTGTTTGTGTGGATAGGATGGGTGCGTGTTTAGTTGGCGGGTAGGTGGTATTTCAGTTTGAGTATGGGATGTTGCCTAGATGCTCATATCTTTCTATAAATAAATATGTTTTCTTTTAAGGTCTTTGCGGAAGTCTTTGAGGTCATCTAATGCTCTCAGGCTCGTTGGGAGGGAGTTCCATAGTGTGGGTGACAGTAATGATAGTGCTCTTTTTGATGTTGTTTGGTTTTGTGATAGCCTGCAGGTGTGCCGATCATGTTGTCGTTATTAGTTCTTCTTGGTCTATTGCTGATGTCTCTTGTTATGACGCTTTGGAGTACGTCTGCTGAGAGATGGTGAATGACTTTGAAGATGATCCTGATTGTTTTGTATTTAGCTCTTGTCACCATTGGGAGCCAGTGCAGTTGCTGTAGGACGGGAGTGATGAGCTCGGTCCTTGGTGTGTCTGTAATGATGCGTGCTGTGGTGTTTTTTACCATCTGAAGTGGGTGGATTGTCTGCTGAGGTAGGCCTTGATATAGTGAGTTTCCGTAATCAAGCAATGGTGTGATGAGTGCTTGGCACACTGTGTGGAAGTGGTCCTGGCAGAGCATCGGTTTGATTTGTCTGATTGTTTTCAGTCGTTGATAGGCCTTTTTTGCGGTTTTGGTGATGTGGGATTTGAGGTTTAAAGCTCTGTCTAGTGTGATGCCCAGATACTTAACTTCTTCTTTGACTATTATGTGTTTGTCTAGGATACTGATAGTTTGTGGAGGTATGAAGGTGGGGTTCCTGGCGATGAACATTGCTTCAGTTTTATCGTAGTTGACCGTTAAGTTGCTGGCTCTGAGCCAGTCATTCATGTCTTCGAGGCATTTGGTTATTGTTGTTGTGTTTAGTGCTAGTGTGTTGATTGGAGCATACACCATGATGTCATCAGCATAAATGTGATAGTGAAGTTTGTGGTACTTGATGATGTTGTATATGGGCTGTATGTAGATGTTAAAGAGCATTGATGATAGGGCTGAGCCTTGAAGTATTCCTTGCATGACGGGGAATTGTAGTGATTTCTTTTGGTCACATTTGACTTGTTGCGTTCACCCTTCCAAGTATGATGTGAACCACTTCAGGGTATTCTTGCATAGTCCTATCTGTTGTAAGCGTTGCAATAGCTTGGCGTGGGACATGGTGTTGAAGGCCGCCGAGATGTCCATGAACACTAGCAGGAAGCAGTTTTTTATGTTGTCCATACCTCTTAGAAGGTTGTCAAAGAGGGAGGTTAGTAGTGTTTCCACGCCATGTTGGGGTTTAAATCCATGCTGATGTATGTCCAGTGGGGCATTAATATCAATATGGTCCTGAAGTTGCTTTTCTACTGCCTTTTCCAAGATTTTAGCAAGGAATGGCAGGCTGGTATGATTTTGGTTCGGAGGGTTCAGATTGCTAGTTTTCAGTATTGGTCATATCATTGTGTGCTTTAGGGTTTGCGGCATGTATCCTTGTTGGAGTGAATCTTTGACCATTTTTTGAATGTGATGAGAGAGTTGGCTTTTTGTAGCTTTGAGCCATGTTACTGGGCATGGGTCTGACGGTGAAGTTGTGGTGTTTAGTCCAGATATAATGTCTTCTACTTGCTGCTTTGTTGGTATGCTGAAGCTCTCCCACGTTTGATGTTTATTTTTCATGTGATCGTTTGTTTGTGGTGCAGTAGAGCATGTTTGGTTGGTGTTTTTTGACTTCATGTAGTCTGCATATTTTTGTGGGTCAAAATGGTGGGTGCTTTGTTGCATGTCATCCTTGGTAAGCTTTTGGACAATGCTAAAGAGTTCTCTTGGTCTATTAGTAGCTTTCATGATCAGGATGGTATGGTGTTGCTGTCTACGCTCATTTATTAGATTGTTATATTCCTGTTTGTCTCTGTATTGGGTTAGGAGGTTGTGTGATTTGTTCCGTCTCGATTTTCTTTCCAGTCTTCTGATTTCATGTGAGTACCATGGGGTGTTAGGTCTCTTGCGTGTTTGTGGTTCTTTGATAGCTGGGGCAGATGCTGCATTGGATATTATTGAGTTCCATTCTTCTATATTTAGGTCAAGGGTGTCGTGTTCCTGTTGAAATTGTGGAGTGATTTTGTTTATGAATGAGTCTCTGTTAAATCCAACTTGGTGCATGTACATCTTAGTGCGCTGGCTGCGCACCATCATCTGACTGATGGACAGCCCTTATCTCTCCAACCTCTCCTAGGCTGTTTCATGAGGGGGCTCCTCCTTACATAGCTTCCTGTGCGCCCCGTGGCAATAGTTTGGGACCTTAACATGGTCCATGCGAAACTCATGGCTCCTCCCTTTGAGCCTCTGTACTCCAGCCATCTCAACTATCAGACTTGGAAAGTGGTATTTTTGGTGGTGCTTACCTCTGTTCACTGCATTAACAAGCTTCAGGCCCTGGTGGTGCACGCCCCCTGCACCAAGTTTCATTGGAATAGGATGGTCCTCCGCACCCATCCATAGTTCCTTCCCTTTTCATGTGAATCAAGAACTGGTGCTTCCCAGACTCACAGTAGCCAGATGGAAGCTGCACTCCACATTTTAGACAGTAAAAGTGTCCTAGCCTTTTACCTGGAGCGCACCAGTTCACTTCGCTGCTCTTTGTAGGTTTTCGTTTCCCTTGACCCCAACAGGCACGGTGTTGCAATCTCGAAGTGCACCCTTTCCTCCTGGGTGGAGGACTGCATTTCCTTTGCCTATGCTTAGGCTGCTCTCTCCTTGGAGGGGCACGTTACTGCCCTAAATGTGTGGGTGAGAGTGGCTACAGTGGCAAACTTGCACTCCGTCTGCTTGCTGAAGATCTGCAGAGCGGCCACCTGGTCCTCGGTCCATATCTTCACTGCGCATTTCTGCTGGATGAGGATTCATGGCGTGATAGTGCTTTCAGTCAGACAGTACTCCGTCATGTGTTTCAGGATTAAGGCAACACCTCCCTCTGACCCTTCTGTCTGTCCAGGCTACTGGAGAGCTGACTCTTTAGTCGACTCTTGGCTAGTTTGGAGGTCTTGAGGTCATTCTGCGTTCTTCGCTGGCATTCGTGATTCAACTTTTTGGTCATCCGTGGCCTTTTTACATTTTTTTCAGGAGCCAGTAGGTTGGGAGTCCCCTAAATGTGGACTGACTTCCTGCTTGTTCCCAGAGAAAGCATAGCTACTCACCTGTAGCAGGTGTTCTCCGGGAGCAGCAGGAATCAGTCTTCACTATACTCCCTCCTCCCTGTGGAGTCGTTTTTATTTTTTTCTGCTTATTAGCTATGTCATCATATTGAGGTAAGATGGCACCTTTGGGCGGGAAGGTGAGCGTGCATGCGCAACTCCCAAAGGCTTTCTTTGAAAGCTGGGGAATGGATGCCACGTGGACTCTGTTGGTGCCGTCTGCATAAGTGAGGACTGATTCCTGCTGTTCCCAGAGAATACCTGCTACAGGTGAGTAACTATGCTGTCAGCAGCCATATCCAGTCAGGAGCTCCTGCTGAAAAACTGCATTCAGTGCTGACACCTGGTTTGCAGGATTTTCAGCCAGCCTTTGCTCGGATTGTATTGTAGGCCTGCTTTTTATGCAGCCTAAGTTATTCAGAGAGCGGACACTGAAAATCTCACTAACCAGGTAAGTGCCAGTACTACCCGGTTAGTGTCGGTACCGCTCCTGCTACACCCACAGACCACCCCTGCACTAATGGGACAGTGCCAGGACAGTTTGTGGAGATATTCAATGGCAGTATCTGTGGCCAGCTAAGGACTTTCAATATTGGCCCGTCTAAGTCTAGAAGGTCTTTATTATGAAGCTAATTAGTTCCTATTTAACAGACGTACCAGGGTGCTGTAAGGGATGGAAGTAGTTATTTAAGTCTGTGGGGTAGGGGTATTATTTCTTTCAGCTCTCCTGATAACAGCCCATCTGTTACCCAAAAAATTGAACAATATTTATTTACAAATCTAACTACATTACAACTAACATACAAATCCATATTATAGAACGCTTAAAACATAACATAAAATAATAAAACATAAAACACACTATTAATGCTCTTAAAGTTTTGAAGGGTAGAATTGATGTACAAAGATTCCATCTGTACATAAAGGAGTCAAAATGCCCAGTGCCAGCAGGCAAATGATTTACATGACACCAGTCCTTACATGGTCTGCTGAAGCCTAGAGGGTTAAAGGAGACAAGCAACAATTGCCTCAACCTGCCACAGCATTATTCTTTTCTCTATTCACTCATGGTCCATTAACTCTGACTCTAGCAATTATATGACTGAATGAAAGCCCAAGAAAAGAATGAAAGCCTGAAGAAAGGTTTGTGGCTCTTAAGGCTTTTTGTTGACGTCTCAGGTACCTTGTCATGGAAGGAGTCTGTTGGAGTTTTAGCCTTTTTAAATGTTCCCACCCTAGTTGCATCAACTGTTTCAGATGAGGTGGATGATTTAGCAAAACGTGCAGTCCATGAACTGATGTTGGCCACAGGCAACCATTTATCATATGAAAGACAGAATTTGGATGTTGGTAAAGGAATCCATTGAGTCTCATGGGGAGAATTTCACTTCATTGTTGTTGAGGTGGAAGACTGAAGACTTGGTCTTCTGAGTATTAAGACGGAGCTGCCACTGATGGTTACACAGTTATGCAGAGCCTTAAGCACAGCCACAGCTCACAGGGGGAGATTCTGTGCCAGTTTCTGAAATTTTGTACCAAGTCTGTGCCCTATTTGCATACACTGGAATTATGTATATTTAAGAGAGTAAATTTATTCTACATTCTTAGTGTTTCAGTAATTTATTTTTCTTCTTTTTCAGATGGAGAGGTGATAGGGAGGATTGTGGATGGGGAAAGGAAAGGAGAATGATCTGGTTCAGCTCCAGCCAATTCCATGAGAACAGTTGTTTTTTTGTGTCTCATTTCATGGGAGACAAGGAAGTTTGGCCTTAACATTTCTGTATGGAGAGTGTTAGGAATCCTTCCAATAGCTACCAGCATGGAGGATGGTCAAGGCAATGACATATCAAAGGTTCATTCTGAAGATCTGTGCAAGATTCAGCAGTATAAAGGTTGAAAAGAGCAGGAACCGATTCTTTGGGGACACCGTTTTCAGGGATCTTGATGTGATGGTCCATCCTCTAACTAACAGCTGGTGATGATTTCTTGTATTACTCTTATCATACCCTGATCCTGGAGACAGTTCTGCATCACAGCTTACGATGTCCTAAGCAGGGGAGAGGTCAATAAACACAGCACCACACTTTTTACTGATCTCAAATCTGCTCCAATGTAGTAGTGAAGCCAGGTCGTAACCCTTTATTCTGGGCTGCTCCTATTTTTCAGCCCTGCTCCGAAAATGGAGGAAGATTCATCTCTGATTTAAAGGGGGGGGGGAGACTTGTAGGACACACAGAATAGTCTTATTGCCCCTCAGTCCTGGATCTCCTCCTGCCATCTTGAGACAGATCCTGATCATTACTGCAAGTTCCTGGAATACAAGATGTACAACAAAACCCACCTCATAGTCCTGTGTCTGCTAGAAATGCAGATAATTTAATGCTTACCTAGAGAGATCAGGGTCGCATAGTTCTCCTTCATCACCTCCCTGTAAAGTTCCTTCTGTCCTTCATCTAAATACCTCCACTCCTCCTGGGAGAAAGAGACAGCGATGTCCTCAAACGTCACCCGCATCTGAAACACAAACCAGAAACACACTCAGGGACCCGGGGAGCTGCTCAGAATGCATTCAATTTCAGCTGGTTTTATTCTCCATATCACAGAAGAGGAAGGTGCCAGGATCCCTCCCCATCAACTCTCAGACTTCTCCAAAGTTCCCTCAAACCAATGCAGGATTCTTCCACCCACATTCCTGCTGGCAAGGATGATGCTTCAATATTGTGAAGAGAGAGGGAAGCGTGCAAGAGTTGGAGGTTAAACAGATGCATATATTCGGTCAAAAAGACACAATCTGTATATGCTAAAAGGTGCATTTCCCCCCCAAAAAACCCACAAGCACCCCCCGAAACATACACACACACAAACAGGCACTCCACGTCTGCACGACAGACACACACACTCACACGCACCTCCACATGACAGATGCACACTCACACCTCACCTCCGGACAGCACACACACATCCCATCTCTGCACCATACACAGAGGCTCCCTAGCTCTGCAGTATATTTCTGTTGCAGAGCTGCACTCCACCCACACAAAGGCACCCAATACCACATCCCATGCACAGAAAGGCAAATCACTATTGCACCACAAACACACACATGATACTTGCTATCTATATATTTTTACCTAATGATGCCTCATACAGCCCTGCTACCATAACAAGACACACTTTATCATCTCTCTTCCACCCTCCTCAGACATGTATGCGTTTGCAAATGGAGGAACATCAGTGGAAGATGGAGACAATGGGGGGAGGGGGCGCGAGTGAGTCCTAGCCACTGGCTTCTAAGAGTTTGGCCTGACTCCTAAGTCCAAACAAAATCTGTTAAGGCCTGTTACAAAAACAAGGATAACCTTTCAAGTCCAACTGCAAAAGCCAAAGTAAATTCTCATTTGCCACACTCGCTCAATCTTAATTTAGTGCAGGGTGGGGGAATTCAATTGACATTTCCTGGTGTACCTGATAGTACCAAAATTCACCCTATAGCAAAATTAAATGGACCAGTTAAGGGAAACATAAATGCTGATACAATGTGGATGCAAGGAGGTAGATGCTTAGGGCCCATTGACCCCGCTGGAAATCCAGAATGCATTTCAGGGCACAGCCAAACTATATGGTGTTTAGCATTCAGTGAGCCTTGGTAACCCAAGCCCATTCCTGAAAGCCTGCCTCCAACTGAAAGAAAAAGGGAATGGGCCCCCAAACCTTCATTGCACAGCCTGGGAGGATCCAGGGCCCAGGTGCTGCATGAAAAGACTGAAAACGAGAGTCCTGAGACCCCCAGAAATTCACCCAGCATGCCCTTGGTGGATGGGCAGAGCTTAATGAGAAGGGGCCCCAGCCCACTTCACAGGCCCCTTAGGCCTGTCTTCCGGAAGGCAGTAAGATTTTGTCTTGCCCAGGTCCTTTACAAGCTTCTCCAAATCAGCTCCAAACAGAAGCTTCCCCTGAAAAGCCAGTTGGGCCAACCGGGCTTTGGAAGATGTGTCTGCTGCCCAGTGCCAGAGCCAAATCCAACGCCATGACACCGTCATCAGGGCACCATCTCTGGCCACCAAACATATTAGTCCAACCAGAAGCACAAAAACTAGAAAGAAGAAACACAACCAAAAGAAGCAAAGTGGTTACCAAAGTATTGAGGTCAACGCTAAGAGCCAGGGGACCTGACACGGCTGCATTTCAGCTGTGCCTTCGTCAGGGGTACAAGCTTACCGTAGCATATCAAGTCTGGGTAAATCAAAAGTAAGAAATCACACCATTGAATCTATAGTAAAGGTTATATGCAGAATGATTGCATAACCTTCTATCTCAAAGTGCAGGCATACAATTCTGGCTCTTAGTGTTGACCTGAATAAAACTATTACTATAGTAACCATCTCACTCCTTTTGATTGTGTTGTGCCAAACATACCAGGTCAAACATGGCATCAGAAAGGAAGGCTGTAGCCGACTCCAAAGAAGGGTGGAAGAGACTGAATCCATTGGAGTAGGGCTCAAGATGTCAGACTGTTACCTACCTCCAGCTGCAGAATAGCCACCGCCACGGTGAACTGCTCCTCAACAATGAATCCACCTTATAGTCCAGAAAATCCTTTAAGGTCAATTCTCCATCCACAGGAATAGTGGTCCATCTGGTAACCACCGTGACCTTTTATCCACTTTAGGAATGCCAAACCCACTCCTCCGGGAGAACGGAGATCTTCTTACAGACCCTTAACCCTTAAGCAGGGAGTTAGGAGAGTCCCACTCCAACTGGATCATATCCTTGATCATATCCGGGAACAGGAAGACAGTAGTGGATTTTTGTAGTCCTTGAAGAAGAAGGGTGTACCTTTGGCTCCTGTTCCATGCTGGAAGCATCCATCAAGTTGAGGATGGACGAAACCCTGGCAATCAACACCGCCAGCTCCTCCTCCTCTTCTGGAATAGGCGGATCACACTGGCCTCCTCACGATCTTCTGTGGACTGTTGTAGTTGTTGATATGGAAGGACAGACTAGATAGGCCATGTGGTCTTTTTCTGTCATCATGTTTCTATGTTTCTGAAGGCGAGAGTATTTCTACATCCACGACAGAGCCCAGTACCTAGTCATCTGAATCCAAGTCATAGTCAAAATCTCGGACATCTCCCAGCTGTTCCCCATCTTTAGGGTGTGCCCCACACAGGGGATGCTTAGCCAAAGGCTATCTAGCAGGGCTACCCCCCACAAGAATACAACTAAGGACACCCAGAGGCCGAATTTCCATGCCAGAAGGACCAGGCCTGCTGTATAAAGGAAAATAATTCTAGGGATGATAATCCGGAGTTCGAAAGCTCACCTCTCAGAAGACTCCAGGGGCATTGCTACTGCTGATCCCCTAGAGGACAAGAAGCGGCTCATGACCCGGTCCTCAGACCCTCCAACCGGCTGGATATCCTTACTCACAGCACCATCGGTCATCTCCTGCCTAAGGCAAGCAAGGCCGGATTAACTGCATTCCCCAGCTGAGAAAGAGGGAGCAGGCCCTCCAGGGATGACTCAGAAGCTGCCATGCAAGAAGAGCAGAGTCCAGAATCTGGAGATGAGGCACCTCGCTTGCCACATGTCAAACAACATTTCCTGGAAGAAGACATATAGAATTAAGGCAAGTATGACAACAGCACACGCTAAGGCTGTGGCGGCCTGAAGATGCACGAAAACTACGTTTTTACTGTGGTGCGCGGAAGTACACTTTTACTGCAGTATGCATTAACTGTGTTCTTTAATACAACGAGCGTTACAGGCGATAGGGAAGGAACACGTGTTGGAGTCGCTTGGGTGGAACCGCACTAGGACTGTGTGACTGCCAGGCAATAGGTAAAAATGCTACTAACGTGTGCAGAAATGTGAGAAAACCCCACACTGTACCAACAGCCACCAGCAGTCCACCCCGAACTGCATCCCAGGAAGACAGAATCAGGAGCTCCCAACAAGGACGGTGACGAGGTGAAGCCTTGGAACTCATCCCAAGTCCCAGGCCGAAAACCTGTGCCGGACTCAGTTCTATTCCCCAGGAACTGTTTCTCTGGCTTTGCAGCACTGTATTTAAGGTGTTTGGCAGGCCGATCCCTCAGAGAGCCTTCTGCAATCTTCAGGAGAGAGCGGGGGGGGGGTGTGTGTGTCTTCCAGATCCTTCCAATTTCTGGCTGCTCAACAGGTTCTTATCCAGGGTAAGAGAACGGAGCTGAACTAATTTTCCCTTCTCTTATGGCTACCAAAAAGACTGTAGTATAGTGGAGCCTCCCATGTCAAGCTCCAGTTAGAGATCAACCCACAGGCTGTCGTTCATGAGCATTTTAAAGCAATCTTTTCCTCTCAAATTCTTAGAATTTTCTTCAGAGAGGAGAAAATCCTTCCACCATCTGCTGGAGACAAAGAAATACTGAGGAGATATCTGTCGGCTGAGGTGAATAGAGGCATAGGAGTGATGTCATTGCAACCTGCGCTTTTCATTGGTTCTTTATCTCCACCAAGCTGCAGATAGGGGAACACAACCCACTTGTCTGGACTAGTCTAGTAGGACAATATGGAATCTCCCTTATTTATTTATGTGCAATTATATACCACCTTTCCAAAATCAAAGCAGTTTACATTTAACTCAATAAACAATAAACACAAAACAATAAAATTGCATGGAACAGTGCTAACAGCATGTGTCAAGTAACTGTACATATAGCATTAATCACATTGTTTATAATTATATTCCTTGAACTTATTTACATGTATCATGCAGTAAAATCTATTTTTTTCTAGTTAACATATTATAACAATCGCCTTGATTTACAGAGTAATTTCTTGAATTTATTTACATGAGGTATTAAGCGTCTCTGAATGGTGTATTATTTAACAGTATTGCACTGGGAACTAGGATTGGTTCTTAGATGATTTGAATCAAGTTACTGAGACCCCAAAATGGAAAAGGTGTACAGTATGTGCATTTGAAGGTGTGCCTGGACTAAGCACCAATATGAGAAAGCAGGAGCCTTCTTACATTTGCAGTAGGATAAGCAGGATGCTTCTTTCTCTGTCATTATTAAGCTTGTGCATTTTGGGCTCGTTTGGGCATTCATATATGTGCATAAATATTAAATATGCGCGCAAATTGCTTGTGTGTACGTCTTCTGCACCTGTAATTTGTAGATATATTCATGACTAAACAATGTGTGTGTGCACAGGTACATACTTATTTATTTATTTTATTTATTTCAACTTCTTATATACCGCACTCTTTGACATCAGCGCGGTTTACAGATAACATAAAGAAACCAGAACAACAGGCTGTTTGGTATTACATATAACAGGAGTATCAACTTGGATAACATGGGAGAACTATTTACATGGAGTATATAATCTATTAACTAGATAACTTATGACAAAAACAAAAAAATTCAGTTCATTTTCAATGTTATTATTCAATTTGGTTACAAGTTTTAGGGAACTACCCATAAAATTTCATTATTTACAGATAATGGGGTGCATTCCGAATGGCGAATAACGCCTGTGTACGTGCGGGCCGGACAGGTAACCTAGGAGCAGCCCCCCCCCAGGCGCATGCTGCACGTACAGAACATTTGTGCGGAGAACGCTATACATGGGTGGGGCGGGGGCAGAACCAGAGAGTGGCCAGGGACCGGGACGTACAAAGCGTTTGCAGCCTATACCTCCCCGATGGTGGTATAAAGGCTGCATGCTGCTCAGTGTGCCAGCTGAACCCCCCTGCTCTACATGGTGATGGATCGCTACAGCCCCTGACAATCTGACGGCGGTGAGCAGGGGCTGCTGTCAGACATGCCATCCTGCACTGCCGGGTAGATGTGTCGGTGTCATGGCGGTCGGACATCACTGAACAAGCGTACCAACTGTAGCATTGTGGAGTGGGGACGGGCAGGTTCAGGGAAGTCTCCCACTTCAGTATTCGGTGAATGCATGGCCATCTATCTCCACGATTCTGCCATCGTGGGAGCTTCTAGACCCCCCGCAGTTGCGGAATCAGGTCTAAATCGGCCCCATCCTATCTTTATGCGTGCCCACGGGTCAGGCGTATAGGGATTGGAATCAGCCTCACTGTCTAACTATTTTTCAGCAGTAGTGGTAAGGAAGATATTAGATGAATACAGATATAAATCTGTTTATAAATAAATGAGACATTTTTCCTGTAGATTCGAAATTTCAAATATGTGCTTATCTTGGTTTACGCTGGAAGAGCACCAGGCTGATGGTGTCAGTTTAGGGTTGTTCCTTACAACTCAGCCTGACACTCTGAAAGTGTGACTGATTTATAATAGCACAGACTTAAGGTACAGAGAGCAGCAAGGACATTTTCAATAAATTCATGGCAAGATATTTCTCTAGTTTCAGTACTGAGCTGCAGTCCATACATTTCAGTTCTACCTTTTCTGTTCAGGTGGCTATTTGGAAACAGAAAGGTTGAAATTGTCAGTTAGAGAAAGATAAACATTTTCAGTAATTAATGTTGTGATCTGTCAATTTTGTTATGTATTATTTTTTAATGTAAGCTCTTATTTCTGTAAATTTACTCAAACACATTTTACTAAGAGGAGAGGGAGAAAGCAAGAATTGAGAGTGTCATAAAGAAAGAAGAGCAGCTGCTGTGTGAGAGGAGGGGAACCATGCAGAAGAGCCTGAGGGGCTGCAGGGAATAAAGAGCAGAGCTTTCTTTTCTGGATTGAGCATTGTCCAGCTCATTTCTTCCTCAGTTTGCCCCATGCAGCGTGTATGTCTCAGAGGCTGGATGGCATTGCCTGGCACTGCCTGCCCATCCCCCCACCCCCTTGCTGCCCACCTCCTACCAGTCTCCTACCTGCTGAGCAGAAAGTCCTGCAGCCATTTTCCTACTGTTCACCACAACACCAGCTCCAGCTCCAGCCCCAGCCCTAGTTCCCTTCTTGGGGGGAACCTTTGGGCCTTGCTAGATCCGTCCTGGTGCGCAGCTTTTCCCTGGTGTTGCCTGAAATCAGCACGGGACAGTACAGTTCTGTACAAGAAGGAGGAAGTGATGTCACAGGAGAGAGGAATCCTGCTGCCGAGGTGAGGAATGCTGGGAATTGTGGGAAATGCAGTCCTACATATATTGTCTTTTAATCTCCCTCCTAGAACTAGCTAACTTGGCCAGAGAAAATCAAAGACTTGCAATCAGAAGAGTCCACAGGCAGTGCATATTCCAGTGGAGAAGTAGCCTAACAGAGCACTGGCTTAAGAATCAAGCAACCAGAGTTTGATTCCCACTAGCACTCCTTGTGACCTTGAGCAAGTTGCTTAACCCTTCATTGCCTCAGAAGAATCCAAGTTATCAATGCCCCTGTTTTATGTACATTACCAAGTTTAAGTTACAGTGCAAACTGCTTTGACTAAAATGATAAAGAAGTATAAAAACCATGTTAAGTAAATAAATACTGCTGGGCCTACTGGAGATGGATGTGGTGCTGTTGGCAGTAGGCATGTGCATTTTGGGCTCGTTTGGATGCCTTAAAGTTAAGCATTGACCCAAATGATTGCATGCAAGTACACCTATGACTTAAAGTATGCACAACTGATTTGTGTAATGTAGGCGTGCAATTACAATGAATATGAGGTGTAATCAAAAAGTATCAGGACTTGTTGCATAGCCAGGGGCGGCCCAAGGCGGTGCAGGGTCATGTGCGGAGATTCGGTGCGGGGCCATGTGCGGAGACTCGGTGCATGGCCTCATTTGCATAAGGGGGCTAATTTGCACAAATATTTGCATAATGTTACCATACACTAACTTTTAGTAAACATGCCTCTTAATGAGTGTATGGATAAAGAAAGACTAAAAGAATTCTACATTACTATAATCCAGTGCCAACCGCCAGGCACATTAGGAACTACTACAAACTCTGCCCATTTAGAACCCATAATCCAATATGAAAACCATCCAATTGCTCCCCACAAATAATCACTTACAAAAAGAGGAACAGTGAAATCTAAATTTTTTGTTGGAATGAACGTCTGGAAGGAAGGGAAGAAACCTCCCCCTTCTTGTGGCGTATTGTTCCGTTTTTATCTGTTTTAAGAAGTTCAAGGGTTCACCCTTAAATGAAAGTATCAAGGGACCATAATCCCAATACCAACTTATTTAGTGAGCGTAAAATGCAGTACTTAGCTTGAGGTCATCCTTGTCATGATAGTGTGTGCAGCCGATCTGCTCCCACAAACAGATAGATACCACTGCCAGAGCCAAAAGACATCATCCATCACGAGTCCAGGATCCTGAATTTACCCGGACGCAATTGATAAACTGCACCACCATATCCAGTTGAAAGAAGGACCCTCTAAAGCCGTCCAAAAATCAACTTCACTGAAGCGTGCCCGGTGACCCAACGTTGTTATGATATGTTTCGAGCCTCCGTTCTTCCCGGCTCATCTTCAAACCCTGTCGCTTGTTAATGACGCTAAACGTACTAAGCATTTTAAAGAGCCCCGTACAGAGCACATGACCAGTTGGTGTCCAATGGGCAGCAAGGAAAATCAGACATTTAAACTAAATAATCGTCCACCAATCCACACTGGAATTCAAATCCTGTGGGCTAACAGAGCGAAGTGAGTAGATCCAAAATTGTTCCCGAAAACTAAGTCGAGCTTGTCTATCCCCTCCCCTGTTAGGAGATGGTATAAAGTCAATTACTCGCCACCGCAATTCTTGAAAACTGTGGTTACAATCCTGACAACGAAGTACTAAAGGGGCAGTAATAACCCCCCTATTAATGCGGGAGCGATGTTCCTGGAGCCTCCTCTTCATGCTCCATGACGTCTTCCCCACATAAACCAGAGAGCACGGACAAATGATAATATATATCACAAACGGCGTCAAACATGTTGTAGCAAATCGATTAATGTATTGATGATGAGACAATGGATGTTCCCAGGCGGCCCCCTTCAAGGTGGTTTCACAGAACTCACATTCATTACATTTATAATGGCCAAGAGAGGTATTATCCAACTCCAAATTAGATCGTCTGCCATGATGTACTATCCAGTCCACTATATTTCTACCCCGTTGGAGACCAAAACGCAATGGTTTCTGAAACGTGGAATGAATAGATAATATTGCCCAATGAGATTTTAAAATTCCCATAATTGTCGATGTGCCAGGCATGTATGGTAAAACACCCACAAATGGGAGATCTGCTGTTGATGAAGATCCCGCTGACTGAACTGATGGTACATCCCACCATTCAGTGTAATTAAAGCGAGCACGACGATATGCTTGATCGATTATTACACGAGGATACCCATGTTCCAGCAGCCGCTTCTTCAAATGCATTGCTTGAACTTTGAAATCATCAAGAGTAGAGCAGAGGCGACGTAATCTTAAAAATTGACCTATTGGAAGACCCCGTCGCAACGGGCCTGGATGATAGCTGTGATAGTGCAACAAGGTGTTCCGCTGAACCTCCTTCCGATACAAAGTAGACCGTATTGATGAACCCTCCTTAATAAGGCGAATATCAAAAAAATCAATAACGGTCATATTAACTACTGGCGTAAATTGGAGATCCTCAGATAAAGAATTTATCCATAGAAAAAATTCATTCAATGAGGCCAACGAATCAATCCAAAAAAAGAATATATCATCTAAAAACCTCGTCCACATACGTATCTGATGGAACCATTGTGACGGGTAGATGAATTGAGTCTCAAATTCCGCCATAAAAAAAGTGGCAACGGAAGGGGCAACCGTCGCCCCCATTGCAATGCCGTGAATCTGCTGAAAAATTTTGTCTTCAAAAGTAAAAAAATTTTTTGTCAGAACCAGCCTCAAAAGGTGTAATACAAAGGATTTAGGCAACCGTGTAGGTAACTCAAAAGGAACTTGTTTAGCCATCCGCAAAGCTGCCTCCTGCTCAATATTCATGTATAATGCTTTTATGTCCATCGTAACCATATACCAGTGTGTTTTATCTCCCGGTAAGGCCTTCAAGATGGACAAAAATTGGAAAGAATCTTTTATGTAGGATGGTATAGTTGGTAGGAGGGGCCGAAAAAATAAATCACAAAATTGTGAGAGGGGTTCAAGAAGGGACCCCCGACACGAAACGATCGGACGACCTGGGGGGTTACATAAATCCTTATGAATCTTAGGGACCATATAAATTATCGGCATAACTGGATTCAACAGATTAAGGAAATGATATTCGTGAGAAGTTATCCAGCCATTCGCCAAGGCCGCTGCTGTTACCTCACGAATCTCCATCTGTAAAGAAGTTGTGGGATTCTCGGGCAATAAAAAGTAATACTTCTTATCCTGAAGATGTTCCATCACTACTCGCCGATATTGTTGAACATCCTGGACAACAATTGCCCCACCTTTATCCGCCCTATGAATAATAACTTCAGGCTGATCCCGTAAGGATCGAAATGCCATGCTCTGCCTTTTATCAAAATTTGAAAAACTTTTTCGCCCGCCCATCTCTTCCCAACGTGCTACATCACGCAAAACCAGTTTCTGAAAAGTATCTATCGCAGGATCAATCACCCCTGGGGGAATCCACTTAGAAGGATTCTTAAGCAGAGAATCGTTTGTAGTCCCTGCAACAGTTGCCCGAGCTTGAAAAAAGTGAGCTACTTGCAATTTCCTAAAAAAACGATACAGGGCTACATGGATCATAAGAGGGAGATGGAACAAAAGACAACCCCAATCGCAAGACTTGTAATTGAGCAGGCGTAAGGGTATGGCTTGACAAATTTACTACTGGGATCTCGTGTGAGACCGAGTCGTCGGCCCCCTCCGGCTTTCTTCGACATAAGGAGGCCGGTGTGTTTGAGGGCGGCCTCTGGGAAAAGGGCATTGTGAAAAGCCCCCTCTAGCCTGAGAGGGACCCCGAGAGGGGTTATCAGACGAACTCTCACTATCCTCAGTGGAATTGTCAAACGTAACGTGTCTAGATTTTTTACATTGTCCTTTTTGTAATAGTTGTCGCCAGGTATAAACCCGATTGCTCTCATAATCACCCATATCACGCTTATACTTAACGATTTTCTTCTGTTTCGTCACCTCCCGAAATTGTTGTAATTGGACCTCCAACTCTTTGAAGTCCGTTTGAAATTTCTCTGCTGAAAGGGTTGTTTTCAATTGAGCCTCCATAGATTTAACCTGTTCTTTTAGAAGATCCTCCTCAGTACTCAATCGTTCCACCAACAGCGCTATTAAGTCCAATCCGCATTTATTCAATATTTTATCCCAAGTGCCGCAAAACTCCTGATCAGTTTGAAACATGTATGGGGGTTTTAAAACCCGTAAACCTTGCGGGATAATTCGCTGTCTCAAATACTGGGCCATGGTAGTTGCATGTAATTGAACTCTAACTTGGCGCTTATGGAGATCTTTAAAGTCCATCAACGAAGGAGACACATTGGTTTCTTCTGTTTCCTCCCCCAACACAAACAGTACTGGGCGATTCGCTAACTGGTTAATTTTGTCCTCCGAATATGCAAAGATGGCCGTATTAGTCAACAACTCAGAATTTTCCGCTGCCATAATAACTAGGTGCAAATCAGTCAATAATCCAATATGAAAACCATCCAATTGCTCCCCACAAATAATCACTTACAAAAAGAGGAACAGTAAAATCTAAATTTTTTGTTGGAACGAACGCCTGGAAGGAAGGGAAGAAACCTCCCCCTTCTCGTGGCGTATTGTTCCCTTTTTATCTTTTTTAAAGAAGTTCAAGGGTTCACCCTTAAATGAAAGGATCAAGGGACCCATAGCAAACCTGCCGTATCCTAACAGCACTACCAGGACTCACAAAGCACCAGACCCTACCTATGAAAAGGCAACACTGCAAATATTAAACCAATACATTTCAGAGAATAACAATAGATGACCTACTGGGGAAAGAGAACAAGTGGCAATGTCAAATAGGAATTACATAAACAGAATACCTCAGCTCAGTTACACATGCAGAACATAGACCATCACCAAACAAGGAATCACAGTTTAGAAACAGGAAGACAATAATTAAATTGGGAACCCCAAAAGCCAAACTTGGAATGTACAACAACACTGTAGAAATAAAACTATAAATTAATTTCCGCTTGTACTATACAAAGTCAGATGTTAATGATGCACATTTCCCAGAGCTGAAATATTCAGGTTAATAAATTCAAAAGAAAGAGATATTTTTCTACCTTTTGTGCATTTATTTTTCAGTTGCAATTGCTCCAGCCACTTTCTTCTGGTTTCTTCGTGCCTTCTGCTAACTCTCCATCGTCTGCTGTCCATTTGTCCTTTCTTCTTTCTTCTAGTTTTTTTTTCTATTCTCTCTCTATATCTACTTTAACATACTAATCTTTCTCCTTTTGCTCTTTCCTCATTCCTATTTCATCCACTCAAATTTTACCCCTCCATCCTGAATCCCCACTTACTCTCCCAATACCCGGCCAAGTGTAGATTTGTCTTCCCTCCCACACAAAATATTTTTTCCCTCTCCATTTCACTCTCCCAGCTCCATCCCATTCTAATCCTCCCCCAACATCAGCTCCCTTCTAGTTTCAGCCCCACCCAGCATTCGTTCCCTTCTAGTCCCCGCATCAGCCCATTTCCAGTCCTAGCCCCCCATCAGCCCATTTCCAGTCCTAGCTCCCCCATCCATTTCTAATCCTATCCGAGCCCCTCCATCAGCTCATTCCCAATCCCAGCCCCCCATCAGCCCATGTCAAATCCTAGCTCCCCTCCACTCAGCCCATTTCCAATCCAAGCCGTCCATTAGCCTACTTCCAGTTCTAGCCCCTCCATGAGTCCATTTCAATTCAAGCCCCCACCACAGCCCATTTCCAATCTTAGCTACCCCCAACAACCCATTTCCAGTGCTATCCTAGCCCCTCCATCAGCCCATTTGTTGTCCTAGCTCCCCCCCCCCCCACTCAGCCCATTTCCAGTCCTCTTGATGTTTTATGGCCAAAACAAACACTTTCCCAATGTCAGTTCTGCCTGGAGCAAGTATAACCTTAGACCTCACTCCAGTCATCCAGGACTTTCTGAGATCAGGCAGGGATGTCCAGATTCTTGGGAATGCCCTAAACACGCCTCTACCATTCTCTGCTCAGACTTGGATATCCTCAGATCCAGCTTCTGAAATGGCTCTAGAGATGTCTCTGTGCTTTGGAGATCCCTACATCTGTTTTCATATGTCCAAAAGATGAATAGAGCTCCTGAAAAACCTCCTTAATAAGGAATACTTTTTGCAAATAAAAGGTACATCTATGGGAGCCTTATTGACTCCCTCAGTATGTTTATATGTGGCATGGATTGAATAAAAATATCTCTATAAATCAGCTTATAGGCCCCATATCCTCATGTAGTCACGTTATATTGACGATGTCTTTTTTGAATTCAGATACTGTCCTCATCTCTACCACCTCCAATGGGAGACTATTCCATGGATCCACCACTCATTTCATAAAGAAATATTTCCGCATATCACTCCTGAATCTATCCCCTTTCACCCTCATCCCATGTTCCCTCATAGTAGAATTTGCTTTCAATCGAAAGAGGCTCTCCCCTTGTGCATTTATGCCATGGAGGTATTTAAATGTCTCAATCATATCTCCTCTATCTCACCTTTACTCTAAGGTGTACATATTAAGATCCTTAAGTCTGTCCTCATATGCTTTATAATACACAAACAAATTAGGATGGACACGATAGCAGAACTATCCATTAGTATTCACAACATTACCAATCTTAAGTGTATATATAGATCAGCAATTGAATATCATGTTCTCTGTGTAATATGTAAATAGTCTACCCTGTAATTACTCCAAGTTACCTATCCTGTTAAAATGTAAGCACAAGATAGTCTCGACTGAACTGAGCATTTATTGTTAATTGTAAACCGCACTGATAACAAAGAGCGCGGTATATAAGAGCTGTTAAATAAAATAAATAAATAAATAATGAAGACCACTAACCATTTTAGTAGCCACCCTCTGTACTGACTCCATCCTGTTTATATCCTTTTGAAGGTGTGGTCTCCAGAATTGCACACAATACTCCACATGAGTTTGCACCAAAGACTTATACAGAGGCACTATCGCCTCTTTTTTTTCTGCTATCCATTCCTCTCCCTATGCACCTGAGCATCATTCTAGCTTTTGCCATCACCTTTTCTACCTGTTTAGCTACCTTAAGATCATCAGACACAACCACGCCAAGGTCCCGCTCTTCTTTAGCGGCCAAAAGTACTTCACACCCTATACTATATTGTTCCCTTGGATTGCTGCAACCCAAATGCATGACCTTGCATTTTTTAACATTAAATCCCAGCTGCCAAATTCTAGACCATTCTTCAAGCTTAGCTAGATCCCTCCTCATGTTATCTACACCTTCCTGGGTGTCTACTCTATTGCAGATTTTGGTATCATCCGCAAAGAGGTAAACCTTACCCGATAGACCATCCGCTATATCACTAACAAAGATGTTAAAAAGAATCGAACCAAGGACAGATCCCAGGGGCACACCACTGGTAACTTCCCACTCCTCAGAGTGAGCTCCATTTATCTGTACCCTTTGTCGCCTCCCACTCAACCAATTTCTAAACCAAGCAGTAACTTTAGGTTCCATCCCTAGGGTGCTGTTTGTTTATAGGTCGCCTGTGAGGGACAGTGTCAAAGACTTTACTGAAATCTTAATACACCACATCAAGGGCTCTCATTCAGTTCAACTCCCTGGTCACCTGCCTCTGGTGAATCCATGCTGCCTCGGATCCTGTAATCCGCTGGACTCCAGAAACCTCACTATTTTCTTTTTCAGCAGCGTTTCCAATTTACTCACCACTGAAGTTAAACTAACCGGCCTGTAGTTTTCAACCACATCCTTACTTCCGCTTTTGTGTAAAGGGACCATATGAGCCTCTCTCCAGTCCTTTGGCACCACTCCCGACTCCAACGAGGCATTGAAATTGTCAGTCAGTGTAGCTGCTAGAATGTCCCCAAGTTCCCTCAGTATTCTAGGGCGTATCCCATCCGGTCCCATTGCTTTGTCTACTTTAAGTTTCGCTAGTTTCTCACAAACTCAGTCTTCTGAAAATTGTTCAAGATGCCACTCACTTCTGTTCCTGTTTGTGAGTGTTTCCTGAGGTCCTGTTCCTGGTTCTCCATCTGTGAACACAGGCAGAGGAGTGGCCTAGTGGTTGGGGGCAAGTTACCTCAGGCCAGAAGGTTCAAATCCCACTAGAGAACAGCAACATTGGGCCGGAAGGACTGGGAATTCTAGTCCCACAGGTGCTCTTTGTGGAAGCCACTTAACGCTCCATTGCCCATGTTCCCTGTAAAATGGTTATCCCCAAGTTATAATGCCCTGTTCAATGTAATTTCACTTTGTAAACCACCTTGATATCATGAAAGGCCATATATAAGAAATGTTAAATAAATAAATTCCACTTTATCCTCATCAGCTTCTACATATTCCTCCCCTTCACCCTTGAGTCTGACAATACCACTTTTGCCCTTCCTCTTTTTGCTAACAAATCTGAAAAATGTCTTATTCCCCCCCCCCCCCATTTTATTGCATTGGCTATTTCCTCCTCTTTATGAATCTTTGCTTTCCTGACTACTTTACTAGCTTCTCTAAGTTTTTCCAAATATAGATGCCTGTATTCCTCTCTCTATGATCTCTTGTATTTCATGAAGGCCTCCCTCTTTTTCTTCACCTTTTCAGCTACTTCTTTTGAAAACCATAGTGGTCTCCTTTTCCTTTTTTCCTTTATTTACTATTTTAACAAAAAGGTTGGTTGCCCTTAAAATATCCCCTTTCAGTTTTTCCCATTGTTTTTCTACATCCCCCAGCTTTTACCATCCCGCTAACGACTCCTTGAGCTATTGGCCCATCTTGGCAAAGTTAGTTTTCCTAAAGTCTAAGACCCTTGCTTTTGAATGGATTCTAACAGCCCTAGTCCTAATACTGAACCACACCATCTGATGATCACTGGATGCAAAATGATGTCCCACTATAATCTCAGAAACACTTTCACCATTAATAAGCACCAAGTCCAGTATGGCCCCTTCACGTGTGGGGTCTGTTACCAATTGCCTGAATAGTTCTCCCTGTAGAGAATCCAGGATCTCCTTACTTCTAGAAGATACTGCAGCAGGAATATGCAAATCAACATCTGGCATATTGAAATCTCCTATCAGTAGCACTTACCCTTTCCTAGCAATGCTGCGTATGTCTTCAATTAACTCTCTGTCCACCTTTTCCTCTTGTGATGGAGGTGTGTATATCACACCAATGCAAATAGATTTCTCTTTCCCTCTTTCTAGTTTAACCCACAATGCCTCCTTTCTCCCTTTTAAGCTCTGTAATTCCAAAGCTTTAATAGTAGATTTTACATATAGTGCCACTCCTCCTCCCCTTCTTCCTACCCTGTCCTTTCTGAATAAAGAATAGCCAGGTATAGTTACATCCCAATCATGGTTTTCTGTGAACCATGTTTCTGTAACTGCCACTAAATCCAAGTCAGCCACTCCCACCAAATCTTCAACATCAGGGATCTTATTTCCCATGCTATGGGCATTTATACACACTGCTTTCCATATGTTACCCCTATTACCCATTTCCATGAAGTTATTTAATGTATCACCTACCTGGGGGCTTTCACCTACCTGGGGGCTTTCTTCACCCATCCCCAACGAAATGAGAGAGTTTTGGATGTAATAGTTATTTCAGATGGATACATTCTCTCTTACATTTCTCTTCCATTTTGCATGAATTAGTTTATGTAATAATCTCACTTTGTATGACAAGTAATGCGTAATATGTAATTATTTCTCTGACATAGTCTGTGTCATGATATAACTGAGGGAAAAATATCCATCACATGCACACTTTAAAAAGAGACACTTCTCTTCCATCAATGATGCTTATAAACAGAAATACGTAAACCAATTATTATTAATACAGAACAGGCCATGATAAATTTTTGTTGTATTTAGTTTCCAGCCCAAAAAGTTAGGAGCCATCGGCTGAAACCTTCCCCTCACCCCCATTTACTGAATTTTGGGAGCAGAGGTGGGGGATGGAAGAGATCCACTCGAGGTCTACTTCAACTTCTGTAGGACATGATTTACTAAGGCTACTTTTCCCATTCCATGTCTGAGGAAAAAGAAAGTAAATCAGGCCCTTAAACATCCCTGCAGGCTACTGGCAGAAATCCCCAGCCATCAGCCTCCCTCCCCACCCAGTCTTGTTCTTTCTCCTCCCACCATGCTGTTAACCAGTCTTTCCCTTTTAGCACATTCCTCCCCATCCTACCACCTCCCTCCTCACTAAAATCAGCCCCCCCCCCCCACCCACAGCTATTACTCCATTCAGCCAGGTTCCCAGCTCCTACCCCTAACAAGCCCAGTTAGCCTTCTTCCCTCTCAGCCCTCTCAGTTCCAAGGTCAGGATCGGTGACAGCTATACTGTAATAGAAACAGCCTCTCTTTCCTCTGTACTGTAGCTTTCTTTCAGCTATTTTATGGCTTTTATTCTTTGGAGAGCCACCTCAACCATGTCTGCAGGGAAATAGGAAGTGTCCAATACTTCATCTTGGTAAGTTTTTTATAAATGAACATTAGTTAAGCTGGTTTTTAGTTACTGATGAGTTGAGGAAGTGTTTTCCTTCCCTGTGGAGGCATATAAAAAAGGAGGTTTGCTGTGATCTCCATAGTTCATGTGCAAAATCCCCTCTGGATACATTTTATGATGCAGCCTACATTGAATCTCTATGTAACTTCTAGGAGAGTGAAATATGCTGATGTCATAAGAGGGCATTATGACAGCAGAATACTGGCAAGAGAAAGTGTCTCTCTCCCACCAAGGAGATTCAGTTGTTTGTTTCCAAACACTGAAGAGTTTGAAGAGAGCAAACATAAACAATGGAAACCCTAAAGAAGGGGTTCTCAAACTTGCCTCACCGACAGTCGGGTTTTCAGGATATCCACAATGAATATGCATGAGAGAGATTTGCACACGCTGCCTCTATTATATGGAAACCTCTCTCATATTGTGGTAGGCTATAGCCTGTAAGCTAGGCCTGGATTCCAAACCCCACCTGGGATTAGTGCTGAAAAAGAACCAGAGTTAGAGAATCTGCTTATTATGAAGTTTGTACAATTTCTTTATGCTTGAATTGCCCTTGCATTCTCTGAGCTAGAAATGTCCTTGAAGTAGAAATGTAACCATGTCTATGACTATGCCTTTGTTAGAACAGTCTGAGAAGGGGGAACAGGGAGTGAGGCCCAAAGAGGGTCCCCGATTGGATAGGTTCAAGGGGCGTTGGGACCAATAGAAAGTTTGCCTCTATCAAATTGTAAAAATTGTATATACGGAATTTGCTCCTGTACTTCATTGCTCAGTCCCTTTTGGACCCGCTCCTGTCTGGGCCTGTGCACAATAAAGTGGCTTGGACCCTGCAAATGACTCCTGGTATTATTTCTTGCGTGCACTTCGCTGGTACATTTCATATTCATTGTGGATATCCAGGAAAATCGACTGACTGGGTAGGCCCAAGGACAAGTTTGGGAACCCCTAAAGAGTAAGAAGACAGAAAGCTCAGCTGATATCAGCAGTGCACAAGCATGATCTGGAAGTGATGCCTGGTCAAGTTGATCACCTGAATGAAAGGCAGTTTCAATGTGTCAGAGCCAGAAGAGTCTCCCAGAACCACCCAGTACATTAAATGAAGCAGCCTGGCCAGCTTTGCCCCCAAAACTGTAGCAAAAGTCTTCCAGGACCATTTGGCAACAGCTGCCCAGACAGAATTTGCCACCTTGGTTTCATTTCTCTTCCAGGGGTACTCGTTGGCTGAACATGTAGTCAGTAGGTTCTCTTCATCTCTATGTCCCTGTACCCGGCCTTTCTCCTTCTATCCTGACTTCCCATCTAATATAGATCTGTGGCAGCCCTGAGCATCAGCATGAGACAAGTCTGAGGTAGCCTGAAGAGCACCTGAAATCTGCTCCTTGCCAGACCCGATCTGGATGGTACTACAGTACAGAGGAGATTTTCCTTCCTAACACTGTATTTTCCAACTCCATTAAGAATAATGATCTCTCTCTCCATGTATGTATTAGGCATTTCAGGATAGTATGGACATTTATTTTGGTATCTAAAAGTGTGCTCAAATTACTTATGCATATATATATATATATACCTATGAATGTATGTGTGCACAATTAAATTATTTGTGTACAAAAGCCATAGTGTGCACTCCCGCAGAATGCTTGGTGAGTTACTTTGCCTGATAGGGAACTTCTGTGTAGGTGAGGGGGTGTGTATGGATGGGGGATGGGGAGATCATTTATATAACAGCACAAGACATACAAAGCGCTGTGCAGCTCTGCAGACACATGGGGCCCTTTTACTAGAGGGCGCTAGCTGTCAACACGTGTTCTGGCACACGTCGATGCTGAATGTGCATTGAGACACGTGTTGCCAGCTAGCGCGGGGCCATGACAGCATGGGATGATTTATTTATTTATTTATTTATTTCTGCGCTAACTGTCTAATTCGAGTTAGTCATGAGTACGGTTAGGGACAGACAGTGGGCATAGTTTTCTCTGAGATGTTAGCGTGGGGTTCACACCATGAGCCAACTGCATTAACAAGGGTCACCTAACGGCACTTCCATAGGTGCACCTACCCTAACATTGCATGCGCTATGGAACAGGACTCTGCGCTAACTGCCAGGGAAATGCTTTCTACACCCCCGACAGTTAACACAGCAGAGTTGCCCCTAATGCAACTTTGTTTCAGCACTTTTGCAATTATCACATCCTTTAGTAAAAGGGCCCCATAGAAGAGGCAGTTCCTGCTCCATAGAGCTTACAAATGAAATAAAAAAGCAGAATGATGTGAGACCTCATCTATGATCCTAAGTGGCTTATAGATTTGTAGATAATACTTTCAGTGCAGTAGGACTGTAAATCCATAGCTGAACAGTTCAACGTGTACAATGAACCAAAATAGTTGGGGACTGAACTCAACCAAATGATTTTTGACTTCCCGAGGGAACATAAGAAATGCTATACTGGGTCAGACCAAGCTCCATCAAGCCCAGTATCCTATTTTCAACAGTGGCCATTCCAGGTCACAGGTACTGGCAGATTCCCAAAAGGCACATAAGTTCCAAGGTGCTTGTCGTGGGGCAAGCAGTGGATTGCCTGGGTTCTCATTAATTATGCTTTATGGACCTTTTCTCCGGGAACTTGTCTAAACCTTTTTTAAACCTAGCTATACTAACAGCTTTTACCACATCCTCTGGTAACAAATTCCATAGTTTGATTATGTGTTAAAAAATATTTTCTCTTATTAGTCTTAAATGGGTTAAACTGTAGCTTCATTAGATATTCAGGAGTCTCTGAATGTTTCACAAGCTCTTGAAAAATATGTTCTTATTGCCTCGGATGAGGTATTATCTTAAATATGCCCCTAATGCCCTATGGCTACAGTTTCCAGTCTTACCCAGTGCTCAGAAGTGAGCATCAACTGATAATAAAATGTCAGAGATTAGAGTAAGACCTGCCATTCAAGATCCACATTTAGACCCCACCATGCCACAGAACTCAGACACCCAATGTGGTTATAACTGGGACAATAGAAACTCCCTGATGCCTCTTCTTCTGGCATCAGTAGTGAGACATGGTGAGGTTTTTTGATATTTTCATTTGTTTTCTTCTGTTGTATTTTATATGCTGTGTAATGCAAGTTCCACATCTCCCAAGTGCCAGGTCACCAGTGCGATTAGAAATTTCCCCAGGCACCAGGGATTTTCCTGCTTTTTATTTTCTGCGGCTTCCTCCTCTCTGCACCATGTGGTTCTCTGTGAGTGTGATACGTGTGGTGCAGGAACTCCTACGTTGGTCTCTGGGTATCAAGTCTTAGAGGACCAGCGCAGAATTTCCTGTACCACGTGGCTCAGCCTTGCCAAAGTGCTGGAAGAAGGAGTTCTTTGTATATCAGAGCAACTGGATCTATAGTAAAGGTAACAAATCATTATGTTAGGAATTAGGTAATAATAATAAAAAAGACTGATGTGGTTTCACTAAGAAGTGGCTGAGAATGGAAGAGTAAAGAGATTAACATTCAAATATGCAAGGACCTGAGATAACAGAAGAGTTGTTTCGTGCTGCTCATCCTGGACTGATACTTTTTCTTCTAAATTCCCTGAATTGTTTGTCTGATGGGGAAGTGTAAGGGAAAGTGTGGCTACTCCTGGCAAAAGCTGCCCTTACTCCTACAGGCACTTGTTCATCGAGCAGTGACAGCTTCTACTCCACAGAGCTCTGAAGAGGTTTCGCTGGGGCCTCTGTCAAGGAAAGGCTTGCTGCCTGGGGTTTCCTGGCCTTGATGTTACCCTTATCCTGGAGCACACTAAACTACTACTAGTGCTACTAAGCGGTTAGATAGTGCTACAGAACTTATGCCTTACTCAACAGATACACAAGTCTGAAGGGTACCTGAATTTAGTTTGACAGACCTTCTTTATCTAATTGGGTAAATCTATGAAATGTGGAATTTGTGCTGTAAAAACAATCCATGTAAGAAAAGAAGGAAATGGGGTAGGGGAGATTACCAGCTAGAGCTCTTTGGGTCAGCTTTCATCTTGCAAATGCACTGACTGACAACTCCAAAGGAGTAGCAGTGCTGCTAATGGGAGGGGGCAGTTTGGCACGGTACTAGGGAAAACTTCTGGCTGCAGGCGATGCCCCCTAAAAAGTGCAGCAAGTTATGAGTGAGGTGTGTGATTTGATCTTTGACCACAATGTTAAGATCCAGCAGACTTGCAACTCTATCTTGATAAACATTTTTATTCATTATAAATTGTCTTTCTTGAATAGACACATAACAAGAACTGTCTGTCATGTATGTCTACAGCACTGCGTACATCTAATAACATTCCAGGAATGATAAATCGCAGAGGTGGTTAATTCCTGAATTTATACATCTTCCAAGATATTTAATAGGAACACACTGAATTACACCTACTTCTATCACATAGATAAATCTTTACCATTTACCAAACTGCTGTGAATTGATAGCGCGTGACTCTAATGATTCCCTGAAAGATGATTGGCTGCCTCTGTTCTGGGTGGGGCAGTGGGAGCTCTTCAGACGTACATCTTTCCCGCTGTCTTTTTATATCCTTTTCCTTCACATTATGAGTCATTGCTGATCTCTTCCGTTCACTGTGCAGTCTTGCTCTTTCTCCTCCCACCATGCTGTTAATCAGTCTTTCCCTTTTAGCACATTCCTATCCATCCTACCATCTTCCTCCTCTAAAATCCGTCCTGCCCCCCTCGCCCCCACACCATTACTCCAGTCAGCTAGGTTCCCAGATCCTACCTCAACAAGCCTAGTTGGCCATCCTGCATTTCAGCCCTTACACCAGCTTCAAGTTCAGGATCAGGGACTGCTATGCTGGAAGAGGAACTGCCTCTCCTCTACTGTGGCTTTTCTTCTGCTAATCTATGGCTTTTATTCTTTGGAGAGCCACCTCAGCCATGTGTGAAGGGCAATAGGAAGTGCCCAACATATCATCTTGGTAATTTTTTATAAGTGTCTATATTAGTTAAGCTGGTTTTTAGTTACTGATGAATTGAAAAAGTGTTTTCCTTCCCTATGGGTAGAATATGAAAAAGGAGGCTTGCCGTGATCTCCAGAGTTCATGTGAAAAATCCCCTTTGGATACATTTTATGATGCAGCCTACAATTAATCTCCATGTAACCTAGAGAGAGTGAAAGGTGCTGATGTCATAAGTGGGCATTATGACAGCAGAATCCTGGCAGGAGAAAGTGTCTCTCTCTTACCACAGAGATTCATTTGTTTATTTCCAAACACTGAGGAGTTTGAAGAGGGCAAAGATAAACAATGGAAACCCAAAAAGTAGCGGTTCTCAAACTTGCCTCCTAGCTAATCAAGTTTTCAGGATATTCATAATGAATATGCATAAGAGAGGTTTGCATGCACTGCCTCCATTGTATGCAATCTTTTCATACATATTCATTGTGGATATTCGGAAAACCCAACTGGCTGGGAAGAATCCAGGACAGGTTTGGAGACCCCTGCTCTAAAGAGTAAGAGCACTGGAAGCTCATCTGATATCACCAGTGCACAAGCAGGAGCTGGAAGGGATGCCTGGTCAGGTTGATCACTCAAATCAAAGGCAGCTGCACTGTGTCAGAGCCAGTAGAGCCTCTCAGAACTACCCAGTACATGAACTGGAGCAGCCTGGCCAGCTTTGCTCCCAAAACTGTAGCAGGAGTCTCACAAGACCATGTGTCAACAGCTGTCCAAACAGAGTCTGCCATCTTGGCTTCATTTCTCTTCCAAAAGAACTCATAATCATTGGCTGGATATGTAGGCAGTGGGTTCCATTCATCTCTGTGTCCCAGTACCCGGCCTTTCTCCTTCTATCCTGACTTCCCATCTAATATAGATCTGTGGCAGCCGTGAGCACCAGCATCAGCACGAGACAAGACTAAGGTAGCCTGAAGAGCAGTTGAAATCTGCTCCATGCCAGAACCAGTCTGGATGGTGGTACACTGCAGAGGAGCTTTTCCTTCCTAAAACTGTATTTTCCAACTTCATTAAGAATAATGATCTCTCTCTCCGTGTATGCATTAAGCATTTCAGGATGATTTGGACACTTATTTTGGTGTCTAAAAAATGAAAGTGTGCTCAAATTGCTTGTGCACATATATACCTATGCGTGCACAATTAATTTGTTTGTGTACAAAAGCCATAGCGTGCAGTCCCACAAAATGCTTGGTGAGATACTTTGCCTGATAGCAGAGTTCTGGGTAGGTGAGGGGGTGTGTATGGATGGGGGATGGGGAGATCATTTCTATAACAGCACAAGATATACAAAGCGCTGTGCAGACACTTAGGGGCCCTTTTACTAGAGGGCGCTAGCTGTCAACACATGTTCTGGCACATGTCAATGCTGAATGAGCATTGGGACACATGTTGCCAGCTACAGCGGGGCCATGACAGCATGGGATGATGTCCGCCGTAACCATCTAACTCGAGTTAAGGTTGCGAGTAGGGGTAAGGGCAGAGAGTGGGCATGGTTTGCTCTGTGTAGTCAGCGAGGGGTTCACACCACATGTGAACTGCATTAGCAAGGAATCACCTAATGCCACTTCAGTAGGTATCATTGGGGGCACCCGCCCTAACACCGCACGTGCTAGGGGACAGGGCTCTGTGCTAACAGCCAGGGAAATGCCTTTGACAGTTAACATGGCGAAACTGCCCCTAATACAGCTTTGTTTCAGCACTTAGGTGCAACACTATCACGTCCCATAGAAGAGACAGTTCCTGCTCCATAGAGCTTACAAATGAAATTAAAAGGCAAAATTATGTGAGACCTCATCTGTGATCGTATGTGGTTTAAAGATTTGTAGATAATATCTTCAGTGCAGTAGGACTGTAAATCCATAGCTGAACAGTTCAACGCGTACAATGAATCAAAATAGTTGAGGACTGAATTCAATCAAATGGTTTTTGGCTTCCAGAGGGAACATAAGAAATGTCAAAGTGGCTCAGGCCAATGTCCATCAAGCCCAGTATCCTGTTTCCAACAGTGGACAATCCAGGGCACAAGTACCTAGTAGGTTCCCAAAAAGACACATAGGTTCCAAAATGCTTGTACTGGGGCAAGCAGTGGATTTCCTGGGTCCTCTTTAATAATGGTTTATGGACCTTTCTTCCAGGAACTTGTCCAAGTCTTTTTTAAACCCAGCTACACTAATAGCTTTTACCACATCCTCCAGTAACAAATTCCAGAGTTTAATTATGTGTTGACTGATAAAATAATTTCTCTTATTAAATGGGTTAAACAATAGCTTCATTAGATATTCAGGAGTCTCTGAATGTTTCACAAGCTCTTGAAAAGTATGTTCTTACTGCCTTGAATGAGATATGCCCCTAATACCCTCTGGTTACTGTTTCCAGTCTTACCCAGTGCTCGGAAGTGAGCACCAGCTGATAAGGAAATGTCACAGATTGGAGAAAGACCTGACACTCAAGAACCAGATTTAGACCTGACCATGCCACAGAACTCAGACACCCAAGGACTGGGACAATAGTAACTCCCTGATGCCTCTTCTTCTGGCATCGATAGTGAGACGTGGTGAAGTTTTTTGATATTTTCATTTGTTTTCTTCTGCTGTATTTTATATGCTGTGTAATGCAAGTTACACAAATTCCAAGTGCCAGGTCACCAATGCGATTAGAAATTTCCCCCCGCACCAGGGATATTCCTGCCTTTTATTTTCTGTGGCTTCCTCCTCTCTGCACCATGTAGTTCTCTGTGAGTGTGATCCGTGTCGTGCAAGAACTTCTGCACTGGTCTTGGGATCTCAAGTCCTACAGGACCAGCGCAGAATTTCCTGCACCAAGTGGCTCACCCTTGCCAAAGTGCTGGAAGAAGGAGTTCTTTGTATAGCAGAGCAACAGAATCTATTAATCATTTATTTAGCTGTGCTTATATACCGCCTTTCACTGGGTCAAAGCAGTTTACAGATATACACTTACAGATAGGCACTTTTTATTCCCTTGTCCCCGAAGGACTCACAGTCTAAGCATACCTGAGGCAATGGAGGGTTAAGTGGCTTGCCCAAGACCACAAGGAGTGGCCATGGGACTAGAGACCCCAGACCTTCCGGCCTGAGGTTACTTGTCCCTATGTGGGAATTGAACGGTAACAAATTATGTTAGGAATTAGGTAATAATAAGAAAAACAGACTGATGTGGTTTCACAAAGAAGTGGCTGAGAATGGAAGGGTAAAGACCCAAGATAGCAGAAGAGTCGTTGTTTCATACTGTTCATACTGGACTGATTCTTTTTCTTCTAAATTCCATGAAATGCTTGTCTGATGGGAAAGTGTAAGGGAAAGTGCAGCTACTCCCGGCAGAAGCTGCCCTTACTTGACTACTCCTATAGACAATTTGATTCATCGAGCAGTGGCAGCTTCTACTCCGTAGGGCTCTGAAGATATGTTGTTGGGGCCTCTGGAAAGGGAAGGCATGCTGTGCGAGGTTTCCTGACCTTGATGTTACCCTTAGCCTGGAGCACTGTAATCTACTACTAGTGCTACAAAGCAGTTATATAGTGCTACAGAACGTATGTCTGTACAGTCCATGTAAGAAAAGAAGGAAATGGGGTAGGGGAGATTACCAGCTAGAGCTCTTTGGGTCAGCTTTCATCTTGCAAATGCACCTACTGACAAATCCACAGGAGTAGTAGTGCTGCTGATGGGAGGGGGCAGTTTGGCACAGCAGTAGGGAAAGCTTCTGGCTGTGGGTGATGCACCCTAAAAAGTGCAGCAAGAGATGAATTATGGGTGAGGTGTGTGAGTTGATCTTTGACCGCAATGTTAAGATCTAGTGGCTTATAACTCTATTTTGGTAAACATTTCTATTCACTGTAAATTGTCTTTCTTGAATAGTCGCATAGCAGAAAACATCTGTCCTGGGTATGTCTATGGCATTGCACACATCTAGTAACACTCTAGGAATGATAAATAGCAGAAGTGGAACATGTAACATTCAGGAATTTACCAAGATCTTTAATAGGAACACACTGAGTTACAGCTACTTCTACCACATGAGATAATTCTTTACCATTTATGAAACTGCTATGAATTGATAACGTGTGGTACTTGTGATTCTCTGAAAGATGATTGGCTGCCTCTGTTCTGGGCGGGGCAGTGGGAGCTCTTCAGACGTACATCTTTCCCACTGTCTTTTTATATCCTTTCCCTCCCCATTATGAGCTGTTGCTGTTCTCTTCCATGCATTGTGTAGTAATTCACAGGATAGGATGGAGGCACTGCTCAGACAATCTTTGTGATTCTCATGATCTGTAAACTTCAAGTTAACACTTGGAGCCAGATTTTATAACGAAACACCTAAAGTATAAAGTCCATGAAGGGGCATATTTTAAGGCAACATAGGCTCCCATCCACCTTTATAAAATAGACCCTAGGAACTAGCCCCGAAAGTACACAAATGCATGCACGCACACACACACTTACACCCGCCCCAAACCTACTCTAAATGTGTGAGGAACTCTGCACTTGTACCCATGTATTATATAAAATATACTTGTACACTGTAACCCTGCCCCAGCTCGACCCAAACTTCACCCTTGGGGAATGCATACATGTAATGTACATACAAGAACAGGTAACCTTGTAGGTGTGCATACTTACATACATGTATATAGGGCGGGCTTCATGGTACCACATATACATGGTACCACCATATACATGTATATGGGGCGGGCTTCATGGTGGTACCATGTATATGTGGTACCATGTATATGTGGTACATGGTGGTACCATGTATATGTGGTACCATCAGACATAGTTCCACATATACATGGTACCACCATATACATGTATATGGGGCGGGCTTCATGGTACCACATTAAAATGGTTCCAATCATACCTAACCGACAGGCAGATACAGGTCAAGATAGGCCACAACACATCTCAACCCATAAAAGTCCTCCAAGGTGTACCTCAAGGATCCGCCCTCTCAGCACTTCTGTTCAACATCTACATCCAGCCAATATGCGACATCCTGAAAGCGAACAGCATTCAATACACCATCTATGCAGATGACATTATGATTTACACGCCTATCTCAATTGACAACCCAGACTACTCTAAAATAACAGACTGCCTAACACAAATGACAAGATGGTGTAAAGACAACAACCTCACCATCAACTACAGCAAGACAGAGGCACTAATAATCACCCACAACCCAGACTTCATCCACCCACCGGACATCAGAGTACAAAACACAACCATACCATTGAAATCAGAAGTAAAATACCTTTGAGTGACCCTGGACAACAAACTAAATCTCAAGCCACACGTAAGCAAAACAATCCAAAATGTATACCACAGGATAAGAATCATCAGCCACAGAACACTTCCGTAACGTATGCCAAGCTCTAATTACTCCCCTACTGGACTTCTGCAACCCCATCTACCTTGGGCTAACAAAACAAACACTCAAACCACTACAACTAGCTCAAAACACTGCAGCCCGCATAATAGTTGGTTCAACAAGACATGAACACATTACTCCTGTTATGAAAGACCTACACTGGCTACCAATCAGTTCTCGCATCAAATACAAAACAATCATAAACATATTCAAAATCAAACACCACACTTCAGCCAACAGCCTGCACACCCTCATACAACCAGACACCAACACGCGCCCAAGAAGAAAAGGGACCGCCAACAGAGTAAACACCCCGAACGACTTCAGAAAAACCTGCAAGGACACCACTGAGAGAGCCCTCTCCCTGGCTGCCCCAACAATATGGAACTCCCTCCCGGACGAACTGCGATCGACAGATGACCTCAAAGACTTTTGCAAACAGCTGAAGACAACGCTGTTCATAGAACACTACGGACATGTTACTTAATCATACCAACAAGAGCCACCTCCTTCCCCCCCCAACTGTGCTAAGAAAATGTTCAACGGCACATGATATATATTAAACCCTAATTACATAGAACAATGTATTATAGCTCACAATGTCCATAGTATAGAACAATGTATCATAGCCCATGCTGTACAATAGCTCACAATGTACCTAGTTCAACCTAATCTGTTACACTACCCTCTTACATGCAATTCATTACATTTATCACTGCATGAAATACCCTTCCACTAATATTGATTGTATTGCTGTGACACCGCCTTGATTGAATAAGGTGGTATAGAAATACCGTTAAATAAATAAATAAATAAATATAGCTGCACAATTATATAAAAGGCCTTTTCTTTATGTAAATCAGCCCCTCTTTGTGGACTCTGTCACAATCTCTATAAACGGCCTTGGAAAGTTACAGCATTATAAACTTTGGTGAATAGCCTCCCACTGGCTGGAGCTCATGTAGGGGTATATTCAAGTTAGAGTGTGAGAGGCAGGAGACATTTTTGCCTTGCTTGAGAAAGATCTTCAGCCTTGATGCTAGTGTCAGACAAAAAGACAGATGCTATCCTAATCTTTTTTTAAAAATATCTATTTCCATTAACACACTGCATTTTCAATCTAAAAAGAGCTGCCCAAAGTGACTTATAAAAGATAATACTCGTGTAATTCAGAAGTCAACACATTTGAGATTCCTCACTCCTGAGGGTATGGATTCAGTGGTGGTGTGTAACAAATGATAAAGGCAGGTAGTCAACAATTTATTACATACATGTAGTTCAGAACATGGAATAACACGACTGTGACTCACCTCTGTGATTTCTCCATCAATTTTCTAATGCTTGTGCACAAAGCTATCGAGCATCTGATATTCACCATGACTTTGGTGAAAGTGCAAGTCGTGGTCGTGAGGCCAAATGGCAGAGCCTTGAACTGAAAATACCCCATGGGCACGGCAAGAACTTCTCTGTTTCAGCTTTGTTTGGTGATATTTTGACATAATCCCTTTTCTCATTGTCTTTGGAGTCTGTAATCCATTGAGTTACTCTTCTACCAGTGACACCTCTGCATGTAGTGATTCCGTTTTTCCCTTTACAGGTGGTTAGTTTTCTTCTGGCATTGTGTCCTCATTGGTTAAATTTTCTGGGTATAATTTTCACTACACAATACTGAATGCAATTGATTTCTGTAAGGTTATGCAGGTTATCAACTTGGTCATGTTCCTTATCAGATACTTTACTCTGGGTATCAAGTTTAGCTTAGGTCCCCTTCCATCTCCAGGACTATAGACCAAGTATCCATCTCCAGAAGCTCAGCTCCGAGTCCTTCCATCTGCCGGACTCTGTTCCTTGGTCTGTCTTACATCATGTTTCACCTCCTCTGTTGCCCCCTTACCATTCATCGGTTTCTGTATCTGGCCAGTTACCTCATCCTATTTCTCCGGCTGTGCTGGCATCTTTCTTCTGGTTCCTCTCTTTCACTTTCTCTCTCATCGCTCAATTGTTCTGAGATGTTATCACTTTATTTATTTATTTAACAATTTCTTCTATACCGCCCCTTCCAGAGATCAAGGGCGGTTTACATAGAACAATTAACAAAATTTTGTATACTTCTGTATACTTTACATGGAACAGAGTTTGAAACTATATACAGGTAATATTACATGGAACATAACAGAACTAATTACAAGTGACTATTTACAAGGAGCAATAAAACAACAGTTTGTATAAGACTTTTCGCAGAGGGTGGATGGATAAGTACTGTAAGGTTTTCTTGTGTTAGTCATTTGTCCTATCACTTACATACTTCTCTCATTTGATTTTCTAATTTGAGAACTTATCTGTGGATCATCAAGTTATTTTGTATTGATTTGCTCTTGCTTCCAATTTTTGAACTTTCTGGATTTAAATTTAGAAACTGTGTTCTCAAAATAGCAGAACCTTATTGCCTTTTAAACTTCAAAAGTCGATATAACTGTAATTTGCCCTCTTAATTTTTTCATTAGTCTCTTTGTTCTCTGTCCCAATAGAGTAGGTTACTGAACAAATTTTCCTTGTCCAATAGCTGCACCAGAGATCAGACACATTGCTGGTTAACCAGCATCCCAGGCAATCTATAGGCTGCCCATTCTAAATTCTGACTCAATCCACAGTTAGCAGGGATCCACGTCCAGTAATGCAGGAGCTTAATGTAATCTTCAAACTACTACTGTTTCTGCAGCAATGGAAGAAGACACTGACTCCTCATCTCTGGGCAAAATGGATTAGAACTACAGGACATCCCCCATCACATTCGCTCCTGAAGTCATCATGGGAAGGTACTCAACCAGATATGGTAAGAGATATGGACGCCCTTCAGTTATACACTGGCTCCCCTTGGGGCAATATCTCCAAATGGGATAGTTTTCTGCATAACAAGGCAGTCATGAACCTCATTCCTAAGCCAAGATATGTGGAGTATTAGCTCAGTCTATTAAATTTACTGCTAATGCTCAGTGTAGTACTTGCATCGTCCAAAGACAGCTTCCTTCTGGAGTTCTTAAGATGGAACATGTATGGGTAATTGCTCTCTACACCTGAAATCCTTCCAGAGGATCCAGACCCGGATCTCTGCCTGCTTATCTGACACTGCTGCCTGGATGTCTCACTGCCATCTGAAATTGAACATGGCCAAATCTGAGCTCCTTATCCTTCCCCCCCCCCAACTCACCTCCCCCCTTCCTCGCTGCCCTGGTTCTGTGAATAACACCACACTCCTCCTTGTTCCCTTAGCTTGTAACCTTGGGGTCATCTTTGACTCTACTTTCTCTTTCTCTGCACACGTCCAAGCAGATAGCTAAAACCTGTTGCTTCTTCCTCTAAAACAGGCATGTCCAACAGGTAGATCGCAATCTAGCTGTAGATCGCAGAGGGGTCAGAGGTAGATCGCCAGTCCCACTTGGCTCCTTGCCTTCGAATTGGTTCAAACCACTGTGACTTTTGCTTGCCTCTGCAATTTTATTTTGCCTAGCCTTTGCATTGATTCTACACTGTGTGCAGAATTTATTAAAACGCGTGTGGTGGTACTAGAACTTGTTTGGCGGTATTTGATTTTATCTGGTTTGCTGGACCGGTGTTTGAGGTTTTTTGATGATTGTTTGGTGGTATTTGATTATTGGTGCCAGTATGATGAATTATTTTTACTTTTAGAACTGCATGTGTGGTTTTGGCATCTCCAGTCCTTGTATTGCACATCATCCAGAGGTCTTCAGTTCCTGTTGAACTTTAATACTTTGGAACAGTGACAGTTTTGGACCAGATTCAGCCAGTGTTTATACTAACTTAGCAGATTTGGCCTTCTTACATCCAGCCACCCCAGTATAACGAAGATGAGTGTTCCAAAGAAGAGCAAAACCTACCACTTTCACGATGAATGGAAAATGGACTACTTCTTCATCATGGTGAAAGACAAGTGTTGTCTAATTTGTAACACCCCAGTATTCTTGCTCAAAAAGGGTAATTTGGAACATCATTTTAAGGCTCTGCATAGCAATAAATTTGACGCTGATTTTCCACCCAAAAGTGAAATTCGTAAACTGAAGCTCAAAGAACTTGCTTCTGATCCATGCACACCAACCTCTCGCCCCCTATCACGTACATTTCTGTTGGGTTTCTGCTACCCAAGTGCATGACTCTGCACTTAAGATTTAATGCAAAGAAGTGCAGAGTCATGCACTTGCGTAGCAGAAACCCAAGGGAAATGTACGCGATAGGGGGGTGAGAAGCTGGTGTGCATGGATCAGGAGAAAGACCTTGGTGTGATTATTTCTGTAGATCTCAAGGTGGCAAAACAGTGCGACAAGGCGGTGGCAAAAGCCAGGAGGTTGTTGGGCTGCATAAGAAGAGGAATTACCAGCAGAAAGAAATAGGTTCTAATGCCACTGTATAAGTCACTGGTGAGGCCTCACTTGGAATACTGTGTTCAGTTTTGGAGACCGTATCTTGCAAAGGATGTAAAAAGAATGGAAACCGTTCAGAGGAAGGCGACCAAAATGATTTAGAGCCTGCGTCAGAAGCCTTATGAGAAGAGACTTGAAGACCTAAATATGTACACTTTGGAGGAGAGGAGGGATAGGGGAGATATGATTCAGACTCTTAAATACTTAAAGAGAAATAATGAACAAACAAACCTCTTCCAACTAGAGGGCATAACATGAAGCTGCAAGGGGGTAAATTGAAAGGCAATATCAGGAAATACTTTTTCACTGAGAGGGTGGTGGATGCTTGGAATGCCCTCCCAATGGAGGTGGTGGGGGCAAATACAGTAGCAGAATTCAAAATGGCATGGGACAGACACAATGGATCCATTTATAGCAAAAGAATAAAATCAAAATAAACTGAACCATCTAACTTCTCAACAAATAGGGGTGTCCTGCATGGAGCAGTGGGGTCACCCCTAAACAAAGACATGAGGAGGGATGGCCTGCACGGAGTGGCACCTACTCCTGCCATCTTTCTCTGGCCATCTTACTGAGCAGACTAGATGGACCATACTGGTCTTTATCTGCCACCATTTACTATGTTACTATGTTAAATCGAAACTGGCTACTCAGCAACAGTTGATGGCGAAGCCAAGGTCGCATTCGGTCAGTGCAACCATCGCATCCTTCAAGGTCAGCAGCCTGATCGCAAAGAAATGCAAACCTTTCACTGAAGGGGAATTTGTAAAAGATTGTTTTCTTGAAGCAGCTGACAATCTTTTTGAAAGATTTAAAAATAAGAAAGATATCATAGCTGCTATTCAAGATGTACAATTCTCAAGAAACACCGTCGTGCAGCGAATAGAAAAGATGTGTGTAGATACAACTGAACAATTGTTGGAAGATGTTTCAAATTGTGTTGCTTTCTCACTCCAACTGGATGAATCTACAGACATAAGAGACATAGCCCAGTTACTAGTCTTTATCCGAATGGTTTTTGAAGACTTCAGTGTTAAAGAAGAACTACTTGGAATGATTTCTTTAAAAGGGAGAACTACAGGTCAGGAAATATTCAGTTCTTTCCATTCTTTTGTGACAAAGTGTAATCTTCCATTGCATAGACTTGTTTCCATCACTACTGATGGAGCAAGAGCAATGGCAGGTGAGGTTAATGGTTTGATAGCCCTCTGTAGACAGCATGACGACTTCCCAGATTTCCTTTCTTACCACTGCATCATTCACCAGCAAGTTTTGGCAAGCAAGAGACTCAGTGCAAAGACTGTCATGGACATCACTTTCAACATTGTAAATTCAGTTCATGGAAGATCACTTCAAAGATGGCTTTTCAATCTTACTCTTGATGAAGGGGCAGCGGAAATCAATTTGCACACAGATGTAAGGTGGCTAAGTAGGCACAAATTTCTGCAAAGATTTCTGGATTTGCTGAATGAAATAAGAAGTTTTTTGAAGGAGAGGAGAGATGACCAAGCAGAGTTGGAAGATGAGGAGTGGTTATGCGATCTGGCATTTCTCGCTGACTTTACAGGCAAACTAAGTGATATGAACCTTGAACTACAAGGTAAAAATGAATGCATTGGCGAGATGATGAGTACAGTTTCATCCTACAAGGGCACATTTAAGCTGATGATGACTGACCTTGCAAACAACACTTTTGATCATTTTCCTAATATGTAGGACCATCTGGGACAATATCCAAATTTTGTTTTTCAGAACGAGAAGTATGTGACAGAAATCTGTTCTGTTATCCAGGAATTCAAAAATAGATTCAGTGACTTCCAAAAAATTGGAACAGTTCTGGAGTACTTGTCATAGCCATTCAAAGTAGATGTGGACATTAAAGAAACTGCAGCTGCTATCAGTAAAAATTACTCATTGAACAAGCTATCTCTTGAAAATGAAATATTAACCCTTAAAAATAACATTTTTTTCAAGACCCGTGCTGAGCAAGAATCGTTTTGGAAGCTAGTGCCTAGAGACAAATTTCCCAACTTGAGAAGATGCAGTGAAGCTGTACACTCCTGTTTCGGTTCAACTTATTTGTGTGAATCTGTGTTTTCCCATCTGAAAATGACAAAGATTATGCCACGTTCCAACATGACAGATGAACATCTCCAGGATTCCCTGAGACTGGCCCTCATGCAATATTCACCCAACTTCAAAAAGCTGGTGGATGACATGCAGGCTCAGACGTCTCACTAAGGAGCAAGAGCAAAATATTAAAGATTGTGCAAGATCAGCCTGGATCAATACTCAACCTAAATTTAACACAAATTACTCAATAAAAGTTAAAGAAAGTTACTAAGACAGTTAAAGAAAGTTATTACTCAATAAAACTTTAAGAAAAAATGTACTTTCCATTTCCCCTCGCAGTTCTTACCGGATGTTAGACTCTCTGTTTTATTTTTGCTTAATTTGCTTAACAGCTGATCACATCCAAGTAAATGACAGAAGGTTCATTAAAAATGGGGTGGGGGGGGGGAATCCTCCAACTTTATTGGGTTAAAATGTAATTTGAAACTTAATTTTCATGGTGGTAGATCACTGGCACTTTTTGGCCGGAAAAAGTAGATCACGACCTATTCGAAGTTGGACATGCCTGCTCTATAATATCAGTAAAATTTGTCCCTTCCTTTCTATGCAGACTACCAAGATCCTCATCTACTCTCTAGTCACCTCCCATCTTCACTATTGTAACCTGCTCCTCACTGGTCTCCCTCTCAATCATCAATCTGTTCAGAACTGTGCTGCATGGCTTATCTTCTGCCTGCTATGCTCATATAACCCCTCTTCTCATGACATTACACTGGCTCCCTATCCATTTCTGCATCCAGTTCAAACTTTTCCTGCTGATCTGCAAGTGCATTCATTTTGCGGCTCCTCAATACCTTTCCTCTCTAATCTCATTCTAAAAACCCCTCCTCAGGAACTCCGTTCCCCTAGCCTAGTGGTTGGGGCAAGGTACCACAGGCCAGAAGGTAGGTGGTTCAAATCCCACTAGAGGACAGCAACCTTGGGCCGGAAGGACTGGGGTTTCTAGTCCCACAGGTGCTCCTTGTGGTCTTGGGCAAGCCACTTAACCTTCCATTGCCCATGTTCCCTGTAAGTATTAGTGTATGTGTCATATCCCCTCGTGTTAGATGTATCCCCCAACCGCTTTGACCCGGTGAAAAGCAGGATATAAATGCAGCTAAAATAAAATAAATAAATAAATAAACATCGTTCTCTGTCACTGCCAACTCCAAACTTTGTTCATTCCACCTTTCTACTCCATATGCCTGGAACAAACTATCTGAGTCAGTGTGTCAGGCTCCTTCTCTAGCCCTATTCAAATCCAGGCTAAGAAACCAACTCTTTGAGGCTGCTTTTGGATCCTGATGCTCCTCACTCTCTTGTTCACTACTTAAGTTTATCTTACCATACTCTAGTTTCCAGTTTTGTGATGTTTTTGCCCTGATTAGATTGTAAGCTCTGATGAGCAGTGACTGTGTCTCACGTCTTACATGTATGAAGCTGCATACACCTTGTAGCGCTATACTGATTAGTAGGTAGTAGTAATTTGTCAAGGTATGCTCAGAAATACCTCTTAATCAAGCCTGTGGTACCTAACATGATGGGAAAAAGCTCAGTCTCTTTCTGCCACCGTTTCTTTGTCTCTGACTGCGTTTCTTGGTACTTGAAGATCTTCTCCCTCTCAACGTGATTCAGAGAATGGTCCCCTGGAGCTGATACGTCTATAATCAATGCAATTCTTGGGTGTTCTTCTCATTTACCAATAGGACCGGCTTCCTTCATCCAGCTTCTTATCTGTTGGAATGGGAGCAATCCAGGTGATCATGACTTCTTCATTCTCCATAATTCTCCTAGGGTCATGCTCCCAGTTCTTTACCAGTATAATGATGCTGTAGTGTTTACATGACACTGATATGAGGAATGGCGGGAGGAGATGGATGAGATGTGCTGCTTTATTCTGCCTTTCTGTATAGAAATGTTTTTCCATCAGAACTTTGCAGCCAGCTATAGGATCTACGTATGTCTGTTTTACTGTTTTTTTCAGTGTCCTCTGTAAACCATTACATCTGTAATCCATTCTCTTGGACTGGAACTATCAATCTCTTATCCTTTGAGTTCATTCCCCTCTCCGTAACCATTCCTGTATCCGGTATGGATTGATCAAGGGTTTCTGCAGCAACACTCTATTTCCCTTGTGTTTGTGTATTTGACACTTGTTTTCCTTGCTTTGCTAATCTATCCCCCCTCTCCCGATCCACCACTTGACCTACATGTGTCAAGCCCTTTCAGGCCCATTCCTGAAATAACTTTTTTTTTCTGCCTGGCATAAACGTCCCCATCCCCCGAATAAAGGTGTATTTTGAGAATCTTTTCTTCCCCCCTCAAAAGGGACTGTCTCCAGTTTTTCCAAATTTGAAAGGTTAATTTCCATTGTGGATTTTCGGCCTCCTCCCCTCTGGATATCTCAGTCGGGTCCCAAATCAATGACTCTGTGTACCTTGCTGCCCACTTCCATTCACACCCACTGTAGGGCATCTCCTCCATCCTTCCAAGCAAACAGAGCATGTAGTTGCGCTGTGGCATAGTAGGGGGCTATACACAATACTCCTAGCCCCCCCCTTCTTCCCTCCGCTTATACATGGTGGACCGTGCCACCTTGGGGACTTTCCCATTCCATACATATTGCATTATCATATTTTGAAGCATTTTTAATACCCCCCAGGGCACCACATTGGGCAAGGACACAAATGAAAATAAAATTTGCAGTAGCACATTCATTTTGACTATGGCTATGCACCCCAGTCAGGTCCCATCCAAGAAAGAGGTCTCGTTTGAGGCTTTCCACCAGTAGTTTATAGTTCCAGTCCTGAAGGTTCTTGACCAGGCTGCCTAATTGTATCCCCAGATATCAGAAGTGCTTATTTACCCACTTGATGGGGAAATGCCCCACAGGTGGTCCTCCAATGCTTTTAGTAAATTAATTATTGCAGTCTTGCTCTGATTTAATTTATAGCCCACTACCTCAATGTATCTACCCATCGCTGTCACCAATATTGGCAGTGTGGTAAGGGGCTGTTGTAGGGTAAAAATAATATCGTCTGCAAAAAGGGTGATTTTGGTCCTCTGCTCCCTCCCCCCCCCCCCCCCGCAACATCCACCCCCTGTATGTCTTCTTGCTCTCTAATATACTCTGCGAGTGGCTGTATCGCCAAGGCAAATAGAAGTGGTGATAGTGGGTATTCCTGGCATGTCCCTATCCCCAGAGCAAAACTATCGGAATAACCTCTATTTACTCTGATGCAGGCTCCTGGATGGGCATACAGTGCTTTTATCCATTTTAGAAAATTCTTCCCCAGGCCCATTCATTCTAACACCTGGAACATAAGCTGCCACTGTACCTGGTCAAATGCTTTTTCAGCTTCCAACGTAACTAATACTGCTTGCTCTCCTGACCTTTGTAGGTCCCAAGTAATATTTAATAGTTTCTGAATGTTGTCACCTCCTTGTTGCCCCATCATAAACCCCGTTTGGTCTTTGTGTGCCAATTTAGGTACTACCCCTTGGAGGCGATTAACTAGCACCTTGGCCAGTACTTTAGCATTGAAGTTAATTAGAGAGTTTGGTCGATACGATCCACAGACTGTGTTATCCTTGCCCAGTTTAGGTAGGACTGTGATACCCACTTTTTCCATCAACTTCAGGATCTCCTCCCCTTGGAGCACTCCATTAAAGACTTTAGCTAACACCAGGGTAATTTGGTCTTGCATTAAGCAATAAAATTTGCAGTGAAGCTATCTAACCCCAGGGCCTTACCCAACTTGAGGATCTTAATGGCTGCTTGGACCTCCTCCTCAATGATTTCCCATCCTATTCTCTCCTCCTACTCTGCCCCAGCTTCCTTAGATTACAGTCATTCAAAAATGAGACCTCCCTCTCTTTTTCCCCCTGATATTTCACTTTAGATAGGCTCTTATAATATTCTCTAAATACCTGACTAATTTAAGACAGTCAATGTACCCCCCCCCCTTGTGGTTCCGAATACCTCCTGTGTAGGCCACCTGGCTTTTGGCTTTTCAGCCGGCTAGCCAGAATCTTACCAGACTTATTACCCCCTTCAAAATGTGCTTGCTGCAACACGGCTAACCCGTGTGCAATTTCTTGAGCCCACAATCTGCTCAATTCTCCCCGCAGTTTAATCAATTCTAAGCTATTAATTGTGGATCGCAATCACTCTGTTGCCTCCACTCTAACTGCACAATTTTTTCTAAGAGTTTGTTTTATTTATTTATTTGCTTTTATATACCACGCTTTTTGGAATCAGTGCGGTTTACAAATAACATGAGCAATCAAACATTTCACATAGAACTGGAGATAACAAGAACAAAAACAGAGGAACAGTTACATGGAATAAATTGAATAGAACAGATTACAATTTAACTGAAATTTCTGTTTTTCACAATTACTCCTCTCCCTCTTGGCCTGGGCTGCAATATTGATGAGGTGACTTCTAGTGACAGTCTTCAGCCCCTCCCAAACAGTGCCCATTTCTCCATTCAAATTAAAACAGACATATTCCTGTATAGTTTTATGTATTTTATTTAACTGTGCTTTCTCATCTAAAAGAGAAATTTAACCTCCAGAATTTAACCCCATCATCTCGATCTCCAGTGTCAAATATAACACTAATGGGGGCATGGTCTGTTCTGGTTATTGGCCCTGCTCTATGATCCTAGCCTTAGAAATCCAGCTTCCACTAGCCCAGATCATATCCAATCGACTGTATGTCCCATAAGCATGGGAGTAGAATGTATATTTACGCTACTCTGAATGTCTACATCTCCAAATGTCCACAAACCCAAGATATTCCTTAAATTTTTTCAAACTCTTCTGCTTCAGCAGTCCCCGCTGGCTTGTCCCCCGCTGTTGTCCAAGTGCGGGTTGCTGATCAAATTATCGTCTCCCCACAAGTTAATCGGGGCCTCCCCTAGCCCCTCCATCTCCTTTAACATCTGCTCATATAACTCCCCCCAATGTTCATTTGGGCAGTAAACACTGATGATCCAAACCTCTTCATCAGTAACCCTCAGCCGCACCCCTACCCACTGCCCCGCTTTATCCCTACATTCTCCCACAATTGCATGTTGACATGTCTCATGAACTAAGATGCCCACACCTCCTTTCCTTGGATTTGCTCTTTGTCCTGCAAGGATCACTACCGGGTAATATCTTGAATATAGTAGGTGCTCCTGGCCCACCTTCAGATGCATTTCTTGGACACATAAGACATCCGCATTAAGACGCCTGCCCTTTCTCTCCAATATGTGTCTTTTATGCCATGTCTGGAGCCCTTTAGAATTCACCGTGGTCACTGTTAGCTGCTTCCTATTCCAGTTTCCTTTATCCTTTGATTTATTCCCACCTTGGTCCCCTCCTTGCATCCTCTACCCCCTCCCTTTCCATTCCCTCCCCCTGTCCCCCTCTCCCTTCCCCCTCGTGTTCCAGAAGCAAATATAAATTAGAGTGTCCTTTACCCTTCCCGATCTTCTGGCAACTTAACCATTTAACTCTGCCCAAATCAGCTCCTCCCTCATGTGGTCTGGTGAGCGTTTACCGACCAATCAGTCTATGCTGTCCTCTTTCACTTCAATCAATCCCCTCAGTCCATTCACAGCTCAATTTTCATCCCATGCAGCCTGCTCCTTAGCTGTCTAATTCAGCACTTTGTCTCCTCAAGATGCTTTACTCGAGTCTCCCACTCCTGATGAGCTGCTACCTCTTGCTGCTGGAAACCAACATCTTTTAAAGCTCTGAGTGCCTCAGTCATTGTATGCACTCGCCATGTCTTCTCTCCCCGGAGAGCAAGAGTCCAAATGGATGCAGCCAGTGATACCACAGTTCAGTGCTCCGAGAGCTTAAGTGATTGCTTTCAGTGCTTTATGCCACTGCAGAGTCCCTGCTGACAGATCATCATAGATGGAGACCGGATACCCTTGCCAGGTGAAATTCCCAAGTCCCCTCATTTTGCCACTAAGCGCTACTTAAGTTTGTAATCCTTCAAACAAATGATGATGTCTCTATTGATTCTTGGCTGACCCAGCGCTCGGTGTGCTTTGTCCAGCAGTATTTCTCTAGGGGGCTACCTCTTCCCCTCCCTTTTGCAAGGCTTCTGAGCAAACAACTACTGCAACTTTTGCACTGTCTTTAAACTTTGAGTCCTCGGTATGCCTCTGAATCGCAGGTTGTTTCTCCGGAATCTGTTTTCAGGTCCTCCAGTTTGTATTGCAGTTTGTCCTGCCACTCCTCTCCTTTTCCTACCCGGTTTTCCAATACTTCTTGTTGCTGCTCCAAGTCCAGCAGTCTGTTTTCATGCTCTCCCGCCTGATGCGTCAATTCTGCAAACTCCTCCTTCATTTTCCCGATGAGCTATCCAAGTTCCATCTTAACTGCCCAAACTTCAGTTTTAATTTCATTAAACCATTCTCCGCTGTCCATTTCAGGTGGGGGAAGTGATTAGGGATCGGGAGGGGAGAGTCTTCATTTTGTCAGACGGCTGCCTGGGTGAGAATGTTCACAGTCTTGGCAAGTGCATATATCAATATGATTTGCAAGGGATTGTGGGAAATGCAGTCCATTCACACCAGACACAGCTGCTCACAATAATTAGTTGTGCTTAAGTGTAAAGCCAATAAGATATTTATTTATGGGGTTATTTCTCCCAACACAGATATGCTTGGTAGCACATAAAACAGGATACTTGCTTTCAGTGTTTAACTTAGAAAAACAAAATCAGGAAAAACAACAGCTGAACTTGTCAGGCAATCAAAGCAAAAAAATAAAGACCTGGTTGGTAACAAACTGGTCTTTTCTGTAGGCTTTAGCTAATATTTTCTTAGCAGTGTATCAAACAACAAACAAAATCCACAAAGAAGGAAAAACTAGCAGTTACCCAGCTGAAACCCCTTAAGCTGGCTTGCTTTCTACTGAGTGGCTCAAATCCTACTTCAGGAGCTTTTCTGAGTAGATTAAAGAACAAGATTGTATTTCTTTGTGATGGTTGCTGTACTTTGTAACAGAAAATTACCAAAGGCGTTTAGACAGAGAGCAATCCATATATTCACAGCCTGTATGTAAGACCGCTCCTTCCCCTTCTTCAACAATCATGGGTTCAATATCATGGATTGGCACAGAGGAATTTCTCAATGTAGCACTCTCAGGAGAATACTTGTTTCCCTGCTGTCTTTCAAGGTTATAGCTAGGGCATAGATCAGTGTTCATACCTGAGCTTCCATTGCTGTTAGAGTTCCTCTCTAAATAGCCTGGCCAGTATGTAGTCCAGTTCTTATGTCCAGCCTTCCAATCCAGATCCCTGGACACTGGTCTTTCTTCACATACCTTCTGGCACGGGTCTTAGGGTCCCTTCCACGTGCAGCCGTCTCCCTCACAGGTACCGTCTGGAGATTCCTAGCCCTGCAGCACCATTCCTCTGGCTTTCCCCAGTCCAATGGTGTATGCTGGCCCTTGGAATGCCTTCCAGTATACGTACTGCTCTGGACTCCTTTAGACCTCCCAAAGGCTTTTCTCTTCTTTCTTTCAAAGGGTTTCTTGCCCTCTCTGTCCGTCCGGTTTGGCTTCTGCTTCTGATGATCCTCTAGATGATGAAGCTGTCCAAGATGAGGATCTCCAAGCTGATCCTGAGGATGAGGATTCTGAGGATAATTCTCTGTAGAATAAACTCTACCTTTATTCTGCCTAGATGAGTGCTCCACCCTAGCACAGCGCAGCTGTGCTGAATCAGGCCCTGCCCTTTGAGATGAGTGCTTAGGGATTACCTTATAGCCCTCCTGATTGAACACACGTTTCCCCACTTCAGCTCCTCTAATGGCTGTTGGAAACCTGGTGCATTCTGGGACTGGTAGTCTTTTATGGGAAAATTCTGTTTTCTTATTTCTACCAGAACTGACAGCTTGCTTGTTCAGAGTCACTTCACCTTTACTATAGCTCCTTCCTGAGCTATGATAAGCTTCCTTATCACAATTTTCGTGGGCGAGTTGAGCGGGGAGAAAATAACGATGGTAAATCTGTATGCACCTAATGGGGGGCAAGTTCCATTTTGGAAAGAAGTGAGAGGATTATTGGAACGGGCGGTGAAGGGGAAACTCATGTTGGGGGAGATTTTAATTTGGCACTGCATCCAGTGCCAAAATATCGGTCCCTATATCCAAATTATCGGTCGCTATATCCTTAAAAAGGATATAGCGTTATTGGAAAAGGTTCAGAGAAGAGCCACCAAAATGGTAAAGGGGATGGAAGGATACTCCTATGAAGAAAGGCTAAAAGGTTAGGGCTCTTTAACCTGGAAGAGAGACAGCTGAGGGGAGATATGATAGAAGTCTATAAATTAATGAACGGAGTGGAATGGTAAACATAGATTGATTGTTACGTTATCAGAATATAGAAAGACTAGGGGACATGCAATGAAGCTACAGGGTAAACTATTTAAGACTAATAAAAGAAAATATTTTTTCACTCAATGTGTAATCAAATTGTGGAATTTGTTACCAGAGGATGTAGTAAAGGCTGTTAGTGTAGCTGGGTTTATAAAAGGTTTGGACAATTCCTGGAGGAAAGGTCCATAAACAATTATTAAGAAGGGACCCAGGTTATCAGTGCTTGACCCAGTATAAGCATTGTGGAACCTGTGGCTTTTGGGGAAACTGCTAGGTACGTATGACCTAGATTGGCCACAGTTGGAAACAGGATATTGGGCTTGATGGACCTTGGTCTGACTCAGTATGGCATATCTTATGTTCAGAATGGGATAGGAAGATGGGGGAGGGGGGAGGGGGACCTTTGGCACAGAGGATAAGGGAGGAGGAGAGGATTAAGGAGGTATGGGTGGGAGAGAGGCAGCATAAGATATCATTGTTCGCAGATGATATTTTATTAACAATAATGCAGCCAGAGGTGACATTAGGAACAGTCTTAGAAGTGACAGAACAGTATGGGGAGGTGTCGGGTTTTAAACTAAATATGGAAAAGAGGCACTGAATGTTAACATAGGGGAAGTGGAGATAGGCAGGTTAAAAGAGAGGTATCCCTTTAAATGGGCAAAGAAAGCGATTAAGTATTTACGGGTATATCTCACGGCATAGACATAGCTTTTATATGGGGCAAATTACCCCCAATTATGGAAACAGGTGGCCCAGGATTTAGGGGGTTGGATGGATATGGAGATTTTCTGGTTGGGCCGTATTGCAGCGGTTAAGATGAATTTAATACCCAGGATGTTATATTACTTTCAGGCTCTCCCTGTGGAGATCCCTGAGAGGCATTCAAGGGAGATTGAAGGGAAAGTATTTCACTTCATATGGAAAAGATGGCCTCCAAGAATAGCGCGGGTGGTACTTTACCGATCTCAGGGGGAAAGGGGATTGGGGGTTCCAGATATCCAGGCCTATTATACAGCAGCCCAGATTAAGCATTTAATGGACTGGAGAGAGGGAGGGGAAAGGAGAATATTTGTAGATATGAAAGGGGAGGGGTGGAAGGAAGGACCAATTGAGGTCATGCCATGGACTATGGCAAAGGACAGGAGTGGGGGTTTCTTAGAAAACCCCTACACGCGGCATGTTTTAGCCATATGGGATGGAGTGAGAAGGAGGGAAGGGGGTATCGAGCTTCTCGGTAATGCAATGACTGTGTTATACGGGAGACTTTACCCCAGGAAGAGAGGGAGGGGTTTATAAACAATGGGAGAGTAAAGGTTTACAATGGTTTTACTAATTTATCGATGGGGGGAGTGGGTCCCGTTTGCAGATTTACAGGAGGAATATAATTTAGGGCCTGGGCAGTTGTTTCATTATGGTCAAGTGATACATTATTTGAAAGGGAAGTTGGGGAAGGAGGGGTTAGCACAAGAGTTTACTGAACTGGAAGTGATTTGGTAGGGGAAAAAGAGATCTAGGGGGCTAATTATGGCCTTATATAGGGCAATATGAGAAGGGCAAGGGGAGGAGAAATTGGGTTATATGAGGGCATGGGAAACGGAGATGGGGAGGAACTTGGAGACTGGTCAGTGGAAGGCCATTCTGGAACAGGGTCACTATTTGCCAATTTCCATTGCTGTTCGGGAAAATTGGCACAAAGTGTTAATGGTGTGGTACTATACCCCAGTGCGTTTGAATAAAATATATCAGACAGCATCAAGGAGCTGCTGAAGGCAGTGTGGAGAGGAGGACACAATGTATCATATTTGGTGGGAATGCCTACAGATCCAGATATTCTGGGATGAAATTCAGAGGTGGATAAGATGGGTGGTGGGTGAAGAGACAGAGAGGAACCCCAAAGTTTTCTTGTTTGGATAGTGGAGGGAAGGGGGCCCGAGGGAGAATAGGAAGCAAATATTAGCATGTCTCAGTGCGGACAAAGGTGAAATAGCCTATCGGTGGAAGCAGGAAGAGCTGCCGCAGGTGGCACACTGTGAAGATCGGCTAAGGCGAATTTACCTAATGGAGAAATTAACAGCATTACGAAAACAAAAGAGGCCCAAGTTTGATAGGGCTTGGCGGAAATGATTGGTTTACTTGCAGGAGGGGGAGAGAGGGAACTTGGGTAGGGTGGATAAGTAGGGCTGTGGGCTTAAAACTGCCTCACGGGCATTTGTACGGTAGATGAATGGCTTTAATGGGTTTACTGCTTAAGTAGGTTTCTATGCAAATGTTTTGGGGGAGGTTGTGGAGTTACTTAGCAATATTGTTAGTTGAATATAATATAGGAGGAAAACTGTACACCAGTTGAATGTTGATGTTTACATGCAAGAGTATTTATGTATGTTACTAGATGCTATGTAAAGGAGAAAAAAAAAAAACATTCCCCGCATCTTGGTTCGAGTTATGCCCTGAATGGTACCTTCTCCTTTTTCTAAATTGGCTGCGGGTGTCTCCCATTCAATGCGCTCTGTCTCCTTGGGCTGCTGTGGCCCACTCATCACCATTTTGTTCTCTCCGCTGTCCCACTTGCACCCGCATATTCTTATCCCTGCAGGTCCGCTGATTTCCCCCTCGTTATCTTGCTCCCACTGGCCAGAGTACTTGGAGGCCATGTACAAGCCGTTATTGGTTCTGCTTGGAAAATGTTTTTTCACTGTTCATCAGGAATGGCTCCAGAGCAGAGCGCTCAGGCACCCATCGTGCTAGGTGACATCACTTCCTCCCAAGAAGCTTTTCAATAAATGGAATTCTACTAATTATTGGTCATTACAACTGCAGAGCTTCAGGTCATCTACAAATAGTCAGTGTGATGTCACCATTGGGACATGGCCATCTTTAGATTTCAGGCTAACTCCATGTCCAAAAGAATTTATGAGAGTACTCACTGGATCGAGCGCCATACAAAACAGAAGTGGTAACAGGGAATCTCCCTGATCTTGATGTTAGCCATGATGAACTAGCCATCCTTATTCTTCAAAAACAATATAGCTTGCCAGATTTTCATGGTGAATTTAATGTACGCTGTCAACCCAGTTTTTATTTCATATGATTCAAATCAATTGTGTGGATGAGTTTTGCGCATACCATGATAGTCATGAACCTCACTTCTAAGCCAAGGTATGTGGAGTATTATCTCAGTTCCTTAAATTTACTGCTAATTTTTTCCACTGTGGATCAGTTGATCGCTTTTAAGATGCAATGCGATGAGTGAAACCCTTGTTGTACTCAGTACACGTAAAAGGTTTCTTTCCACTGTGGATCATTTGATGGGGTTTAAAGATTGATAAATAACTGAAACTCTTGTTGCACTCAGTACACATACAAGGTTACTTTCCACTGTGGATCATTTGATGGCGTTGAAGATTCGATGACTGAGTGAAACTCTTATTGCACTCAGTACACGTAAAAGGTTTCTTTCCACTGTGGATCATTTGATGCCTTTTAAAAGTCGATAACTGAGTGAATCTCTTATTGCACTCAGTACATGTAAAAGGTTTCTTTCCACTGTGGATCATTTGATGACTTTTAAGACTCGATGACAGAGTGAAACTCTTATTGCACTCAGTACACGTAAAAGGTTTCTTTCCACTGTGGATCATTTGATGACTTTTAAGACTCGATGACAGAGTGAAACTCTTATTGCACTCAGTACACGTAAAAGGTTTCTTTCCACTGTGGATCATTTGATGCCTTTTAAGACTCGATGACAGAGTGAAACTCTTATTGCACTCAGTACACGTAAAAGGTTTCTTTCCACTGTGGATCATTTGATGACTTTTAAGATGCGATGGCCGAGTGAAACTCTTATTGCACTCAGTACATGTAAAAGGTTTCTTTCCACTGTGGATCATTTGATGACTTTTGAGACTCGATGACAGAGTGAAACTCTTATTGCACTCAGTACACGTAAAAGGTTTCTTACCACTGTGGATCATTTGATGCCTTTTAAGACTCGATGACAGAGTGAAACTCTTATTGCACTCAGTACATGTGAAAGGATTGTTTCCACTGTGGATCATTTGATGGTTTTTAAAGATTGATAAATACCTGAAACTCTTATTGCATTCAGTACACGTAAAAGGTTTCTTTCCACTGTGGATCATTTGATGCCTTTTAAAAGTCGATGACTGAGTGAAACTCTTGTTGCACTCAGTACATATGAAAGGTTTCTTTCCACTGTGGATCATTTGATGGCGTTGAAGATTCGATGGCAGAGTGAAACTCTTATTGCACTCAGTACATTTGAAAGGTTTCTTTCCAGTGTGGATCATTTGATGGGTTTTAAAGATTGATAAACAACTGAAACTCTTATTGCACTCGGTACATGTAAAAGGCTTCTTTCCATTGTGGATCAGAGACATTTTTCCAGTGTGTGTTCTTTGGTTTGTAATTAATAGTCCCTTATGACAGAAACCTTTGCTAAATTCAACATAGGGAAGTGGTTTCTCTTCAGCATGAATTCTCTGGTGTATTTTCAAGCTTAACCTCTGTTTGAAATATTTTCCACACTGAGAGCATTTAAACGGTTTCTCCCCATTGTATGTCCCCTGATGCAATAATAAATGATATTTCTTATCAACACTCTGTCCACGGGTGCCACACAGAAAGGATTTCTTCCCTTTATTCCCTTCCTGGTGGCATTTAGAATTCATTTGGTCACTGCTGTTATTTTGGAAGGATCTCTCTGCCCTCTGGTGTCTCTGGAGCTCAGGGATGTTTGTGAGCTCCCTGTCACTTCTCTCACACTCAGTGACTCTATCCGGTGAGTCTCCTCTCTGCTCCTTCTCTGATTCCCGGCAGTTCCTTGTGTTTCTCCTCTCAGTCCTATGGGAAATATTCTCTGAGATATTTCCTGATTGTTCCATTTCTACAGGAGGTTCTTCTCGATTCTCCTCCTTCTTCTGTTCCTGTATGGCCTGATTCTCTGCAGGATACAAACAGAAGACATTAATGATGCATTAATGACTATGGAATGCTACTAATGATCCAGGAAATGAATTTTCTGGGCTCACACAATAACATCATGGGTTCTGTGATAGTTAGAAAATTCCATGGGATAGCACAGGTGTCCTCTAACTATTCATGCGAAGAGTCATTAATAGGAATTTCAGGTGATGTGCATAATTGCAGGGCAGTTGCAAGTGTATTAGGTGCCCTAGGCAAAACTTCAGCACTGCACTCTTTTGCAATGGTCTTTTAGACCCCAAGCCCCCCACCCCCCCCCCCCAAGATTTTGATTACTAATCACATGTGTTATCATCTCAACATTATCCCTCCAAAAACAATGCAAGAAAAATGCATATTTGGACATCACATGTTTAAATATTAAACTTTGTTTTGTAAATATATGCATAATGAGGAGCGTTTCAAAAAGCCACTTGCAAAGCTAACTCGACTATCTGCATATTGCCCATTCTTCCTGCAGGTAAAAGCATGCACTGATGACTTTGTGTGGCTATTAGGCTCCATTGCTTTGCTTTGACTGTTATTTATTAACTTAGCAAGGCTTATGTACTGCTTTTCTACAAGTCAAAGTGCTGCAATTCAGGTACTATATATATATATATATATATATTTCTCTTGTCCCTAAAGGGCTCACAATCTATGGGGGGTGTTTACTTAATGGTGGTAGCAGACTCTGCGATATCGGAGCTGTGGCTCCATTACTGCCGTTTAGTAAACACCCCCCTATGTTTTTGTACCTGAGGGTTAAGTGGCTTACCCAAGGCTACAAGGAACACCTCTAGAACTAAAAACCCCAGTCCTCCTAGCCCAAGGTTGCTGTCTGCTACAGGGATTTGAGCCCTGGCCCTCTGGTCTGAGATAACTTGCACCAACCACTAGTCCACTGTGCCGGCTCTTTGCTACTTCCTCCTCCCAGAAGCTGTTGCCCAAGGTGACTGCCTGGTTTGCTGGTAGCTGGCCCGACCTTGCAAACTTCCTTTACTGCCTAGCTTGTCTGACTGGACTGGAGGGCAGATGAGGTATGAGAGCCATTTTCTGGATGTAAATCATGTGTAACATGCAGATAAAAAGGATTTTCTCACTATGACTACATCTATAAAACTCCTGAATTGTGGGACAAGTTACACCCGTACAGCCTGTAGATATGTTTAAACTTATCCTAACCGAGCAGAGGCCTCCCTGAACCTGGGTTAGTGAGGGGCTTGCATTTATGCAGATACCTTTGAAAACATATGTATAATTGTGTAAAATAAATCCCAAAAACTGGGTGTGCCAAAGAGCGGCTGTAAAGGTAAGCGCATAAATTCCATGGGATCATTTTTAAAATGGAAAGATGTGCACACTTTGATTTCATTTTGAATATTTGCTGAAATGCACACAGGGAAAAGTATGCACATACTGCTTACAGATACACAAAGTTATAAAGTTTTCAAGGCTTTTTCCAGGTAGAAATGGTTCTTCTGACAATTAACCACCCTATCATAAGAACCTAAGAACAGAAGAATTGGACTCTTCAACCTGGAATATGATAGAGGTCTTTAAAATAAGTGGAATAGAGCAGGTAAACATAGATTGGTTGCTTACTCCTTCAAAAACTACAAAGATTGGAGGACATGCAACAAAGCTACACTGTAGCACATTTAGGACTAATTGGAGAAAATATTTTTCACTCAATGCATAATCAAACTTTGAAATTCGTTTCCGGAAGATGGAGTGAAAGCTGTTGGTGTAACTGGGCTTAAAAGAGGTTTGGACAAGTTCCTGGAGGGAAAGTCCATAAACCATTAGTAAAGAGAGCCTGGGATAAGCATCATGGACTTTTTGGGAACCTGAGAGGTACTTGTGACCTATATTAGCCACTGTTGGAAACAGAATACTGGGCTTCATGGACTTTCGGTCTAACCCAGTATAGCATATCATGTTTTTATGCTCTTAAAGAGGATATTGTGTAACTAGAAAAGGTTCAGAGTTGGGCAAAAAAAAATGATAAGGAACGTGGAGCACCTTTCTTATGAAGAGAAGCTAAACAGACTAGGACTCTTCAGCTTGGAGAAGATGAACAAGAGGAGATAGGACAGAAGTTTATAAAATCATGAGTTGGGTGGAACAATTAAACAGGGAACAGTTACTGTATTTAATCTTTCAAACAACAACCCCCCCCCCCCACCCCCAGAAGACATTTCATGAAACCAATGAGAAGCAAATTGAAAACAAATTGTGGAAAGTAATTTTTTTTTCACGCAGCACATAATTAAGCTGTGAAATCTGTTGCCGGAGGATGTTGTCAAGGCGACTGTCCTGAGCTGAAGAAGGTTTTAACCTTAAAAAGCTAGTCCAAAAATGTATTAAGTTATTTCAATAAAAAGGCATCATCTTATTTTCCTTTTCTGTGTCTCCTTTTATTTAATAACCTAGCAAAGAGATTTGGACAAGTTCTTGGAGAAAAAGTTCATTAAATATTATTATGTGGGTGGACCTGGGAGTGCCACTGCACACTGGTGAAATTAACCATCAGGATCAGGTCTGCATTATGGGATCTGCTGGGTGCTTGTGACCCACTTTAGCAACTGGAAGAAACAGGATGCCTTAAGTCTGACTCAGCTTGGCATTTCTTATCTGTTTATTTATCTAATGAATATAAAATTGATTCGTTCACATTAAAACATAGCATAGTATAGAAAACATAACATTAACCATTTTTATTAACCAAATTAACCATTTTTTCTCTTGTTAATCTAACTTTAGAAGCATTAATTCTGAAACAAACTGAAATAAACCCAAAAATTAGCCAAAAGAAATAAATAAATAAAAGATCTGGAAATAAACCAGAATTTCTTTCCATGCACACCCTCCTACAGAGGTGCCAAGTCTCACTCGATAGGAGTGTGTCCCCCTCATTTCAAGGCTCTCATTCTCACACTCTTTGAGCCCCTTCCCTCAAGCATTAGAGCCTCAGTATCAGTACCCAACCAGTGAGAAGAAATCCGAGCCCAGCTTCCTCTGTATTGCCTCCCCCAGTGCCAGACCAGGTGCTGTGAAACCTCGGCACAAAGTTTTAGCCATTGAGTGAAGAGCAATTTTCAGCCCAGAGAATTTACCCTATATCTTTTCAGAGGCTCCAAAGACAAGCAAATATTTTTATGCTGTTTTTTCTTTTACATTTGAAAAGCAATATTACATTTAAATCTTTCTAGATTTATACAGTGGATACACCATTAGAAAAAATCTCACTCTTTGCAGTTCACTCTCTGGGATGGTTCAGCCTTGGTATCTCTGCTCATATCAAGCAGCTATGTACCATGTGACAAGCGAGAAAGAACGGGATTCTACTTTCCTGTGTCAGAGACTGTCAGAAGGGGGAAATGGGCCATCTCACATGAGATAACTCTCAGAGTCATGTATCTGGCTGGAAAAGACAACGTCCTCGCAGACAAACTGAGTCATGTTCTACAACCACATACTGGAGTGGAGAACCTCTTCCCATCTCCTCTGAACGGGAAAGTTCCCTAACCCTCATCATGCAGCTTCAGGGAACTCTGCTACTTCCCAGCATCAGGACCACTGTCCTCATGGTCTGGATGCTGAGCGGGTAATTGCATGATAATGGGGGTAGTTTAGAAACACCTCATGTGTAAATGGCAGCATTTACATGTAGAGACTGGCACACATGTGTACATGCCATTTTACAACAGGAGCTATGTAAACCTGGGGATGCTTAGTATGTTTAGATGTCAAGGGGTGTGGCCAGGGCAGGGAGAGAGAGTGCTTCGGCAGGCCTAAAATATAGATGTGGATTCCCCACATCAAATAGGGAATTGATATCTCTAGGAAAAAGCATAGATGTTGGCATTTATAGTTGCCCCAAAGCACGTATAAGTGCATACCGGAAGTCCACCATCCCCCAATTACCACTGCCAACATCCAATTCCCTCTGGACCCCTCTTGAGAGGCAACTGCCCTGACCACCTCGATCAGCATTCCCCCCCCCCCTTAGATCCAATCTTCCTAGCCGATCTCACTGTGAATCACCCGCTGGTAGCTCCCCACCCTCCAATCCCAACCCCGGCCTTACTGGGTGTCCCTCATGCAAAGTGGAGCAGGAGAACCCCCTAGTCGCTCCTGATCTTGGTACCAGAACCCCCAGACATAATCTCATGGTTTTACTACTAGGGCTAAGGTTGCATTTTCCCCTTATCTAGGGAAGATCAGACAGTCTAAGGGAGTGTCCGAGGGATTCAGATGACAGGGGTACTGGTGTTGCAGGACTGGTTGCCTGTCTACAGGAGGAGCAGTAATTTTACAAGCTACTCCCACATATATAGTATCTGAGGGCTATTTCTATGTTTTTTTGCTCATGTGCAGTTTTCTAAAATCACTTCTCCCACTGGATGTGAAGATATACACATGCAGTCCTGCACCGATTCTACAAGAGGCTCTCTATTTGGCACAGCCTCCTGTAAAACACTATGGAGGTCATTCTGAACCATGAATAGCTATTCGTGCCAGCTACAGCCCCCGACTAACTTCCCTGCCGGTTGTGCGGGGAAGTTAGTCAGAGGGGGGGAATGGGCGGCCTGGGGTCAGAGAGTGGGCAGGCAGCGGGCAGTTGCCGGTCCTGGACATACCGGGCCAATTCTAATATCAGCCCTGTATGTCAAGGGCCGGTGAAATGGCCAGTTCACACCGGACGCACAGACGGGATGGACTTGCAGGACAGAATTGGGCGCTATGGGAATTCTCCCGGTCCTGACTTGAACATGCTTATTCCCCTGGGCTCCGATGAATAGCATCACTTACCCATGAGGACTTATATTTTCCATATCTGAGAATACAGTGTACAGGTAAATAGAGTGCATTACACAGCTGTATACTGTAATATTTCCTATTACCCAGTAAAGTATTTATTATAACTCACCTGGGTATGTGTCAGTAACTGCTCTCTCTCTTGATTCCTGAAGATCCCAGACATTCGGCTCTTCCTCTTGTTTAATCCTTGATAATATATCAGGATTGATTCCTTCAAAGCCTGTTTCCAGGAATTAATATGAAAAAAGAGTTATGTTTCCCTTATAGTCACTGAAAAACACACAGCAGTAGCTCTCAGGGAGCAGAACATGATGGGGGAGAGGCAGGGCCGGATTTACCTTGAGTGAGGCCCTACGCCAACAAAAATTGTGGACCCCAGCAGGGGCGACCCAAGGGGGGTGCAGGGCCTCATTTGCATAAATATTTGCATAATGTTACCATATACTAACTTTTAGTAAACGTGTTTCTTAATGAGTGTATGGATAAAGAAAGATTTCTACATTACTATAATCCAGTGCCAACTGCCAGACACATTAGGAACTACTACAAACACTGCCCATTTAGAACCCATAGCAAACCCGCCGTATCCTAACAGCACTACCAGGACTCACAAAGCACCATACTCTACCAATCAAAAGGCAACACTGCAAATATTAAACCAATACATTTCAGAGAACAACAATACATGACCTACTGGGGAAAGAGAACAAGTGGCACTGTCAAATAGGAATTATATAAACAGAACACCTCAGCTCAGTTACACATGCAGAACATAGACCATCACCAAACAAGGAATCACAATTTAGAAACAGGAAGACAATAATTAAACTGGGAATCCCAAAAGCCAAACTTGGAATGTACAACACTGTAGAAATAAAACTATACATTAATTTGCTCTTGTACTAAACAAAGCGCAGACGTTAATGATGCACATTTCCCAGAGCTGACATATTCCAATTAATAAATTCAAAATAAAGAGATATTTTTCTACCTTTTGTGCATTTTTTTCAGCTGCAATTGCTCCAGCCACTTTCTTCTGGTTTCTTCGTGTCTTCTGCTAACTCTCCATCGTCTGCTGTCCATTTGTCCTTTCTTCTCTCTTCTAGTTTTTTTCCATTCTCTCTCTACATCTGCTTTAACATACTAATCTTTCTCCTTTTGCTCTTTCCTCATTCCTATTTCATCCACTCAAATTTTACCCCTCCATCCTCAATCCCCACTTACTCTCCCAATACCCGGCCAATTGTAGATTTTTTATCCCTCCCACACAAAATATTTTTCCCTTCTCCATTTTACTCTTCCAGCCCCATCCCATTCTAATCCTCCCCCAACATCAGCTCCCTTCTAGTTCCAGCCTCATCCAGCATCCATTCCCTTCTAGTTCCTGCATCAGCCCATTTCCAGTCCTAGCCACCCATCAGCCCATTTCCAGTCCTAGCAACCCCCCAACCCAATACCAGTCCTAGCCCCCCCATCAACCCACTTACAGTCCTAACCCCCATCACCCCATTTTCAGTTTAAGCCCCCCCTATAACCCATTACGTCCTAACCCCCCATCAGCCCACTTCCAGTCCTAACCCCATCAACCCATTTCCAGTCAGCCCCCCATAGCCCATTGCCAGTCCTAACCCCCCCCATCAGCCCACAGCCCATTACCAGTCCTAACCCCATCAGCCCACCTCAAGTCCTAACCCCTCCCCATCAGCCCATTTCCTGTCCTAGCCCCCCCCCATAGCCCATTATCAGTCCTAACCCCCCATAGCCCATTACCGGTTCTAACCCCCCCCCCCCAACAGCCCACAGCCCATTACCAGTCCTAACCCCATCAGCCCACCTCCAGTCTTAACCCCCCCAGCCCATTTCCAGTCCTAGCCCCCCCAGAACCCAGTACCAGACAGCCCCCAGCAGCCCACAGCCCAGTACCAGTCTACACCCCCCCAGCCCATTACCAGTTCTAAACCCTGCCATCAGCCCACAGCCCATTACCAGTCCTAACCCCATCAGCCCACCTCCAGCCTTAACCCCCCCAGCCCATTTCCAGTCCCAGCCCCCCCCCAATAGCCCATTACCCTCCCTCCCCCCCCCCCCCCAACGGCCTAAAGTAAAATATAATTTAAAAAAAAATGCTGGCTGCCGCCGCGGCAGCATGGACTGTTCCCGCGGGGCCCCCTCTGCTGCCGCGGCAGCATGGATTGTCCCACGGGGCTCCCTATGCCCGGCTGAATCCCCTCCCTCCCTGCCGGCTTTGAGAGGCGCGCAGGGAGGGGATTCAGCCGGGCATAGGGAGCCCCGCGGGACAATCCATGCAGTTACTAAATATGCAAATCAAAAATGCCAAGAACAAGAGGCAGCAGCTGAGGTTGGGTCTCTGTGGTATGACTTGTGGGTGCTGTTCCCTTCTCCGTGGATCCTACGGAATTCACAGAAAGTGATGACTCGCTTCCTCTGCCAGCCCTTACCCTGCACAGGACTCCTTCCTGTGAACGCCGCACTCAGCGCTTCTCCTCTTTAGGGGCTCCCTATGCCCGGCTGAATCCCCTCCCTCCCTGCCGGCTTTGAGAGGCGCGAAGGGAGAGTGTCTCCCTCGCGTCTCTGTTAAGCCCGCAGGGGCTGATGAATTTCCCATCAGCCCCTGCGGGCTTAACAGAGACGCGAGGGAGACACTCTCCCTTCGCGCCTCTCAAAGCCGGCAGGAGGGAGGCAGGGAGGGGATTCAGCCGGGCATAGGGAGCCCCGCGGGACAATCCATGCTGCCGCGGCAGCAGAGGGGGCCCCGCGGGAACAGTCCATGCTGCCGCGGCGGCAGCCAGCGTTTTTTTTTTAATTTTAAAAAGGCTATTTTTGTGGGCCCTGTCAGCTGTGGGCCCTACGCCACGGCGTAGGTGGCGTATAGGTAAATCCGGCCCTGGGGAGAGGAGGAAAAGTCTACTACTGGCATCCACACATAAAGCAGAATAATCTGGGGAGGTTATTATTCCTCACTTTGAGTATTCTGGTAGTGGAACAAGTCATATATTTTTATAATAAATAACTTGAATCACTGAAGAAAGGGAGGCTGTGATTGTTTGATATTGACTAAACAGATTTTCAAGAAACTGCACTTTATGTGGTCCCTTGGTATTAACAGTTGATTTAGGAAGCCCCAGTGACTGTCTTGTGGGATGATTGCTGAGCTCTTCATCACCTTCACCCCTCAGAATCAGATACAAGATTTACACACCATCACTGTGAGAGTATGAAATTCTATGAGAATTAAAGAGGAGAAACACCTGCTGATGAAAGGGAAATTGTGGCCTAATGAGGGCAGGGTTCAAATTTTACTCTCCCCCATCATTCCTTCAGACTTCAGGGAAGTCCCTTTGGGAGTAATTTTATAACTGCTGACTGTCAGCATACATCAGCATGACATTATGCCTAGGACACCAGACCTTGGCCTGCAGCTCTGACCCCCTGGTGATGTCAGATAGGACGTCTCCAGACTTGATGGGCTTGGTATGCCTGATGAGATTAGTCTGCAGGATGACAGCCCCTCCTTGCTAATCAAGTGATAACAGACCTCAAACAGACCAAAGTATGACAAAGGGAGGTGCTGGAGACATTCACTATAAATACAGAGAAGGACAAAAATACCTTCTCTCTTCCTATTCATCGGACATGAGGCTCTGACACCCACTTCTCTTTAACCCCCCCCCCCTTGTTCTCTCTCTCTCTCTCTCTCTCCCTATTCATCGGACATGAGGCTCTGACACACACTTATCCCCACCCCCCTCTCTCTCACACACACATGCACCCACACACAGAGTCATTCATATACACTGAAACAGCTCTGTAACAAACTTATACTTCTGTTCTGTACCTATGTAATAAGTCTATTTCTATATAAAAACCTTTTTCCAAGCCACACCAGTTTGGTTGTCTAGTTGTGCTACAAACCCTACTGCCGCTGTGAAGTGGAACCAGGACCAACAGGAGAGTAACCGAACGTAGGAAGCGGCGTAAGGTGACACTGACATTAGTGAGAAATGTATGCTTTGTTTTTCAAAAGTATCACTTAAGTGCAAACTCCTCCCTCAGAAATCCGCCCTCAAACAGCAACTTAATTTAGGTACATACAAACCATACAGATGTAACTTTACTCTACAAAGGGGGCACAATCACAGTATATAAAACCCATTTCCATAGTAAAAGCACTGCTTAATCCAAGGAACTAGCTTGGAAAATTACCCTCCCCTATCTCCCTTCACCTCAAGTGCCCACTTAGATTGTAAGCTCACTGGGGTGGGGACAGAATATGTCTCAATTATAAAAATGCTGTAAGTTCCCTTGAGCTAAAACTGGAAGGGGGAAACTTGTAGGACATATAGGATGGCCTTATGATCCCTCAGACCTGGATCTCATCCTGCCATCTTAGGACTGAGACAGAATCCTGCTCATATCTGCAAGTTCCTGGAGTGGAGGATGTACACAAAAACATCTCCAATTCTTGTGTCTGCTAGAAATACAGATTCAGTCCTTACCTAGGGAAATCAGGGTCTCATAATTCTCCTTCATCACCTCCCTGTACAACTCTTTCTGTCCTTCATGCAAATACCTCCACTCCTCTTGGGAGAAAGAGACAGCGATGTCCTCAAATGTCACCTGCAGCTGAAACACAAACCAGAAACACTCGGGAGCAAGAGAAGGTGCTCAGAATGCCTTAGATTTCAGCTGGAAAGGATGGTGCTTCAGTATTACATTTTCCATTGCAGGGGGCAGCCACAGGCAGGATCTGTGGGACTCCTGTGGAACTGCCTGTCCCTTGTGACTGAAAATGTGACATTGATGCACCATCTCCACCACCAGGAATGTGGGTGCAGGACCCATGCAGCTTAGTGGATGTTTTGGACGTCTGTTCACCTGTGTGTGGTCCTAGAATCCATTTCCCCCTTCGGCTCCCAGGTTTGCTAATACAGTCAAACCTCGGTTTTCATGATTAATCCGTTCCAAAAAGTCTGACTAAAACCGAAACGGACTAAAACCGAAGCAAGATTTCCCATAGGAAATAATGTAAATTCAATTAATCCGTTCCAGACACCCAAAAATATTGACAAAAAGTACATTTTATATACATTTTATATATTTTTGGCAGACAAATTCTTTAAACTGCTGTGAAGGGAGAAAGATTAACAGCACAGTCAAGATTCTTCAGCAAAAAAACATCCTCAAATTTTTAAAGAAAACAGAAAAAAAAAAGAAGGATCAACAAAAAAAAAGGCACCAGCCACAGCCACCGGAAACACCACTCTCCCGCTCAGCATGCGTTCCAGAGCCATGTGGCAATGGCTGCAGCAGCACGAGCTCCCGAAGTCTGAGCCAGCAGTAGAACAGCTCCTGTCACTTCTCTCAGCAAACACACAGATACCTTAGGACACCAATGTGATCGCTGACTCCGTCTCAACAGCATACCCCGCAAGAGAAAGAACTGCCTGCCACATTCATTCAACATCTCCTGCTTACCCCTCAACATCTCCTGCTACCTCCGAGCCTGAGGGGGCGCTCCAGAGAACAGGCAGGCGGTGGAGAGATCGGGGCCTTCCTCTCTGCAATCCTTCCATGTCTGGCTCGAGGATGGTGCTCACCTGGGCAGGCAGTGTACTGTTTGCAGGCACACGCAACAGCTGGGTTTGAAGTCTGCCAATCTCCAGTCATCTCCAGATCTCCTTCACGCACACGCGATCGGTGAGTCCGGGGGGGGGGGGGGTAATGCTGCCGGGACTGGGCAGGCAGTGTACTCTGTTTGCAGGCACACGCACACGCGATCGGTGAATCGGGGGGGGGGGGCTGTATGAAAACCGAGGCTATCGACGAAAACCGAGACAACATCTGAGTGGGGAAAAGACGTCGAAAACCGAAACCGACGAAAACCGGGGCAACCGATAACCGAGGTTTGACTGTATACTATAACTATAAAAACGCCTCAAATACAGGACAAATAGAATATCAAATGTCACTGTCTGGATAAATCAGCGTGTAATAAAACCAGGACCTGAGCTTTCAAGTCCAACTGCACAAGCCAAAGTAAATGTCCCCTTCCCACACTAGTTAAATCTAAATTTATCACAGGATTCAGAAATTCAACTGACATTTTCTGTTACATCTGACAGTTTCAAAATTCACCCTGTGTCAAATTTAAAGGAAACATTTATGGGAAGCATTAATGGTGGTACTGTGTGGCCACAGGGAGGTAGATGCTTAGAATGCACTAATGTCATAAAGGAAAGTGAGCACATAATCTCCCTTATGACATAGGTGTACATGCGTTGGAATGTGTGCGTGTAATAAAGACCTAGATGAGAAAGTACAAACCTGTGTAAATCTGCAGTAGGACTAAGCAGGATGCCTTCTTTCTCTGTTATTATTCAGTTTACAAATTAAACAGCCCCATCAGTAAATATTTTGTTACAAGTTTTAAGCTACTACATATAGAATTTTATTATTTACTGGTCTTACTAATTTTGAGCAACTTTGCAAAGCCAGCAGCAATGGTAAGGAAGATATTTGATGAATATAACAATAAGTCCATTGATGAACAAATGAGACTTTTTAACTCTAGAGCACAATTTCAATACGTACATGTCCTGGTTAGCAGTGGAAGAGCTCCAGGCTGAGAGTGTGAGTTTACGGTACTTCCTTACAGCTTAGCTCGACAATATGAAAGTGTGACAGATTACTGTGAGCTCTATAAGAGCACACTGAGTTAAGGTACAGAGAGCAGTGAGGACATTTTAATAAATTCATTGGTAGATATTTCTCTGTTCTTGGTATTGAGATACATTTGAAATATTTCAACACAACGTTTCTGTACTTTTGGCTGATTGGAAACATAAAGGTTTAAACTTTCTTTTTCATTTATAGAAAGATAAAGCTTTTTAAATTATGGTTTGCTCATATTAAGTTAACTCCAGTTAAGTTGATCTACTCAGTTCTATGTACGTTTAAGTTAAATTATTATCTGTAAACCACCTTGGCAATCTGATAAGGCGGTATATAAACCAGTTAAATAAATAATAAATGATTAATGTTGTTGATGTACAGAGTTATCCCCAATTTATGTCCAAGTTAATTCTCCTGTTCATTGTAAATGCCCTACCAGCATAATACCGTTATATGTAAACCGCACTGATTTTTAAGAGTGCGGTATATAAGAACAATAAAATAAAATTAACTAATTAATTAATAAATTGTGATCTGAAATTCAAAATCTATCTGCCTTCCTATATTGCTATATACTATTTTTAAATTTAAGCTTTTATTTTCTCAGGGTTCACTCAAAACAAAGTGCAGAAAGGAAAGAAAGAGGCAGAGAGGAAGGAGAATCTACAGAGATGAGATGAAGCAGAAAGTGAGGGCATAATAAAAACAAACAAACTGTTAAATAAATAATAAAGCCAAAGGGGAGAGGAACAAGGAAGAAGAGCCTCAGGGGCTTTTCTGGATTGAGCAGTGTCTGGCACATTTCTTCTGTTTTCTCTATGCAGCGTGTGCGTATCAGAGGGTGGGTGGCATTGCCTGGCACTGCGTCCCTTGCTACCCACCTCCTGCCAGTCTCCTACCTGCTGAGCAGAAAGCCCTGCAGCCATTCTCCTGCCCTTCCCACAGCACCAACTCCAGCCCCGACTCTCTGCAGGGCCCCCTAGGCTGCAGCTTTGCAGGATCAGAGCTTGATCTCAATCTCAACTTTTCTCTGGTGTTGCAGGATATCAGTATTAACTGAACAGTACAGTAAGCACCACCCCTTCCAGGAGGAAGTGATGTCACAAAGGCTGTCCTACAGCTGAAGGCATGGATGCTGGGAAATGTAGTTTTACTGTGCTCTTTAGCTAAAGGGAGACTGCAAATGGTGAAAAATGCAGTCCTCTTAATATTTTAAATAAAAGCTAAATCTTACTGTGGCGAAAAGGAAGAAGGGGAGAGAAGAAAGAAAGTAGAAAATGGAAGGGAGGGGAGAGAGAGACAGAGATTCATCTTTCCCAGAACAAGAGAAAATCAAAGAATGAGCATGAAATACTCTCTATAATCTTGGCGATAAAGAGGCGACATAGCAACAAAATATATTGTATCCTGCTACCAGGCAAGAAATATGAATGGACCCAGAACAAATATGAACCATTACCAAATTTCTACTTGATTTTACTTTAACCTACTACTACTACTACTACTATGTAGCACTTATATAGCGCTACGCACGCAGCGCTGTACAGAATACATATAAAGTCAGTCCCTGCTCATCAGAGCTCACAATCTAGTCAAGACAACACAGAGTAATAGTCAGTTCGGGGGAAAAACAGGATATGGCATTTACAATTCGGGGCAAAACAAAATAAGGCATTTACAATTTAGTCATGACAAAGGACGGGAGTCAGGTCAAGACAAAGGCTAAAAGTCAGGATCTGAAAGCAACAGTGAAGAGGTGGGTTTTCAACCTGGACTTGAAGAGGGCAGGGAGGGTGCCTGGCGTATAGACACAGGTAGGTTGTTCCAGGCGTAGGGTGCAGCAAGGTGGAAGGAGCGAAGTCGGGAGTTAGCGGTACGAGTGAAGGGCCTAGATAGAAGTAATTTGTTAGAAGAGCAAAGCTCCCGAGAGAGGATGTAGGGAGAGATAAGAGATGAAAGGTAGTGAGGAGCTGCAGAGTGAATGCATTTATAGGTCAGGAGGAGAAGTTTGAATTGGATGAGGAATTGGATAGGGAGCCAGTGAAGCGACTTGAGAAGAGGAGTAATGTGGGCATGGCAAGGCTGGCGGAAGATTAGTAGAGTAGCGTAATTTTGAATAGATTGAAGGGGAAGAGATGGCTCACAGGGAGACCATCAAGGAGTAGGTTGCAGTAGTTGAGGCAAGAGGAGATTAAGGAGTGGACAAGCATTTTAGTAGTGTGTTCAGAAAGGAAGGGACGGATTTTGCTAATGTAGAGAAAGAAGCAGCAGGTCTTAGCTATGAGCTGGATATGTGTGGAGAAGGAGAGAGAGGAGTCAAAGATAAATCGCTGGAGACTTTTGAAAGAGCCATTTCAGTGGAGTGTAAAGGATGGAAGCCGGATTGTAGAGGGTCCAGGAGGGCCTGAGAGGTGAGGAAGTTGAGGCAGCGGCGGTGGACTGCACGTTCTAGTAGTTTAGATATGAAGGGAAGGAGGGAGATGGGTCGATAGTTAGAAGGACAGGTGGGATCGAGTGAGGGTTTCTTGGAGAGGTGTGACCACGGCATGTTTGAAGTTTACGGGGACAGTTGCAGTGGAGAGTGAAAGGTTGAGAATAAGAGAGATGGCAGGGACAACAGTGGGGGAGATGGGGTTCAGGAGGTGGGTGGGGATAGGATCAGAGGAATAGGTGGTGGGTTTGGAGGATATAAGAAGGAGTGTGGTTTCATCTTCAGAGATCTTAGGGAAGGAGGAAAGGGTAGCAGAGGAAGTATGGACGGGGGTGGGGGGGAATTGTGGGAGGGGTAGATGAGGAGGTGGGGAATTGGAGGGTAATCTTGTGGATTTTGTCATGAAAGTAGTCAGCCAGGGTTTGGGCAGAAAGGGAGGGCGGGACAAGGGGCGGGGCACCTTGAGGAGAGAACAGAGGGATTAAAGAGGCGGCGAGGATCAGAGGCAAGAGAGTTAGTCAGATGGACGTAGTATTCTTGTTTGGCAAGTGCAATGGCTGACTGGAAGGTGCCAAGCATGAATTTGAAGTGTAGAAGGTCTTCCGGGGAGCGGGATTTGATCCAAGCACATTCAGCAGAACTGGCACAGGTACGTAAATAGTGAGTTGTGGTTGAAAGCCAGGGCTGAGGTGCAGAACGTCTAATAGGACGTGGGTGGGTGGGGCAAGAGTGTCCAGAGCCGAGGAAAGTGCAGCATTATAGGAGGTTACTGCCTCGTTGAGAGATTTGGAGGACATAATGGAGGAAAGAGATGGAGAAATGGTGGAGGCAAGAGTCAAGGGATCAATATTATGAAGGTTTCTAAATATGTTGGAGGAGACAGGATGAGTTTGACACAGCGGATACTGAAGATTAAAAGGTGATGGTCAGATGATGGAAGGAGTGAGTTACGGAGGTTTGAGGGAGAGGAATTAGAGAAGAGTATCAGGTCAAGGCAGTGGCCATGCTGGCCGGTGGGGGCAGTAGAACAAAGTTGGAGGTCAAATGAGAAGGTGAGGGCGAGGAGCTTTAAAGCATGGGGATCGGAGGGGTTATCGATGTGAATGTTAAAATCGCCAAGAGGGATCCAGAAAGACGGAAAGCCAGGAGTCGAAGTCGGTAAGGAAGGTGGATGCGGATTTGTCCAGTGGGCGATAGATAACAGCTACTCGGAGGGGAAGTGGTGAGAAGAGGCGAATGGAGTGGACTTCAAAAGACAGAAAGGAGTGAGACTGAGGCAGCAGGAGGGGTGGGAATTGGTAAGATGGAGAAAGTAGAAGCCCCACACCACCACCGCGGCCTGTGGAACGAGGTGTATGGGAGAACTGGTAGCCCCCATGACAGAGAGCAGCAGTAGATGCGGTATCATCTGGGAGGAGCCAGGTCTTAGTTAGGGCGAGAAGATGTAGAGCGTTAGAGATAAAGGGATCATGAGTAAAAGCAAGTTTATGAGAGACTGATTGTGCGTACCATAAGGCACATGAGAACTGGAGAGTGGAGGGGGAAAGGAGAGGGATATGGATGAGGTTGGACAGGTTACGTGAGGATTTCTTTTCAGAGTAAGACAGAGGTCCAAGGGGGTGGTTATGTGAGGATCTCTTGTCAGGGTAAGAGTAAGACAGAGATCTAGAGGAGCCAGGGTAAGGGTGGGTATCTCTGGATGAGTGAGCCTTCCATGAGGCACGGAAGGGGAGTGGAAGGGGAATGAAGGGGGATATTGATGATATTGGACAGGTTACGTGAGGATTCCTTCTTAGAGTGAGACAGAATTCTAAAGGGACCTGGGTTGGGGTTGTTATCTCTGGAAGAGTGAACGGCGCATGAGGGAGGGAGAATGGAAGGGGAAAGGAGGAGGATATGGATGAGATTAGATAAGTTACGTGAGGGACTCTTCTTAGAGTGAGAAAGAAATCGAGGGGGGCAGGGTTGGGGTTGATATTACCTGATGAGAGATGAAGAAGGAGTAGTAGAGAGCGGGGTAAAGAGGAGGCAGTATGGAGGAAGCGAGGGTGGGGTTGCCTTAAGGAGAGAGGGGCTGGTTGAATGAGGGGGAGGGGGAGATGAAGCTCAAGAGCAGATGCTAGGATAGAAGAGGGAGAAGTGAGGAAGGTAGACTCTGAATCTATTCATAGTATATTTTGAATTGTAGCTTTTTATCTGTTCATTATTATTAGTAGTAGTATTTTACTATTACTATGCACAGTCTACTAGATATTAGTGACTGGATTTGGTTCTCTGAGTATCAGATCTTTCCTAATGGTTTGAGATACTTAGAGGTCAAACTGTTGTAGGACATGGGCTGTACTACTATTTGTAGCTGATGGCTGGAAATTTTATTGACACCTAATGTGTCTTCGTGGTGGTTTCGGTCTTTGGGGAATGTACCCAAAGCGCCAATTACTACTGACACTACTGTTGTCTTTTCACAGTCACCCAATTTACTGCTACTGCTAATCATTTGCATCGTGCTATGAGGCGTTCGTAGTGCTATACACATACATGTAAGAGACAGTCCCTGCTCCACAGAGCTTGCAGTCTATTCAAGAGAGACCAACAGAACAAACAGGGGACAAGGCTTTTCTTTAAGGAAACTGATTAAAAACACTTAAGAGTATTAAACAAAATCCAAAAACAGCCTTGAATAGGTGGGATTTTAGCTTGGATTTGAATTAGCCTTCTCAGGTAATGGAATAATCAGGGCTCCAAGGAATGAAGGTAGAGGAAGGGAATCACATGTAGGGAAGTGCTGTTACTTAACAGATTTTTTCTGTGTTCCCCTATTAGCATTTTTGCAGTGATCCTCACTAAACAAATATGCATTAAACATCTTACTTCCTGTTAAACTTTTTCACTTTCTTTCAGATTCACTTTCATTCAGACTGGAGCAAAATTCTTTCCTGCAGCTGTTCCATATTAATTTTTACATCAATCATGAGGGTTGACACCTGTGAAAGAACTTTATTGTTGGCTGCTGTTAAAATTCACTTTTAAATCACTTTTTCCATACATTTTTTTAGGAAACTCTTTAAAATCTAGCAGCTCCTTTAATACATCTCTCTTCTGTCCAGAGCATCCAACTGCTTAGTATAGCTGTCACTTTTGTCCCTGACTCGAGACATCTGATCATCTGCTGCATGGAGACAGAGGTCTGACAGAGGAACTCCTTTTCTCCATGGACCAGCAGGATTGCGTCAGCCACACTTGGTGACGTCCTCCGGGCGGAGCCGAGTATACGGAAGTGCTCTCTCTAGAGCTCCGAAAGGTGAGCCCCTCTGGGCCCACCTCAGGTAGCCCATCCCACCGGTCCGCCCCCTGGTCCGGCCAGTTCTCGTTCTTTTCCGCCTTGCCAGCAAGACGGACCCTGCTCTGCTCTCATTTGTTTTTTTTTTTCTTTGGTTTACTTTTTCTGGCTAGACATGCCAAAACACCATGCAAGAAAATGCCCTCAATGTGGCAATAAGAAACATACCTCCCATGGATGTTCCCTCTGTGGGGAAATGAAGAAAGGCTACCATGAGGTGTGCTCTGCCTCAACGCCTCATGCGGACCCTCCGCCGGCCCAGGATGTGCCTGAACGGGCCTCCATCCTCAGCCGAGCCTCCACTGCTGACGTCTGGACTCCCTCCCGGCGGGACGCGCCATATGGGGCCTCCGTTCCTAGCCCGGTGCACAGAAATGACTCCGCTACTGCTCCCGGATCAAACGCTGCCACCCGCGCTCCCACGGAGGTAGGCTCTGCTACTGTTTTGACTCCGGCTGCTGTGTTTGACTCTGCCGCTGCTCCTGGACCAAGCGCCACTATCCGCGGTCCCACGGAGTTCAGCTCTGCCGCTAATCTCTCTCCCGCTGATCTGCTGAATGCTTTGGGGCTTGCCGGCACTGTTTTCTACACGCGGCAGCCCTCCGATCACCAGGTCCATGCTGCCCAAGATGGCGCCCTCCTTCGGTCCTCCCAGCCACAGCCTGGGTCCTCCAACTCCGCCCACGGAGGGGGCGGGGCCTCGACGCCAGGAAATATTGTGCACAGCTCTCTCCCCCCGTGCCTCGGAGAAGCTCTGACTCTGCCTCAAATCCACAGCCCGGCCAAACGGATCGCTGGGGGAATCGAGGCAGTGGAGCCCTGCAGCAGCGCCAACCCCCCTCTGCACAGCAATGCCCTCGGGGGACATGCTGAGCCTGTTAACCCCTTAAACGCCAGTGCTAAGTCTGCTGGTGCCAGCATTCACAATAGCACCGCTGGACACAGATCCCCCCACCGCAGGAAGCGGACCAATCAAAGGAGGCGTAGCAGTAGCACTGACTCTGGACATGGAGACAGGCCCTCAAAGCGCCGCAGGCACAACAAGCACCACCGCCAACGCTCCCAACGCCGCAGGAATCAGCGGGACGATTCCCACAGTGACAGCAGCGGCCATCGGAGCACTTCCAGACGCAGCAGATCCAGCCACAGCACATCCTCCGCTATCCTCAACTTGTTAACCCAGCTGGTGAGACAGTCTGCCTCACCCACGGCACGCGCCTCGCTCTCACCCAACACAGACCGTGCACAAAAATCTCCGGCAGCAGCACTCACCTCCACCCCGGAGGAGAGGATCAGCGAACCCGCCCGTGAACCCTCACCAAATCCAGTCTACGAAAATCATTCGCCTGACTGCACCGCAGAGGACCATGACATCGAAGCAGCAGTCGTGGGTTCGGCTTCCACGAACTCCGAAAAGACGCAGTCCGCCGAGACAGAGGACCCCCCGCCTCCGGAGGATCTCACCTATCCCAAGTTTTTGGCAAGAGTGGCCTCTACCCTCACTTTGAATGTCTCCGAGGCCTCAGCGGAGACGGTTCCGGAGGTTCTGAAATACCTCGCAACACCAAAACCTGCCTTCGCACTGCCAGTGCACCAGAGGCTACTAGACACTCACTCCAAACTCTGGCAGACACCAGCATCTGGTCGACCGTTTCCCAGGCGGCTCGACTACAAGTACCAAGTGAAGCCTGCTCCTGGATTCTCTCAACCCCAGCTTCCTCACAACTCCATTGTCGTGTCTTCAGCGCTCAAGCGCATCAAGTCCACGCGCACTCACGCCAATAGCCCCCCAGGCCGAGACAACAAGCTCCTGGATGACATTGGGAAGAAGGTGTTCCAGGGGGCGATGCTTAGCGCTAAAATCGCATCCCACCAATTCCAGCAGGTCTTGTTCCTGGATACCTGCATGGCGACCCTGCGAACATCTGCCGCATCCCTCCCCAAGGAATCCCAGACTCTACTCTCCTCAGCCCTTCTCGATATGTCGGAATGCAGTAAGCACCTTGCAAGCTCAACCTTTGACTCATTCGATACGGCCTCGTGCACTGCCGCTACGGCTATATCTGCGAGGCGCTGGGCATGGCTCAGAGCCTCTGGCCTCCGTGAGGACACGCATGATGGTATAGCCAACGCACCCTGCTCAGGGGAATCGCTCTTTGGAGACAAGGTTAAAGACACCGTCAACGATATGAAAGAGCACTGCACCACCCTGCAAACCCTTGCAGAAGATGGCTTTGAGCGCCACAATGGAGCGCATAAGGGCAACTTCCACAGACGCTCGTACTACTCTTCCAACAAAAAGTACCCCACCAACAGGAAATGGCAGCCCAACAAATACAGAAGCAACTCCTACAGCGCACCCGCTCACCAACGCAACTCACAGCGGGATCGCAAACAAAAGAAGAATAACCCGCCCCCTGCGAAGAGTGGGCCATCCTTTTGACGCCTACTATACGGCGGTCACCCGGATCGGGGGTCGCCTGACTCACTTCCTAAACGAGTGGCAAAGCATCTTCTCTGACTCCTGGGTTCTCGAAATCATTCGAGAAGGCTACCGGATACGGTTCAGCTCAACACCTCACCAAAGTACCCATCCCATCAGCGCTACACCACCGCATCTACGCCTAGCCATGGCCTCCGAACTGATGCACCTGCTGTCCTCCGGTGCCATAGAGCAGGTACCGTCGGACCAGATACACTCTGGATTTTACTCCAGGTACTTCCTCATTCCCAAACGGAAAGGCGGCGTACGTCCCATCCTCGACCTCCGCAACCTCAACAAGTTTATTGTCAAGGAAAAGTTCAGGATGTATTCCCTCAACTCCATCCTGTCCCTGATCCAACCCGGAGACTGGATGGCGTCCCTGGACCTGCAGGATGCCTACACCCACATCCGCATTCACAAGTCACACAGGCAATACCTTCGCTTCAATGTACTGGAACAACATTACCAGTACAAAGTCCTTCCCTTCGGCCTCTCGCCAGCTCCACAAGTATTCACGAAGTGTGTGGCGGTCCCCACAGCACACCTCCGCAAACAGAATATCTCCATCTTTCCATACCTGGACGACTGGCTACTCACTGCCCCATCATCACAGCAGCTTCAAGAAGCCCTGAGTATAACCGAATCCCTGATATCTTCCCTGGGGTTCGTGATCAACTACAGCAAGTCGCAGCGCATCCCCTCACAGAGGTTGGAGTTCATCGGAGCGGAGATCGACACCCGGCTCTTGAAGGCATTCCTTCCCCAACGCAGGCTTACGGCTCTGACATCACTCGCGGCCAGCCTGGCTTCTGTGGAGACCTCCTCGGCGAAGTCCATCCTCCGCCTCCTGGGCCACATGTCCGCCACGACGTCTGTTATCCACATCGCCAGGTTGCGGATGCGGCCTCTACAGTGTCACCTACGTTCTCACTGGAACCAACACTTGCAACCCCTCTCCACCCGCATACCCATGACCGCCAGTATCAAGACGCAGCTGCACTGGTGGACTGTTCCGGAGAATCTCTCGCGGGGAAAGGACATGCATCCACCCGAGCACCAACTGACCCTAACCACGGACGCATCCAACTTGGGCTGGGGTGCTCACACTCTACAGTTCAGCACACAAGGGGCCTGGTCCCCGCAGGAGACACTCCTGCACATCAATCTCTTGGAGCTGAGAGCCATCAAATATGCCCTCAAAGCGTTCTTAAATCACATACAGAACAAGTCCGTCCTCATCCAGACGGACAACCAAGTGGCTATGTTCTACATCAACAAGCAGGGGGGCACAGCTTCTCGCTCCCTCTGCAAGGAAGCTCTACAGATTTGGTCCCTGGCCCTAACACACGGGTGCTATCTCCGGGCCTCTTATCTACCCGGCAATCAGAATACCTTAGCCGACAAGCTCAGCAGACAGCTGCAGCCGCACGAGTGGACACTCCTCCCGGAAGTCACCGACAGTCTCTTCCGCCGTTGGGGCCGCCCGAGCATCGACCTATTTGCCACGGAGCAGAACACGAAATGCCCACTCTTTTGCTCCAGGCACCCGTCCAGCAAACGATTGGCAGCGGATGCCTTCGACGTGTATTGGGGGGAGTGGTCTCTGGTGTATGCCTTTCCCCCGACACCTCTCATTCCAGCGACACTCCAGCGGCTGGCTCACGACAAGGCTCGAGCAATCCTAGTGGCACCCTACTGGCCACGACAGATGTGGTTTGCTCTCCTACAACGCCTATCACAAGTGGAACCCATACGCCTGCCACTCAAGTCAGACCTACTCACGCAGGACGGAGGCAAAACGATGCACCCAAACCTCAAAGCCCTAGCTCTCACTGCCTGGAAGTTGAGCGGATGAGCCTCTCTTCACTCATGCTCCCGTCAGAGGTGCAAGATGTGGTTCTAGCGGCCAGGAGGCCCTCCACTAGGAAGTCCTATGGCCTCAAGTGGAAGAGATTCAGCATCTGGTGCGCATCACAAGGCCTGCAGCCCACCACTTGCCCGCTGCCCGAAGTCCTCCGATACCTGACTTCACTATCCATCCTTGGCCTGCAGACTCAATCAGTAAGAGTTCATCTCTCTGCGATCGCAGCTTTCCATGCTCAGCCCATGGGGGCTACCTCCATTGCAGCACTACCTTTGACGAATCGCTTTATGAAGGGACTGGCAAATCTAAAACCCCCGCTCAGGCGTCCCGTTCCAGCTTGGGACCTCAACACTGTACTCCTTAGCCTGACCAAGGAACCCTTCGAGCCACTGCAGTCAGCCGACATGAAGTATGTCTCATGGAAAACGCTGTTTCTCGTGGCCATTACATCTGCCCAAAGAATCAGCGAGCTACAAGCATTGATGTCCCATCCGCCCTATACACAATTGCACCAGGATAGAGCATCCCTAAGGACTAATCCCAAGTTCGTGCCCAAGGTGGCCTCTGCCTTTCACGTGAATCAATCCATTGAGCTTCCGACTTTCTTCCCAGAACCTCACGCCTCCGAAGAAGAAAGCCGCCTGCACACGCTTGATTACCTGTGGGCCCTCAGGGTATACTTACTCCGCACGGAACCCGTTCGCAAAGGCGAGCAATTGTTCGTATCCTTCGACCCCAGCAGGCCAGGAAGGCCTGTCAACAAGAGAACCCTTTCGCACTGGATCGCCTCATGTGTCTCTCATTGCCTTGATCCCACGGGCACACAGAACCTGCCAAGAGTGGGTCCTCACAAGCTCAGGGCTATGGCCACCACAATAGCCAACCTCCGCTCTGTTCCTCTTCTGGACGTCTGCAGAGCGGCCACTTGGACCTCTCCGCACACGTTCCAAAAACACTACTGCCTCGACCTCAAGGCTCAGGAGGACTGCGCCCTAGGCACAGCCGTCCTCTCCACGGCAATGGACACAAGAGAAGCGGCTTAGGCCCTACCAGTCTGTTATTGCCGATTGCACAGCCGCTGTCATGCACTAGTTATTGCGATAGTTTGCTTTGTTGCACATATCTGCACTAATAGCACATTGTTGTTGTTACTGTTCTTATGCATTGTTGCACATATCTTGCACTAATTGCACATTGTTGTTGTTACCGTTGGTTAAACCTGTTCTTATGTTATTGCACAGTTCACGTGTGCTAATGCAATAAAGTTCTGCACTAAGCTCCACGCCTAATCCTCTATGTACTACTAGGCTACCCTCCTCCACCTCAGCATACCTGCAGCTTGGGAGGCACCAAGTGTGGCTGACGCAATCCTGCTGGTCCATGGAGAAAACGAGGTTACTTACCTGTAACGGGAGTTCTCCGTGGACAGCAGGATAAGTCAGCCACACAATCCCACCCACCTCCCCTGGAGGAGGTCAACATCCGAATCCGCTCCCTGTCCGGGATTTGGCTAGCTAGGAACTCACTGGCCGGACCAGGGGGCGGACCGGTGGGATGGGCTACCTGAGGTGGGCCCAGAGGGGCTCACCTTTCGGAGCTCTAGAGAGAGCACTTCCGTATACTCAGCTCCGCCCGGAGGACGTCACCAAGTGTGGCTGACTTATCCTGCTGTCCACGGAGAACTCCCGTTACAGGTAAGTAACCTCGTTTTCCTGCTGCATTGTCTTTCCAGTTTCCCCAGGGGCTTTTTGCTTTGTGCACAATTCCCTCTGTCTTCCATCACCCCAAACAAGATCTCTTGACATCACTTCTGCCCCTCTATGCCCAAAGCCACACAACAGGGTTTACCCAAGGCTCTTGCTCTTGGTTCTAGCACCCTCAAGTCTCCCATGGTGGCCTGATGCCCTTTGTGACTACCATTGTCCCCATTTCCAGGAGCTTGTTCAAGGCCCCAAATATCTCCCCAACCTCTGCTCCATTCATACTGTCCTAGGCCACAGCTGCTCAATGCTCTATGGCCCTGATGACTCACCTCTCCGGCCCTAGCTGTGAGTCTTCCTGCTCATGGTCTGATATCCTGGACACAGGGGTGGCTCAAGGGGGGTGCGGGGCCTCATTTGCATAAATATTTGCATAATGTTACCATACACTAACTTTTCGTAAACATGCCTCTTAATGAGTGTATGAATAAAGAAAGACTAAAAGACTTCTACATTACTATAATGCAGTGCAAACCGCCAGACACATTAGGAACTACTACAAACACTGCCCATTTAGAACCCATAATGAGTGTACTAACTACTAAATGTGGGCTTTCTCTATTGAGCTTCTATTCATTTAGAACCCATAGCAAACCCGCCATATCCTAACAGCACTACCAGGACTCATAAAGCACTATACCCTAACTATCAAAAGGCAACGCTGCAAATATTAAACCAATACATTTCAGAGAACAACAATACATGACCTACTGGGGAAAGAGAACAAGTGGCAATGTCAAATAGGAATTACATAAACAGAACACCTCAGCTCAGTTACACATGCATAACATAGACCATCACCAAACAAGGAATCACAATTTAGAAACAGGAAGACAATAATTAAACTGGGAATCCCAAAAGCCAAACTTGGAATGTACAACACTGTAGAATAAAAAACTATACATTAATTTGCTCTTGTACTAAACAAAGCGCAGACGTTAATGATGCACATTTCCCAGAGCTGACATATTCCAATTAATAAATTCAAAATAAAGAGATATTTTCTACCTTTTGTGCATTTTTTTCAGCTGCAATTGCTCCAGCCACTTTCTTCTGGTTTCTTCGTGTCTTCTGCTAACTCTCCATCGTCTGCTGTCCATTTGTCCTTTCTTCTCTCTTCTAGTTTTTTTCCATTCTCTCTCTACATCTGCTTTAACATACTAATCTTTCTCCTTTTGCTCTTTCCTCATTCCTATTTCATCCACTCAAATTTTCCCCCTCCATCCTCAATCCCCACATACTCTCCCAATACCCGGCCAATTGTAGATTTTTCATCCCTCCTACACAAAATATTTTTCCCCTCTCCATTTTACTCTCCCAGCCCCATCCCATTCTAATCATCCCCCAACATCAGCTCCCTTCTAGTTCCAGTCTCACCAAGCATCCATTCCCTTCTAGTCCCTGCATCAGCCCATTTCCAGTCCTAGCCCCCCATCAGCCCATTTCCAGTCCTAGCTCCCCCATCCATTTCCAGTCCAAGTCCCTTCATCAGCTCATTTCCAATCCTAGCCCCCCATCAGCCCATTTCTAGTCATTTCCTAGCCCCACCATCAGCCCATGTCAAATCATAGCTCCCCTCCACTCAGCCCAATTCCAGTCCAAGCCCCACCATGAGCCTACCTCCAGTTCTAGCCCCTCCATGAGTCCATTTCAATTCAAGCCCCCACCACAGCCCATTTCCAATCTTAGCTCCCCCCAACAGCCCATTTCCAGTCCTATCCTAGCTGTTCCATCAGCCCATTTTCAGTCCTAGCTCCCTTCCCTCACAGCCCATTTCCATTCCAAGCCCCCTCCCCATCAGCTATTTGCAGTTCAAGCCTCCCCTTCCACTCAGCCCATTTCCAGTCCTAGCAACCCCCCCCCCATTACCAGCCCTAACCCCCCATCAGCCCATAGCACATTACCAGTCCTAACCCCATCAGCCACCTCAGGTCCTAACCCCCCCATCGCCTACAAAACAGTCCTTCAAGCACACCTGGTCTTAAAACAGCAAAATATAATAAGCAGGAGGATCACTCCTAAACCAATACTCTTGCAGGAGTAAGCCACCCGTGCCACAGGGCCTCTCCATCTGTGCCCAGGAAAGAGATTAACGCAGTTGCTCTCTAACCAGACAGTCATTGCATCTGTAATGCCTCCTGGTCTGCAATAAATCTCTCCAGCACCGCAGGATCATCAAAGTTCTTGGTGACATTATTGAGCGTAACTCGGAAACGAGCAGGATAGAATAGTCCATATCGTGCTTGGAGGTTCTGTAGTCTTCCCCTAAGCGCTAAAAATTGTTTCCTCTTCGCCACCGTGGGCTTACTGAGATCAGGGAAGAAAGAGATTTTATGACCTTCAAATTGAAGTTCGGTGCAAGCCCTCGCAGCATTCATGACCTGCACAACTTGTTGATGGCGCAAAGCACAAACGATTAATGGCCTTAGCAATCTTGACTGATGATTCAGTGTCGTTGGAATTTGGTGCACCCTTTCAATTTCAAATGGGCGAGCCAAGTTCAATTTCAACAACTTTGGCACTAAATCCTCCAAAACGAAATAGGAGACTTATGACAATATGAAACAACTTTTGAAATGTATAAACTATGATCAACATCTATGGTCAATCTGTTGTGACTTCAAAGTGGTCGCCCTCTTGCTTGGTCTTCAGGGTGAATATACCAAATACTGCTGCTTCCTGTGTGAATGGGATAGTCATGCTAGAGATTGTCATTTCGTCAAAAGGGACTGGCCACTCCGTCAGTCACTGGATCCTGGAAGCAAAAATATTCTGTTTCCAGCACTTGTAGACAACAACAAGATTTTGATGCCTTCCTTCCACATCAAGTTGGGACTAATGAAAATCTTTGTCAAGGCGATGGATAAAACTATACCCGCTTTCAGGTATCTTAGTGGTAAATTTCCTAAACTGAGTGATGCCAAAATTAAGGAAGGAGTTTTTGTTGGCCCTCAGATTCATGCACTTCTTCAAGATGATGAATTTCTTCGTTTATTGCATGGAAAGGAAAAGGCTGCATGGCTAGCATTTGAATCAGTGACACAAAATTTCTTAGAATCAACCAAGCAAATAATTACCAAGAGATTGTTTAAGATCTTCTCAAGGTATACAAAAACCTTGGTTGCAACATATCCTTAAAGAGTCATTTTCTTCACTTGCATCTATATTTTTCCCACAAAATTGAGGAACTGTAAGTGATGAACATGGAGAATGATTTCACAAAGACATTGCAGCCATGGAAAAGAGGTATCAGGGTAAATGGAGTCCATCAATGCTTGCAGACTACTGCTGGACAGTGACAAGGAATATTCCATTGCTTCAGTACAAGAAACTGTTAGTGTGGGTTATTCCTTTCCCAGCAATATATACCACTTACCCTCGGGACGTCCGTTAATCCTCTGGGCTGAGGAATCACCTTACCTTCTCTGTCTGGAATTCCAGGGGAACAAACACACACACTCGCACATAAGTAGTATGTAAGTTTATTCCAAAGGTTAGAGGGGCTGTCTGCCTTTTATACATTAACAGAAACATATACATACGTCATCAACTCATCCCCTGAGGCCCACCACAGCTTATCAGTAACTTCACCGATGTTAGTCGTCTCCGTGTAGAACAATCAATTTGTCTTAGCACAGAACATTCCTTTCCATATATAGATATATACAGGATTCCTATTTTCCCTTGCGGGCCTCTTAGTCCTGCTACACACTTTAAGCTTTATTTTCCCCTATCACAGAGTCCACCAAAAGCTGGAATAAAGAGGTATAGTGCTACTTGAAAAGCTGCAAAAAGCAACTGATGCAAATTTAAAATCCTTAATTTGAAGATCAAAGTAAAGAAGTACATGAGTGATAAAATCTTAGAACAACTGAGGACTTCTGTAGAAAAAGAAATAGAGAGAGGAAGAGGAGATTTGGACAAAAGCACCATAAGATAGACATATGCAGAAAAAGAAAGGAGAGCCTCAGAAAGGGCTAATTGAACAAAATCTGATGCAGAAAGAGAGAGGTTTGTAATGGAGTTCTGGAAGAAAAGCTGGTACCTGGGAAGGGGCAAAAGGAAGAGATTCAGAAAGGAGCAAAAGAAGAAGAACTGTAAGAGTGTGAGAAAGACGGGCACCAGAAAAGAAGCTGAACCAAGGGAAGAAAGAGGAGGGTTGGAACAGAGCAGTAAAGGGAAGGTTGAAGTACAGATGGAGATGGAGTCCGCTACCGCCGTTTAGTAAACAGACCCCTTAGATAATAAGCTGCTTTGAAATGTACAAAATAAAAACCCAAATTGACTGAGTATATCCCTTTACCTTAAAAATGTGACAAATGGACTCCATCTGAAGTATGAAAATGGAGAGTTCATTATTCCTTACTTCAAGATCTGGTGAGAAATATTACAGGGAAACTCCATATCACCATTTTTGTTTTGTATGGAGCATAATCCACTGAGACTCTTATTAACTCTTTGAGATATGGATTTAGCCTTAAAGATTTCACAGTTACAGCTCCAGTGATCAACAACTAATGGAACAACTCTGTTTAGTGGAAAGTTTCTCAGATGCCATCAAGATGACTTTCGGACTTGATAAATGTGCTAAGGCAATCTTTCTTAGAATCCTTACAGGAAAATTGAGCAAAATGGAAAACATCTCACTGACTGATGATTGTGACATCAAGGAACTTAAATAGGAAAGAATATATAAATATCTAAAAGATAGAGGAAGGAGCAATAATCAAGCAAAATGTATTGGGAGAAATCATCAGCAGAGAATGTTACAGGAGATTAAAACTGTAATTGAAAAGTGCTTTAACATCATAAAATAGATCACGTGAGCACATGAGCGGGTGAGGAGCTTCCTCGTCGTGCTCCCGGGCCGCCAGCAAAACCTTGCTATTTAACCGGCAAATATCATCAAGTGACGAGCACCGCTTACTGGACTTTGAATATTAGTCTTTTGGTGCAAGTGTGGAGTGACTTGGACGCCCTAAATCGCCCTGGGAAGACCATGCGAGCGGCTTCTAAGAAAGATAAACCCCCGAGCACGAGGAAGGCTAAAATGGCTGCTGCGGCCTGAGCGGGAAGTATGCCCAGCTCCCCGGATACCGATAGGGGGGAGACCAGCTCGGAGGACGTGGCTCACGAGGTGGTAAAATTACTGGAGCCCAAATTCGATCATGTGCTCAAGAAACTTGAAGATATGGGGGACACATTCGCAGATCTTACCCGCCGCGTGGAGGAAGCGGAACATCGCGTGACTGCCTTGGAGGAGGGTGAATTGGCCCTGGAGAAGAGTTCCCAAGTGCAGAAAAAGCAGATTGAGGCATTAATTCAAAAGGTAGACGATCTGGAAAATCGTTCCCGTAGGAACAATCTCAGGTTAGTTGGAGTGCCCGAGTCTTGGGCGGATGAACAGCTGGTCCAACTTTTTGAAGAATGGCTGCCAAAGGAGCTTGGTCTCTCGAATTTGTTGGGGCAGATCAAAGTGGAACGGGCCCATAGGCTGGGGCAAAGATTGGAGGGCCGTAGCGGCCCACGGCCTGTTTTGGCGAAGCTGCTGAATTTCCAGCATAAAGCGGCCCTGTTGCAGGCGTATCGAAAGTGACGGGATCTGAAATTGGATAACGCAGCGGTGCTACTGTTCCAGGATTATTCTGCAGCGCTAGCCGCCCAACGTAAAGAATTCTCCCCCATCTGCTCGGCGCTGGTGCAAAAGGGAGTACGCTTTGCTTTGGTGTACCCGGCGGTGTTAAAGATCTTCCACATGGGCACTACACATTCTTTTACCAAGTCGGAGGACGCTCGCAAGTTCTTGGCTAAAATGTCCCCGCCTGCGTCACCTACAGCTGCCCTATGAAGAAGTGCTGGAGAGCGGGGCCTACTGCAGAGCATATGTGGACTCATACTTGACGGTGCTTACCATCAGGGACTTGCAGCATGCGCGGCATGTGAAAACGCTGACAAGCGGTCTAGGCCGCTTAGCCGCCTTGGCTGTTTAGACCTTCGGAGCGGAGGACCAGACCTTAGGAACATTGACCGCTGACCTGCTTTGATGAACTCTACTAGTGTGTTGGTGGCCCGGAGGTGCTATGGACAGTGATCTATCTCCCTGTTGGGAGAGTCTTGGATTCCAAGACTGTGGGGCTTGTTTACAAAGCCGCGGTAGCGGTTTGCGATTGTAATCGGAGCCGCGGCCCCATTGATTTTAATGGGGCCGCGGCTGCGATCGCGATCGCGAACCACACCCGCGGCTTTGTAACCACCCCCCTGTGTCATCGTGCGCGGTCGGGGTCGGGGGGGGGTGCGGGGAGGGATGGTTGAGGTCTTTTTTGCTTTTGTTGCTATGCTTATATCTATATATGTTGGGGTGATTGGGGGAATGTGTGTGATTCCTATTGGGGGGGGGAGTGTGTGAGTTTGAATGCCTGTGTATACGGGGAAGGTATGGATAGGTGGTGTGAATGTATAATGGCGACTAACTGGTATAAGAGAGTTGGCTGTAAGGGGGGTGGGGGGGGTGCGGAGTGAATGTGAGTATGGGGGGAGAGTGGGGAGTGATTGGATTGGGTGGGAGGGGAAAGGATGGGGGGGGAGGGGAGGAGGGGGGAGCCCCCGGAGGACTAGCGCGGCCCCGTGGTGTTTCAGAGGGGTGGCATTGGGTACAAGCACGAGGACTACAGGCACTCTTGATTGGAGGGATACTGTGGGGGTAATATGCTGTTTTGGTTCTGGGGGTGAGGCTGGGCACCTCTGGTACCACATCCATCTGTATCAACTACTGAATCTTCTGGTGGTGGGGCACTATGCCTGAGGTTAAGATTGTCTCCTGGAACGTAGGAGGGATAGGTTCTCCTATTAAGCATACCAAAATTTTGCAAACGCTTAAGAGGAAGGGCGTGCATATAGCTTTGTTGCAAGAGACTCACTTAAGTGCCTTGGAACATCGTAAGCTCGCCAGGGATTGGGTAGCGAGTGCATACGGGGCGGACTCGGGCACAAAGAAGGCAGGTGTAGTGATCCTAGTAAAGAAGGGTGAGCCCCTGGAAGTGAGTAAAATTGAGGCTGACCCACACGGGCGCTATATTGTACTGTATGCTAAACTATATAATGAACCTGTGTGGTTGTTGATTGTATATGCTCCTAACGTGTACGATCATGAATTCTATAAACGAATCCTACGTTTAGTGAATAACCATGGCCAGAATAAGTTAATTATTGCAGGGGACTTTAATTGCCCTCATGACCCATGCCTTGACAAATCCCAACAGGGTCAAGCAGGTTCCTGGACCAAAAAGGGGGTGGGGTATTTATGTAGAATGGGAGACCTCATAGATGTGTGGAGAGTCCTACATCCTGGAGTGCGCGAATACACACACCAATCGCGGGCACACCTTACATGGTCCCGTATTGACTATATTCTGGTTAGCGAGGGTGGCTTTCCACGGGTATTACAGGCGGGCATTGACCCCGTCGTGGTATCTGACCACGGCCCAATTTGGATTCTGTGGGATGCTCAGGGACCTTCACAGAGGGGATGGCGCTTTCCCGCCTATCTTTGGGAGGATGAGGCCTTTCGGAAATATCTTGAACAGCAGTGGGATGACTATGTCTCCTTTAATGACCTTCCTCAATGCCCGTCCCTCTTATTCTGGGAAGCAGGTAAAGCAGTGCTGAGGGGAGCCATCATATCCTATACATCGGCGCGACGTAAGCACTTGAATCGCAGTCTCTTAGTGCTGGAGCGTACGTTGCGTGCCCTACAGCGTCGGTTGGGGGGAGGCCGGGACGAGAAGCTACAGAAGGAATACATGTACACGCAGGCGGCCTTGAATGACGTGCTCGAGAGTAGGGCGCGCATGTCCATGCAGTACTACCGCCATCGCCTTTATCGTTATGGCAACCGGTCGGACACGTTGCTTGCCAGACTCGTTCGAGATCCCCGGGGGCCCGCTTTATTCCTGTGTTGAGAGGGGAGGCCGGAGCTTTGTTTCACCAGCCCGAGCGCATAGCTGAGATTTTCCGAACGTTCTTTACCCAGGTCTACAGTGAGGAGGAGCGAGACTATGCGGCAGGGGTAGAATTTTTGGCCGCGCAGTCCTTACCACAGGTTGCTGAGGCTGACTTGCAGGCTCTTAATGCGCCGCTGTCAGTGCAGGAAGTGTTACAGGGGATTAAGCGTGGCAAATCTCATAAGGCTCCAGGCCCCGACGGGTTTAGTATTGAATACTATAAAATGCTGGCTTCGCGGCTAGCGCCGTCTATGGTGGTGATGTATGATGATGCCCGCACTGCCGGTATTTTCCCTAGAGACATGCGTTGCGCGGACATTACGGTCATTCCAAAGCCCGGTAAAGATACTTTGGACCCAGCCTCCTACCGGCCCATTTCCCTTATTAATTACGATATGAAAATCTTGGCATCTATATTGGCATCCCGACTTAACCCGATCCTGCCGAAAATTATTGATCCAAGACAGGTGGGCTTTGTGCAGGGTAGGGAGGCCTCCCGGAACTTGTCTAAATTGTTATTGGGAATGGATCATTGTATACACCGGGACGAGGCTCTACTTTTGGTGAGTCTCGATGCCGAGAAGGCCTTTGACAGAGTGGCTTGGGGATATCTTTGGCATGTGTTGCCCGATTTTGGACTTCAGGGGCCTTTTGTACAATGGATTCGAGCGTTATATGCCCAGCCCTCGGCTAGAGTGGGTGTTAACGGGACCTTCTCGGAGTCATTTATCTTAGAGAGAGGCACGCATCAGGGCTGCCCGCTGTCTCCCCTACTATTTGTTCTCACGTTGGAGCCTTTACTCCAGGCCATCCAGCACGATCCGGGGATTTCGGGTATTCGAATGGGAGGCGAAGAAATGAAAATAAGTGCTTTTGCTGATGATATGCTGATTTGTTTGACGTCCGTGCCTGCCTCTCTCCATCGCCTGCTCCATTTGATAAGGCATTTTGGCATGTTTTCGGGTTTAAAAATTAATGCGTTGAAATCTGTGGTGCTGGATGTGGGGGGCAAGGTACGACCAGTGTGGGAGGGAGAGTTTCCGTTGGTTTGGGCAAATGGGGTGATTAAGTATCTCGGGATCCATCTGCCTGATAGACCTGACCGTTTATATCAAATGAATATCCCTGGGCTCCTGGCCCGGAGTTTGCACACGTTCCAGGGTTGGCGGTGTCTCCCTTTATCCCTGAGAGGGAGAATCGCTCTTTATGTTATGGTTGAATTTCCCCGCTGGCTGTACGTTTTACGTATGCTACCCCTTTGGATATCGGCTGCTGACTGGAAGCGTTTTGAAGTTGGTTTAAGAGGATTATTGTGGAGGGGTAAACGCTCTCGCATTCCCCTGCAGGCCCTTATGAGTAGGCGGGAAGAAGGAGGCCTGGAGCTGCCCTCCTTGCGCAACTATAATCTCCGGTACGTCACTAAACATGTGGAGGCCCTTTTGGAGGGTGATGGGGGAGGAGCGCTGGTGAGGCACCTTGACGAGATCGTGGAGCCATACCATCGTCTATATGTTCTTCAGATGAGCAGGTTGCCGGTGGCACTCCGGGACGGGGTGGGGGGAAATTACTTAGGCACTTTGCGTGCAGCGTGGAGAGCCCTCTCGCGACGCTTTGGCTGGAATTGGGCTGGATCGCCCCTGCTTCCACTCGCGGGGAATCCTAATTTTACCCCCGGATTTTCTAGAATGAATGTATTCCGAGGTTGGGAGCGTCGGCAGGTGGTCTGCTTGGGGGATTTACTAATGGAGGATGGCCAAACTATGGATAGCTTCCAGAATCTACAGCGCCGATATAATTTACCTAGCCATGATTTTTATGGTTATCTGCAGGTGCGGCACTATTTGCAGGGCCTAACGTGGGCTATGATCACTCATGCTGGAGTGGAGAAGGACACCCCACGGCTTATTTTGGGAAGGCTGGCGGAAAACCAACGGGGAGAGGAAGCGTGTAGGACGCTCCTTCGGCCCAGTAGGGGAGATACTTACCTTCTGAGTTTGAGTGAGCGCTGGAAAAAGGATGGGGTGGAAGCTATGACACCAGATCTGCTACGTTTGGCTTTTGTGGGGATAGCGAAGGGGCCTGATTGGGTATACCTACAGGAACTTCAATATAAATTTTTGTGGAGAGCGCACACTTGTGATACTTGGGCCTGTCATGTGGGATTGAAAAATTCTGCCCAGTGTGGATGGTGCGGTCGAGAGCCGGGTACTCTTCTGCATAAATTTTGGGGGTGCCACTTGGTCCAGGACTTCTGGCTACAGGTCTGTCGCCTGATTGCGGGATGGTTGGGTGTTCACTTTGTAGTTCACCGGGAGATCTGCCTCTTTCATTGTTGGGAGTTGGGTCCTGGGGGGCCTCCAGTGGCGCATAGGTCCTTGTTTGAGCGGGGATTTCTTATTGCTAAGAAGTCTTTGCTACACAAATGGGCTGAGGTCTCCCCTCCTACTGTTGGGTTATGGGAATCAGCGATGTTTGACCTGCTCCGCCTGGAAAAAATGACGGCGCGGCAGAAAGGAGGCAAATGTTGGGATGGGTTTACGGCATTGTGGTCCCCCTTTATCTTCCATCTCTCCTCTGGCGAGCGTGCTCTGATCCTGAACGCCTGATTCTGGGGGCCTTGCATTGCCCCGTACTTCTCTACGGAATCTGTGGGGTATGCAACTTATGTGCCCTCGGACGGCGTGGAGGAGCCGAGGACACTGGCAATAGGCGGTTGATGGTGGCTGTTAGTGCTTGTGTATACATGTGACCTGGCTAATCTGTCCGTGCTGTGGGGCTGGGTGGGGGGAATGGGGGGGAAATGGGGGGGGGGAAGGGGGGGAGGGAAGGGTTGCCAGAATTGTGGACCACCTTGCGATCTTTGCCTAGTAGCGGACTTATGTATTAGTATCTTGTGGTTATAGCTATGTTGATGCTTTGGTTTTTTTTGTTTGGCATATCCTATAATACCAATAAAAATGATTTGAAATAACATCATAAAATAAGAGGGAGGAGTGGCCTAGTGGTTGGGGCAAGTTGCCTCGGGCCGGAGGGACCGAGGTTTCTATTCCCACAGCCGCTCCTTGTGGCCTTAGGCAAGCCACTTAACCCTCCATTGTCTTAAGTACAAAAACATAGATTGTGAGCCCTTTGGGGACAAGGGAAATATACAGTCAAACCTCGGTTTTCATGATTAATCCGTTCAAAAAAGTCTGACTAAAACCGAAACGGACTAAAACCGAAGCAAGATTTCCCATAAGAAATAATGTAAATTCAATTAATCCGTTCCAGACACCCAAAAATATTGACAAAAAATTCATTTTATAGAGAATAACTATCTTTTTACATACAGAAAACAATGAGAAATACATATAAATGACTAATGAAATGGATAAATGAGCATGTAACATCACTTTTACCTTTATTGAAGACTTTTGTTGGCATATGGGACGCACTCCAGCCAGCTCCAGCTGCTCTCCCCTCTGGGGATCGAGCAATCACCACCAGCAGCGGAGGTGGGAACAGCCATCTTGGCCGTCTGCACAATCGGGGCTCCAGCCTGCCTTTTAACTTAGCAGCCATCACACCCAGTTACCAAGCTCACAGTGTCAGGAGAGGTAGTGCCAATGTCAGCAAAAGTAAGGGCACCAGAAAGAGGACAGTGCCCGAAGTCACACCAGCCTGTAGGGCAGCCACTCCTACACAGTGTCGGGAGAGGTGGAGAGGCAGTGTCAGCCAAGCAGCAGGCAGTTGAGAAACAGTGGGACAGAGAGTCTTAGGCTGCCTCCGGCCCCCCTAAGGTAGTAGCCTGACACAGGTGAGAGTCAGAGAACAGCGTGGGGCTGTGCCAGCAGGAGCCTGCAGCTGCAGACTGCAAGGTTTCAAGGAGAGGCCGCGTGTGCAGGCCTGCAGGACACCCAGAATCCAATCGGGAGGGCAGGGGCCCCGGCGGGAGACTGGGCCGCCAAGGAGAAGCAGATTCGGTCACCAGCTCCTGTCCCGGTTCAAGGGATGTGCAGGGGAAGAGGCAGCAGGCAGACGTACCCCTCTCAGGATAGATCGTATTGGTGAGGGATGGTGACAAGCGCCGGCGGCTGCCACATGGATGTTGCTTGGTCCCGATAAATCTCCCCTTCAGTTCTGCAGCGCGACAGCCAAGCTCCAGACGTTTGTAATAGGTTCCTCCTCCCGTTTATCAGACCGCTGCTCAGACCGCAGGCAATAGTGAGGGCTCAGCCCGCAGGCCCCGCAGGAGCCTATCAGGCAGCTTTCTTCTGTGCCGGATACCGCGGCTGGCAGCAGCGTCAATCGGGGGAGAGTCCGGGGCAGGAAGCAGTTTCGGGCAGGCCACGCTGGAGCGTTGAACTCCTCGGCTCCCCAGAGGTCCCGCAGAATCGCTGGCTCAAGCTCCGTGGGAGATCGCTGGCTCACGCTAATCCATGGCAGGTACGGGGGGGGGGGGGGGTAAAATGCTGTAGTTAGCGTATAAATGCATCCCACTTCTGGCCACAAGATGGTGCTCCATTTTCAACTGTACGAAAACCGAGACAACGTACGAAAACCGAAACAAAATCTTGATGAAAAAAGTCAACGAAAACCGAATCGTACGAAAACCAGGGCATACGAAAACCGAGGTTTGACTGTATACCATACTTGAATGTACACCACTTTGACATGCTGAAAAGCTGTATATAAGCATTGCTAAATAAAATAAATAAACTACAAGCCATTAAGTAGCTGGCAATTACCATGCTGTCATATAGCTTTGCAATTATAGACTGTCCTCTTACAGATAATTAAAAATTGGATACACAAACAGGAAAATATCTCCATTCCCATAAGGTAATTTCTAAGAACCAGAGTATACCAAGGTTACCCAGTCCTTGAGCCGAGGAGGAATGGGGCTTGTAGAAATTGATTATACATATAGAGCTAACATCATAGGCCTCCAGCAACAACAGATCTGAACATGAAAAAAATGTTGAAATATGAAATTAAAATCCAGAATCCACCTCAATTATCAAAACTGGACAGTCATTTTGAAGAATAGAAGGAATGGATGAGAATCTACCAAGACTCATGTAGAAAGAAGCTACAGAATTTGCAAACAAGAGAAAAATCTCTCTAAAGAATTTGATTAGCAATCTACAAACAGTAAGTGGGAAATACAAAGCATTAGTCCAGGAGCCATGTGCTAATCAAATGAGGATACATGAGTTGTTAAGGAGGGGTGAAATGAAACGTAAGGTGAGAGATTGATACTAGCAGCCTAGGACAGTGGATTTCAGAAAAGATAACACAGGTACACTAAAAAAATTTTTTTTTAAACTGCCTCTAATGTTTCGATTGATTTTTACGTTTTTTGGTGCGCTGAATCCAAATCTGGTAACCAATTTGCTCCATCACGTACAGATTTTTTGCTACATTGGGTTAGCAGTTTGAGGTGAACGTTTCAGATTGAGTGCGATCGAGATAAAAGTTTCTTGGATGAATTCTTTATACTAATTGTTTAGTAGTTATTCAAATAAGAATAAAGAAAATTGTAACAAGGCAGCACATAAGAATAGAGTAATGTCAACAAAACACACTGTGATGGTAGCAAAATTGTCTGCACTTAAAACAGCCACATACATGTGCACAAACATTGAGCATATAAGAGCGAGGTTAGACACAAAGCAAAGCAAAGAAATGTGCAAAAAATGTTGTACAGGTATGTATGTAAGAATAGAAAACGCAAACCGCACCATTGCAATACATGAAGACAAACACCCGATGTTGTGAAAATAAAATTCTAATAAATGAGATCCGACACTGTGGTAATAACTAGCAAATTTTTATTTCAAAGTTTAGTAAAAACACGATATTTGTCAACACAGTTTAGATTTTAAAGTCATTCTTGGGTCAATCAATCTCCTGGTGGGCCCGTTTCTTCTTCCCCCGAATGCTTCTCTTGGTGCGCTGCTTGGCGTATTTTTCATCTGGGGTTTCCCGCAGCAGCAGCAACCAGCAGAAATCAGCCATCATAGTGGTGTTCCATCTTCCTTGTTACCTTCTCTCTGCGTCCTTGATGTCCTGGTGAAACCTTTCACCTTGTTCTTCACTGTATGCCCCCAGGTTTTCGGGAAAGTAGTTCACATGGGAGTGCAAGAAATGGACTTTCAGGCTCATGTTACAGCCTTGTTCTTTGAAGGCATTGAGCATCCTGGCAACAATATCCTTATAGTTCTCATCCCGTCTGTTCCCCAAGAATTTGAGAACATCCTTGAAGGAATCCCAGGCTTCTTTTTCCTTCTCAGACATCGTTTCAGCGAATGCTCCATCTGAAATGAGTTTCCTTATATCAGGGCCAACAAACACTCCTTCCTTTAGCTTTGCTTCAGAAAGTCGGGGGAACTTTGAGCAAAGGTACCGAAAGCACTCACCATCTTTTGGAAGGGACTTGATGAATTGCTTAATGAGACCCAACTTAATGTGGAGAGGTGGTAATAGAATTTTATCACGAGGTACCAAGCTCTCATGAAGAACATTTTTCTCACCGGGTCTCAAATACTCCCGAAATGGCCAGTCTTTTTCCCCCAGTGTAGGTCGCGGGCCCGGCTATCCCACAAGCAGGGGCGGCCCAAGGGGGGTGCGGGGCCATGTGCGGAGACTCGGTGTGGGGCCTCATTTGCATAAGTGGCCTTATTTGCATAAATATTTGCATAATGTTACCATACACTAACTTTTAGTAAACATGTCTCTTAATGAGTGTATGGATAAAGAAAGACTAAAAGATTTCTACATTACTATAATCCAGTGCCAACCGCCAGGCACATTAGGAACTACTACAAATGCTGCCCATTTAGAACCCATAGCAAACCCGCTGTATCCTGACAGCATTACCAGGACTCACAAAGCACCAGACCCTACCTATCAAAAGGAAACACTGCAAATATTAAACCAGTACATTTCAGAGAATACTGGGGAAAGAGAACAAGTGGCAATGTCAAATAGGAATTACATAAACAGAATACCTCAGCTCAGTTACACATGCAGAACATAGACCATCACCAAACAAGGAATCGCAATTTAGAAACAGGAAGGCAATAATTAAACTGGGAACCCCAAAAGCCAAACTTGGAATGTACAACAACACTGTAGAAATAAAACTATAAATCAATTTCCTCTTGTACCAAACAAAGCGCAGACGTTAATGATGCACATTTCCCAGAGCTTTCATATTCCAGTTAATAAATTCAAAATAAAGAGATATATTTCTACCTTTTGTGCATTTTTTTTCAGTTGCAATTGCTCCAGCCACTTTCTTCTGGTTTCTTCATGTTTTCTGCTAACTCTCCATCGTCTGCTGTCCATTTGTCCTTTCTTCTCTCTTCTAGTTTTCTTTCCATCCTCTCTCTCTACATCTGCTTTAACATACTAATCTTTATCCTTTTGCTCTTTCCTCATTCTTATTTCATCCACACAAATTTTACCCCTCCATCCTCAATCCCCACTTACTCTCCCAATACCCGGCCAATTGTAGATTTTTCATCCCTCCCACACAAAATATTTTTCCCCTCTCCATTTTACTCTCCCAGCCCCATCCCATTCTAATCCTCCCCCAACATCAGCTCCCTTCTAGTTCCAGTCTCACCCAGCATCCATTCCCTTCTAGTCCCTGCATCAGCCCATTTCCAGTCCTAGCCCCCCCATCAACCCATTTCCAGTCCTAGCTCCCCCTTCCATTTTCAGTCTGAGTCCCTTCATCATCTCATTTCCAATCCTAGCCCCCCATCAGCCCATTTCTAGTCATTTCCTAGCCCCACCATCAGCCCATGTCAAATCCTAGCTCCCCTCCACTCAGCCCAATTCCAGTCCAAGCCCCCCATGAGCCTACTTCCAGTTCTAGCCCCTCCATGAGTCCATTTCAATTCAAGCCCCCACCACAGCCCATTTCCAATCTTAGCTCCCCACAACAGCCCATTTCCAGTCCTATCCTAGCTGCTCCATCAGCCCATTTTCAGTTCTAGCTCCCTTCCCTCACAGCCCATTTCCATTCCAAGCTCCCTCCCCATCAGCTATTTGCAGTTCAAGCCTCCCCGTCCACTCAGTCCATTTCCAGTCATAGCAATCCCCCAACCCATTACCAGTCCTAGCCCCCCCTCAACCCATTTTCAGTTTAAGCCCCCCTATACCCCATTACCAGTCCTAACCCCCATCAGCCCACTTCCAGTCTTAACCCCATCAGCCCATTTCCAGTCAGCCCCCCATAGCCCATTGCCAGTCCTAACCCCCCCATCAGCCCACAGCCCATTACTAGTCCTAACCACATCAGCCCACCTCAAGTCCTAACCCCTCCACATCAGCCCTTTTCCTGTCCTAGCGCCCCCATAGCCCATTAGCATTCCTAACCCCCCCCCATAGCCCATTAGCAATCCTAACCCCCATCACCCTATTTCCAGACAGCCCCCATCAGCCCACAGCCCATTACCAGTCTTAACCCCCCCAGCCCATTTCCAGTCCTAACCCCCCATCACCCCATTTCCAGTCAGCCTCCATCAACCCCCAGCCCATTACCAGTCTTAACCCCCCCAGCCCATTTCCAGTCCTAACCCCCCCATCACCCCATTTCCAGACAGCCTCCATCAGCCCCCAGCCCATTACCAGTCTTAACCCCCCCAGCCCATTTCCAGTCCTAAACCCCCCCAGCCCATTTCCAGTCAGCCTCCATCAGCCCCAGCCCATTAGCAGTCTTAACCGCCCCTAGCCCATTTCCAGTCCTAACCCCCCCCAGCCCATGTCCAGTCCTAACCCCCCCTCACCCCATTTCCAGTCAGCCTCCATCAGCCCCAGCCCATTAGCAGTCTTAACCCCCCCCAGCCCATTTCCAGTCCTAACCCCCCCCAGCCCATTTCCAGTCAGCCTCCATCAGCCCCAGCCCATTAGTAGTCTTAAAAACCCCCCTAGCCCATTTCCAGTACTAACCCCCCTCCAGCCCATTTCCAGTCCTAACCCCCCCTTGCACATTTCCAGTCCTAACACCCCCCTTGCACATTTCCTGTCCTAACCCCCCCCCTTGCACATTTCCAGTCCTAACCCCCCCCCTTGCACATTTCCAGTCAGCCTCCATCAGCCCCAGCCAATTAGCAGTATTAACCCCCCTAGCCCATTTCCAGTCCTAACCCCCCCTCCAGCCCATTTCCAGTCCTAACCCCCCCTAGCCCATTTCCAGTCCTAACCCCCCCTCCAGCCCATTTCCAGTCCTAACCCCCCCTTGCACATTTCCAGTCCTACCCCCCCCCTTGCACATTTCCAGTCCTTACTCCCCCCCCTTGCACATTTTCAGTCCTAACTCCCCCCCCTTGCACATTTCCAGTCCTAACCCCCCATCACCGCATTTCCAGACAGCCTCCATCAGCCCCCCCCCCCTTCCCTTCCCTTCCCTTCCGGCAAATTAAAAAAAACAAAAACCTGGCTCTAGCTGCTGCCGCTGCCGCGTCCGTCGCAGCAGCGGCAGAATGGCATGTCCCGCGGGGCCCCCTCTCCTCGTTGAGCCCTCTGCAAGGGCTTTCAGATTCGCGAAGGGAGAGTGCTCCCTCGCGTCTCTGTAAAGCCCGCAGGGGCTAATGGGAAATTTCCCATCAGCCCCTCGCGTCTAAAGGGGCAGATGGGAAATATCATGAGGGAGTGTTTCTAGTTAGTTAACCATTACAACCTCTATTTTGGGCCAAGAAAATAAACTGCAGTCGGCTAAAAAGAAATTATGTGAACATTCCTTATATGGGTAAGAAATCTAATTTTGCAAGAAAACGTGACGTGATGGAACATTTTGGCTATTTTTCCTGGATTCAGCACCCCAAAATCTATAGGAATCAGTTGCAAAACTGGAGGCAGTTTTTTGGTAGTGTACCTGTGTAATTCATAGAGAGTACAAAAAAACTGAGAAAACTAACATAGGCAGATTCTGTAAGGAATTGCTGAAAACAGTTACTCATCTTGTAGCTGGCTGTAATGTTCTGATGGGAGAAAATCTCTCAAATGAAAAGCACAGTAAGGTGGTTTGTTTCATCTACTGGAAGCTTTGCAAGCACTACAACTATCACTAGCAATAAATAATCAATAGTGCTAATTAGATTTAGGGAGAAAGCTCAATTGAAAATAATGCACTACTACTATGCTACAAACCTTTCATTTCATTTAAATTGAAAGGATGAACTAAGAAAGCACAATAGAAACCAAAAGAAAGGATACTATCGTCTATAGGAAAACTGCAAAAAGCAACTGACAAATGTTTGAGATCTCTAACTGGAAAAATGAAAGAAAAGAAATACGTAAATGATACACCTTAAAACACTTGCAGAGTTGTTCTTTCACGAAAACCATGTTCTTACTGTTACGAATTATACTATTGTTCCACTCGAATTGAAATCTCTGTTAATTGTTACTTGTTCAATGTAAACCTATTCAATGTAAACCTGTTCTATGTATTATGTTGTTTACTGTAAACCACACTGAATTAAAACCAAATAAATAAATAAATTCTGAGCAGCGAATAGCAGGGATGTCCATCCCTACTATTCAGCCCCCTCTGCCGAGCCTGACTAACTTCCCTATATGTACAGGGTATTTGTATGGAGAGGCTAGATAGGGGTGGGAAAGGGGCAGTGTAGAGGTGGAGTTAGGGTGGGCAGTGGGTGGTCTGCAGCCCTGGACATACAGGATCAATTCGGATGTCAGCCCTGTATATCCGGAGCCGAGTGGAGTAAGTTCCCCTAGATGGCGGGGGATAAAACAGGCCCAGGCATCGGAAAAGGTAGAAGAGAGTGCAGGGGATTCTCCGCAGCCCGACCCTGGCCTTGGGAGGCCAGATCGGGGGTCGGGCTGAGGGAAATAAAAGAAGTGGTCAGCAGCCAGGGATCGCAGCTCCTGAATGGAGCCACGGTGCCATGGCAACTGGACACAATGGCTCCATTCAGGAGCTTTGACTGAGTTAGCTGGGCAGAGGCTTGCATGTGCAGGCTGACCAGAATCGGGTCACGGCCTGCACGTACAGGCCTAGACACAATTTTGATGCTGCAGGGGCTAGATGTGCCCTGCAAGATCAGAATCCCATCTACCTCTGCATCCGGTTCTGACCTGGCACACGGCAGGCCAGGACGTCCAGGATAGAATGGGCCCTTGAGGGTTAATATAGAAAAAAATATTGAGAAAATAGAGACCACACCTGCTGTAGAGTTTCTGTGATCACTCTTTGATGGAATAACTGCAAGACAGGAAGAGTTTTTCAGATAAGCATCATTTATTTATTTATTTGTTTGTTTTTATATACCGCTTTGCCTTCAAAATCAGAGCGGTTTACATGGAACTTTTGAACTACTACTGCGCAATGCAGTTTACATGGAAAAGGAAACACATATAACAATTGTAGCTAACAATAATAATAAAAAATGAAACTATTTACATGACTACGTATTCTCATTATTTTACAAGAGGGTGAGTGGTCAAAGTACGACAATTGTGAGAGTCATTGTAATATGGACTGGATGTAAGTATGATAGTTATTGCTATTGATCACATTTATAGTAGTCCGTGAAGATGAAAGTCGAGATGTTTTCTGAATTGGGTGAGGTTTTTGATTTCTCTTAGAGCGTTGGGTATGTTATTCCAAAGGACAGGTGCGTAGAAAAAGAAAGCTCTGTTGGTGGTTGATTGATTAGCTTTTCTTGCATTTTGTGGGATGGATAGAGTGTTTTTCAGGTTGTCTTTTGTTGTCCTTGTGTATTGCTGCATGTTTATTAGTGTGCTGAGGTATGTTGGTGCAATGTTTTATATTATTTTATAGATGTTAATACTTTTGGTCTGGATAGATGTGTGTTTTCCTTAAAAGAAAAATTGAAACTCTCTCTGTTTCAGAACACTGTAATATAAAATAATCTGGCCAGGAAGATGTATATAAATGTGTGGTGTAGAAGAAGGTGACCAAATCCAGCACAAATTACTGGGAGAAAAGGTCAGCAAAGAATATTACAGGAGACTTAAAATGATAAAGAAACTTGTTTTAACAGCACAGAATAAGAGACAAGCCATTAATCAGCTTGCAGGCCCCATACTTAGGATAGTGGTTCTCAACCCAGTCCTCAAGGCACACCTAGGCCAGTCGAATTTTCATGATTCCCACAATGAATATGCAAGAGATAGATTTGCCTGTAGTGCCTTCATTGTATGCAAATCCTGAAAACCTGTCTGGCCTAGGTGTACGCTGAGGACTTGGTTGAGAACCACTAATGTAGAAGAGCATGGGGCCTGCAAACTGACTGGCCTCATAACAATATTGAAAAATTGGATGTACAAACAAGAAAACTCTTCCCTGCCCTTAAGGTGATGTATAAGAAAGAGTGAAATGCCAAGACTACATTCCGCAAGCTAACAGATGAATGGGCTTTATGGAAATAGATTATACATTCAGAGATGCAGTTAATGGACTCCTGATATACTTAACCATATCCGCAGGCCCAGATATACAACACATGCTGAAGTATGAAAGTAAATGTCCACAACCAGTCTCCATCCTTAAACATGGACAAACATTCCATTTAATAGAGAGAATGAGTGAGAATTCAGCAGCCCATTTCAGAAGCAACAGAGTTTGCAAACCAAGAGAAAACACTCTTTAAAGAACCAGATCAGGAAACAATAAAAAGCAAGTAGCAAAAGCTCAAATGTGAGTATCGTTGCTGTGCAGCACTACGACACACTTTATCATTTGGTGGTTTATAAAGAAATCAAATCAAATACAGTGGGAAATGCAAAGTGTTGCTTCAGGAGCCATTTGCCCATCAGAAGCAAACGTAAGAATTGCTAAGGAGAGGTGAATGTAAATCTACAGTGGACTATGGACGAGTTGGTGAGCTTTTGGTTGCTTCCTCATAAGATCACCACTGTCCTGGACAGATAACCACACAAGATCCCCTCCCATGGTAAGTAGCATAAGGGAGGCCAGTTCTGACTGAGCTAGTAGCCCAAAGGAGCAGGAGGAAAGTAGTGAAAAAAATCCTTGTCTGAAAGCTCGACATTGTGGTAAAGGAGAAAAGCACAAGAATGACATTGCTGAGAGAAACGTCAGTAGCAAGTGACTGTTCTGTTCAATGAATGGAGAGAGAAAATTCTCCAGCAGCAAGAAATGCAATCTGAGGCAATATAGCAGAAAGATACAAAAATATCTCCAATTGTATTAGGCGCCACCAGTCCTATTAACAAGAATTTCCCAATCAGCTTGATCTGTGTTGTTTACACATATTCCACCCTCGGAACATCAGAAATATTCAGACGAGTACTAGCAATAAATCTGAGACCCATCATTCCCTGACTTACAACTGAGGTTCATTCCTGTCACAATGAAATGAGAGAGAATTTGGATGTAATGGTTATTTCAGATGGTCTTAGATTTCTCTTCCATTGTGCATGAATTTCTTAGTTTATGTAATAGTCTCACTTTGAATGACTGGTGATGCGTAATATGTAATTATTTCTGTGACATGGTGTGTGTCATGATACAACTATGAGGAAAAAATGTCCAGCACATGGATATGTTCATCTATCCCCTCCCCCACCTTAAAAAAGAGATACTTCTCTCCCATCCATGATGCTTATAAATTTACATAGCAGAAATAAACCAATTATTACTAATTTAGAACATTTTTATTATATTTTGGATCCAGCCCAAACACTTGGGAGCCATTGGCTGAAACGTTCCCCTCACATCCATTATCTAAACTGAAGTTGGGGAACAGGGGTGAGGGGATGGAAGAAATCCACTCAAGGTCTAGTCCAGCTTCTTTAGGACATGATTTATTAAGGATAGATTTTCCATTCCATGTCTGAGGAAAAAAGAAAGTAAATCTGGCTCTTAAACATCTCTGCAGGCTACTGACAGAAATCACGCCATCAGCCTTCCTCCCCACCCAGTCTTGTTCTTTCTCTTCCCACCATGCTGTTAAGCAGTCTTTCTCTTTTAGCACATTCCTCCCTATCCCCCCCCCCCCCCACCACCACCACCACCACCACCTTCCCAGCCAGGTTCCCAGCTCCTACCCCAATAAGCTTAGTTATCCATGCTCCATCTCAACCCTTGTGCCAGCTCCAAATTCAGGATCAGTGACTGCTGGAACAGGAACGGCCTCTCCTCTACTGTGGCTTTCTTTCTGCAAATCTATGGCTTTTATTCTTTGGAGAGCCACCTCAACCATGTGTGTAGGAAGTACCCAACATATCATCTTGGTAATTTTTTTATAAGTGCCTATATTAATTAAACTGGGGTTTTTGGGTTTTTTTTTTTAGTTTCTGATGAGTTGAGGAAGTGTTTTCTTTCCTGTGGGTGGAATATGAAAAAGGAGGCTTGCTGTGATCTCCAGAGTTAATGAGCAAAATCCCCTCTGGATACATTTTATGCTGCAGCCTACAATGAATCTCCATGCAACTATAGGAAAGGTGCTGATGTCATAAGAGGGCATTATGACATCAGAATCCTGGCAGGAGAAAGTGTCTCTCCCCTCTGGATACATTTTATGCTGCAGTCTTCAATGAATCTCCATGTAACCTATAGGAAAGGTGCTGATATCATAAGGGGGCATTATGACATCAGAATCCTGGCAGGAGAAAGTGTCTCTCTCTCACCACAGAGATTCATTTGTTTGTTTCCAAACACTGAGGAGTTTGAAGAGAGCAAAGAGGAACAATAGAAACTCTAAAGCAGGGATTCCCAAACATGCCTCCCAGCCAGTTGGGTTTCCAGGATACCCACAATGAATATGCATGAGAGAGATTCCATTGTATGCAAATCTCTCTCATACATATTCATTGTGGATATCCAGAAAACCTGACTGGCTGAGGAGGCCCCAGGAAGCTCCTCTGATATCACCAGTGCAGAAGCAGGAGCTGAAAGCGATGCCTGGTCAGGTTGATACCCAAATCAAAGGCAGCTGCACTGTGTGAGAGCCAGTAGAGCCTCCAAGAATCATCTTCTAGTACATGAACTGGAGCAGCCTGGCCAGCTTTGCCCCCAAAACTGTAGCAAGAGCCCCTCAGGACCATTTGTCAATAGCTGTCCAAACAAAGTCTGCCATCTTGGCTTTATTTCTCTTCCAGCAGAACTCATAATCATTGGCTGGACATGTAGTCTGTGGGTTTCATTCATCTCTGTGTCCCTTTCTCCTTCTATCCTGACTGCCCATCTAATATAGACCTGTGGCAGCCCTGAGCACCAGCATCATCATGAGACAAGTCTGAGGTAGCCTGAAAAGCACCTGAAATCTGTTCCAGGCCAGACCCAATCTGAATGGTGCTACAGTGCAGAGGAGCTTTTCTTTCCTAATACTGTACTTTCCAACTCCTTTAAGAATAATGATCTCTCTCTCTCTCCACGTATGTATTAGGCATTTCAAGATAGTTTGGACATTTGTTTTGGTATCTAAAAGCGTGCTCAAATTGCTTGCGCACATATATACCTATGAATGTATGTGTGCACAGTTCATTTATGTGTGTACAAAAGCCATAGCGTGCACTTTCAAAGGATGCTTGGTGAATTACTTTGCCTGATAGGGGAGTTCTGGGTAGATGAGGGTGTGTGTATGGATGGAGGATGGGGCGATCATTTATATAAGCACAAGTCATACAAAGCGCTGTGCAGGCACATAGGGGCCTTTTACTAGAGGGTGCTAGCTGTCAACACGCGTTCTGGCATACGCCGATGCTGAATGCGCATTAGGACACCTGTTGCCAGCTAGTGCGGGGCCATGGCAGCATGGGATGATGTCTGTGTTAACCGTCTAACTCGAGTGAAGATTGCGAGAAGGGGTAGGGGCAGAAAGTGAGCGTGGTTTGCTCTGTGACGTTAATGTGGGGTTCACGCCATGCACTAACTGCATTAGCAAGGGATCACCTAACGGCACTTCAGTAGGTGGCATTAGGTGCACCCACCCTAACACCGCACGAGCTATGGGACAGGGCTCTACATTACCTGCCAGGAAAATGCCTTCCACACCCCTGACAGTTAACACGGTGGGGTTGCACCTAATGTGACTTTGTTTCAGTACTTCTGCAATACTACCATGTTCTTTAGTAAAAGGGCCCCATAAAAGAGACAGTTCCTGCTCGATAGAGCTTATAAATTAAATTAAAAAGCAGAATGTTGTGAGAACTCATCTATGATCCTACATGGCTTACAGATTTGTAGATAATACTTTCAGTACAGTAGGACTGTAAGTCCATATCTGAACAGTTCAACGCGTGAAATGAACCGAAATAGTTGGGGACTGAATTCAACCAAATGATTTTTGGCTTCCAGAGGGAAAATAGCATTAGATATTCAGGAGTCTCTGAATGTTCCACAAGCTCTTGAAAAATATGTTCTTACTGCCTCAGATGAGATGTTGCCCTAAATATGCCCCTAATGCCCTCTGGCTACTATTTCCAGTCTTATCCAGTGCTCAGAAATGAAGATCAGCTGATAATGAAATGTCACAGATTAGAGAAAGACCTGTCAGTCAAGATCCAGATTTAGATCTGAACATGCCACAGAACTCTGACACCCAATGTGGTTCAAACTGAGACAATACTAACTCCCTCGTGCCTCTTCTGGCATCAGTAGTGATAGTGGTACATTTGTGATATTTTCATTTGTTTTCTTCTGCTGTATTTTATATGCAGTGTAATGCAGGTACCACACATCCCAAATTTATTTATTTATTTATTTATTTAACAGTATTTTTAAACCGCCTTATCTTATTAATCAAGGTGGTATCACAGCAAACAATCGGGTAAAGTGAGTGTGTTAATCATGCAGTGAGGGTGCAATTTAGTTGAGTGTGTGTTGTATCGTGTGCTAGATTGGGGTGAGCTATGTACAAGGTGTGGTGTGTTGCGTGCTAGAATGGTTTGAGCTATGTACAGTGTGGGCTATATACAGTGGTGCTGTAAAACATTATCTGTACAGGCAGCAATATGTGCTGTTATGCATTCTCTTAGGTTATGTGATGTGTCCATAGTGTTCTATGAACAGCATGGTTTTTAGCTGTTTTCTAAAGTCTTTGAGGTCTGTAGTTGTCCTCAAGTCGTTGCCAAATGCCAGGTCACCAGGGTGATTAGAAATTTCCCCCCAGCATCTGGGATTTTCCTGCCTTTTATTTTCTGCTGCTTCCTCCTCCCTGCATCATATGGTTCTCTGTGAATGTGGTCCGTGTGGTGCAGGTCTCGGGGTCTCAAGTCTCACAGGACCACCAAAGCGCTGGAAGGAGGAGTTCTTTGTATAGCAGGGCAACAGGACCTATAGTGAAAGATAACAAATCATCATGTTAGGAATTAGGTAATAATAAGAAAAGAGATTGATGTCGTTTCACAAAGCATTGACTGCGAATGGAAGGATAAAAAGATTGCAACATTCAAATAAGCAAAGACCCAATATAGCAGAAGAGTTGCAGTTTCACGCTGCTCATCCAGGACTGGTTCTTTTTCTTCTAAATTCCCTGAACTGTTTGTCTGAAGTGGAAGTGTAAAGGAAAGTGAGGCAATGTTGCCCTTACTCCAATGGCAGCTCCTATAGAGACTTTTGTTCATCGAGCAGTGGCAGCTTCTACTTCACAAGGCTCTGAAGATGTGTCCTTGGGGCCTCTGGAAAGGAAAGGCATGCTGCCCGGAGTTTTTTAACCTTGATGTTTATCTTTAGCCTGGAGCACTGTAAACTACTACTAGCAGTACTAAGCAGTTATATAGTGCTACAGAGTTTATGTCTTGTACAACAGATACACAAAAGAGACAGTCCCTCCTCCCTGGAGCTTACAGTCTACTGAAAAGACAGGCCAGATAGCGTAGTTACTCACCTGTAACAGGTGTTCTCCAGGGACAGCAGGAATCAGTCCTCACATATGGGTGACACTGGCACTGACAGATCCTGTGTGAAGCAAATCCTCAGCTTTCAAAGAAAGCCTTTGGGATTGCTTCCATGCATGCGTGGTCCTCTTCCCGCCCAAGGGTGCCATCTTGCTCAGTCAGATGACATAGCTAAAGACAGCAAAAATAAAAGGTGGTAAAAAAGCAACCCCAAGGGGAAGAGGGAGGGTTGTAAGGACTGATTCCTGCTGTCCCCAGAGAATACCTGTTACAAGTGAGTAACTATGCTTTCTCTGGGAATAAGCAGGAAGTCAGTCCTCACCATATGGGACTCCCCAGCTACAGGCTACCGAAAGCCCATAGTAAAAACAGGGCTCCCTCAAGAGGAGCTGCAAGAAGCAGCAATGGAGTCTGTATACACAGACTAAACAGGACCCCTGTGTCCGATAAACTAGCACTCTGGTAGCCTGAACACAGAAGGGTCGGAGGGTAGGAGTTGCCTAGACCCCGAAAAAGGTTACGGAGCACCACCTGGCTGAAGGCACTGTCCCATCGGGACTCTCTTTCCAGACAGTAATGAGCTGCAAAGGTATGGACTGAAGACCAGGTGGTGGCCTGGCAGATATCTGCCAGTGGGACTGAGCACAGGTTTGCTACTGAGGTCGACATAGCTCTGACTCGGTGAGCCGTGACATGGCATTCCAATGGAAGCTTCGCCTCCTCATAGGCAAGGGCGATACAGTCCACCACCCAGATGGACAGCGTACACTTGGTCATCGCCTCCCCCAGCTTACTGGGGTCATAGGAGATGAAAAACTGAGAGGCTCTGCGATGGCCTCGAGTGCATTAAATATAGAAGGACAAGGCCCTCTTACAGTCCAGGGTGTGGAGGAGCCTCTGCCCAACTAGCATGAGGTCTTGAAAAAAGGTAGGGAGCACCACCTCCGGGTTGAGGTGGAAGGACGACACCACCTTCAGGAGGAATTTAGGGTGTGTACGGAGCACCACCCTGTTCTTATAAAACCTGGTGTAGGGTGCCTAGCCACAAAGGCTTGGAGCTCGCTTACCGTGTGGGCAGAAGTAAGTGTGACCAAGAAGACTACCTTCCATGAGAGGTAATGAAGGTATCAAGTAGCCAAGGGTTCGAAGGGCGGGCGGGTGAGCTGCCCCAGAACCACATTCAGATCCCATTTGGTCGCCGCAGGGTGAACCAGGGGCTTAGACAAGAGCAGGCCTCGTAGGAAGCGGTCCACCATTGGCTGGGCTGAGAGGGACTTCCCGTTTACCTGGTGGTGATATGCTGTTAGGGTGCTAAGGTGCACCCTGACAGATTAGACTTGAGCCTGGAGTGATAGAGGTGGAGCAAGTACTGCAACACCATGACCAACGGGCAAGAGAAGGGGTCAGCTCCCAGCTCAGTGCACCAAACTGAGAACCTGTGCCACTTGAAGGCGCATGCTTTCCTGGTAGAGGCCTTGCGCGAGGCCAAAAGGACATCCTCCACCTTGCTGGGGAGGTGGAGTGGAGCTAGAGCTAGCCTCTCAGCTGCCAAGATGTCAACGAAAGAGATCTCAGGTTGGGGTGCAGGAGAGAGCCCCCCTCCTGAGAAAGTAGCCGAGGGGTGGACCCCAGGGGTAAAGGGTCCTCCACCATCAACTGCAGAAGCAGCAGGAACCACAGCTGCCTGGGCCATCGTGGAGCCACCAAGATGAGTGAGGCCCTGTCGTGGAGGGGTTTGAACAGGGTCTTGGCAATCAGTGGTGTCGGAGGGAAGAATCCTGCTGAGTCTGTCGGCCAGTAAGTTGTCTTGGCCCGGCAGATATACCGCTCTGAGGAGGATACCCTGTTGGATTGCATAGGAGCAAAGGTCTAGCACTTCCTGACAAAGGGCACATGACCCCGTGCCTCCCTGCTTGTTCACATAGAACATGGCCACCTGGTTGTCCGTCTGGACTAGGACTGACCGGTGGCATAGGTGATGATGAAAAGCCCTTAGGGCAAGACGAATGGCATGCAGCTCCAGGAAACTGATCTGCTGGGCACTCTCATCCAGCAACCAGATGCCCTGGGTGCGGAAGCCCTTGCAGTGGGCTCCCCAGCTGAGCAGGGAGGCATCTGTGGTGAGGACCCTCGAGTATGCCTGCCTTCAGGTGTTGGGGTGACTGCCACCAAACCAGGGGCTTTGCCAGTTGACGGTCCACTCATACTTTGTCCTGGAGGTGGCCTGTGGCCTGGGACCACTGATCCCAAAGTCACCACTGTGCTGTTCGCATATGGAGACAGGCATCTGGAGTGACATGGATCGTGGAGGCCATGTACGCAAGAAGGCGCAGAAAATACCTGGCAGGCACTGAGGTGCAGTGCTGCACGTCCCGGGCCAAAGACGTGAGTCGGATTGTCCGGTCCCTGGGCAGGAAGGCCTTCGACTGAAAGGTATCGATCCTTGCCCCGATGAACTCCAGTCCTTGTGTTGGGCGAAGGTTCGACTTGGGGTAATTTATGACAAAGCCCAGATATTGCAGAACCTGCGTGGTGTGTGCTGTTGCCTGTTCACTTCAGGGGCTGTGCTACACTTGATGAGCCAGTTGTCGAGGTAGGAAAAGACAAAAAAAACCTGGAGCCTGAGGAAGGCAGTGACGACTGCCAGGCATTTTGTGAATATCCTTGAGACCGAGGCTAGGCCGAAGGATAGCACCCTGTATTGGAAATGATTGCCCCTATCACAAAGCGTAGATATTGTCTGTGGTTTGGGTGGATTAGGATGTGGGTATAGGCCTCCTTTAGTTCTAAGGAGCATAGCCAGTCTCCATGCTGGCAGCAATGTTCCAAGGGAGAGCATCTTGAACTTCTCCCTCACCAGGAATTTGTTGAGGTTGCGGAGGTCGAGGATGGGCCTTAGGCCCCCTGTCCTCGTTGGCATGAGGAAGTATCTGGAGTAGAACCCCTTGTTCTTGAGGTGGTGGGGCACCGGTTCCACCATTTTGTCCTCAAAAAGCCCTGCTAACTCCTTCAGAAGAAGATCCCGGTGGAGGGGAGACCTGAGGGGCTCTCCCGGGAAATAGGGGGGAGGTGTCTGAGTCAGATGGAGGGGGTAACCCTCCCTGACTACTCTTAATGCCCATGAATTGGTGATTATGGCTTCCCACCTGTGGGTGTAGAGGGTGAGGCGACCCCCTATGGGCTGCTGATCTCCCTGAGGGAGAGAGACTATGCTGTAGGAATCAAAAACTCCCTCCTGGCTGGGCCAGAGCCGGAGCCTGGGGCTTGGGAGCCTTCTGCTTACACGGGCCATGCCCTTATCCCTTGGTCTGCTGCCCTTGTTGGGGAGCCAGAGATGCCTGGTAAGGTGGGTAGTTTTGGTAAGCAGTTGTCTTCCTTGGGTAAAAGGGCTTTTTACCTGAGCCCTTCCATCGCGGAAGGGCAGTCTTCTTGGAGAGCCTAGTCCTCATCATGAACTCAGTCTCCAGCTCTGCAGCCTTTTCGGTCATGAGCTTGCCGAAGAGGTTCTCCCCTTGGTATGGGACATCGACCAACTTGTCTTGTACCCGCTGCTCGAGGTTGGATGACTGGAGCCATGCATGGCAGCATACACCGATGCCCGCCATGGCTACCTGGACTACTGACTCAAAACCATCGTAGGCCACCCGAGACATAAATTTGGAGCACTCGTGGACAGCTTTGGACAGGCTCTTGAAGTGCTTGAAAAGGTTTGCTTTGAGAGGGCAGCTGAGAACCTGGCCAGTTCCTTCGCCAGGTCCCTCAGGTACATGCCCATCTACAGCTGGTAGGCATGACTCCGGCAATTCAGCATCAAGCTGCCGAGGGCATCCAAGGTGCAGGCCTCCATGCCGGGGGGCACCGAGGAGTGTGTCTTCTGGCTCTTGAGCCGACGCATGTCCAGCTCCACCACCATGGAGTTGTGCGGCAGCTGTGATTTCTGAAAGCCAGGGATTCAGCGGACTCGATATATCGGGTTGAGTCACTTGCTGACCACCGGCACCTATGCTGGTGTCTCCCACATGCAGAACATGAGCCATTCCAGGATGGGAGTGATGGGCACCGTAAGCGATTCCCGAGGAGGAGCCTTGTACTGGAGGATCTCGAACTCATTGGCTCGACGATCCTCCACGGACTCAGTGGGGAATGCCAGAGCCTTGGACATGTCTTTGACAAAGTCCAAGAAACCCATGTCCTCCGGTGGGGACCTTCTCTGAGGTTCAAGAGACCGGGGAATCCGAGGGGACATCGCGGTGTCGACGGGTGTCCAGGACTCCTCGTCCTCAGTCTCCCATTCAGAATAGTCCGAGGAAGACTTGAGGGCTGCTCCTCGGGCTCCGGCACCCTACAGCTTGTCCCTGGAGGACTCGTCGGGGACAAGCGAGGGCCCCTCGAACAGGACATCGAGCAAGACCTCGGCCGAGGATCGACTCAATGTCTCAAGTCCTTGAGGATTGGCTCAGCCTCCGGGGATGTCCTCAACATTGGGGGCCCAGTGGTTGGGATGGAGGAGCCAGATGTGCCAGGCATCAGCGCCCGCTGCTGGTCCTAGAAGGCAGTTACACTGCGCTCCAAGGCTGCCATTCTGGACTCCAGGCCAGATGGCTCTGCAGCCTTCTGAGTAGGTACTGAGGGACTTGGGCCTGATGCCTGTTCCCCTGGAACGGAATCCTTGACGAGGACAGTCTCCAACTGCTGAGGCCGGTCTGGAGCCAGATCCTTCCGGGGGACCTTGGCCGGCCACTCCTATGGCTCTTGCGGACGCCCAGATCTCCAGGCCCAGGAGGATTCTGGTTGGTCGGAGGCATCCAAGGACGCCGTCCATGAGGGCTTTTTCTTCTGCTTTGTTCCCTTGAGGGAGACCCCTTTCCGAGGACCCATGACGACGCTCGGGCTCAGAGTCTGGAAAACGTTTTTCATGCTGCTGCTGGCAGTTCCTAAGGGCCTTAGAAGACATCTTTTTACAAAGGCCACAGGCCTCCGGATCATGGTCCACACCAAGGCACCGGAGGCAGCAGTCATGTGTGTCAGCAGGGACATTAGTTTAGTGTACCGATCACAACATTTTAAAGCCACTGGTCACCATGTGGGAAAAAAGAACCCCAGCAAAGTCGAAGACCCTTCAGGCTGCCAGCGGTGGAAAAGGTGTGAAATGCAAAGATAGGAAAAAAAACAAAACTTAACTAACAAAAGGAGCTAACCCCAATACCGAGGCACCGAGGTTGGTGGCGGGAAGAGTACCGGTGCAACTGGAGTCAAGAAGAAAAAAAATCAACTTTTTCTGGGGGAAAAACAGACAACGTCTGGTGGGCTCTGTGGATAAAAGGAGACTGAGCAACATGGCATTCTTGGGAGGGAAGGGGACCACGCATGTGTGGTAGCAATCCCAAAGGCTTTCTTTGAAAGCTGGGGATTTGCTCCACATAGGCTCCATCGGTGGCAACATCATCTATCTGTGAGGACTGACTTCCTGCTTGTTCCCGGAGAAAAATAGGTGTTTGATGTGAGTCAGTGATAAGATCTGAAGTCTAAAAGGTACTGGAATTTAGTTTGACAGACTATCTGATTGGGTAAATCTGTGAAATGTGGAATCTCTGCTGTAAAAACAATCCATGTAAGAAAAACAGGAAATGGGGTGAGAGGGATTACCAGCTATGATCTTTGAGTCAGCTTTTATCTTGCAAGTGGGCCAGCTGACAAAGCCACAGGAGTAGCAGTGCTGCTGATGGAAGGGGCAGTTTGGAACACCAGCAGGGAAAGCTTCTGCCTGTGGGTGATGCTTCCCAAACACTGCAGCAAGCTGTGAGTCTTGGGTGAGGTGTGTGATGTGACCTTTGACCACAATGTTAAAATCAGACTTGTAGCTCTGTTTTCATAAATATTTTTATTCACTAGAATTATCTCTCTTGATTAGACATGTAGCAGGAACCATCTGTCATGGGTATGTCTACGGCAAGCAGGGCCGGCCCAAACACTAAGCAATCTAGATGATCGCTTAGGGCAGCAACTTTTGGAGGGCAGCAAAAGCAGGCCAATTAAAGTTAAATAGTAGATTTTGACAGCCAGAGGGGGTGTAAAACTTGAGGTTCGCCTTGGGCCCCAATACTTTGAACTAACTCTAGGGTTTTCCCTGATGGCAAGCGTACACCTAGTAGCACTATAGGAATGATAAATAGCAGAAGTGGAACATATATAATTTCAGGAATTTACCAAGATCTTTAATTGTAACACACTGAATTATACCTACTTCTATTACATATATAAAGCCTTACTATTTACCAGACTACTATGAATTGATAACATGTGATGCTTATGATTCCCTGAAAGATGATTGGCTGCCTCTGTTCTGGGTGGGGCAGTGGGAGCTCCTCAGCAGGCCTGTACCTAGCCCTGTGCAAGCGATGCAGACGCACAGGGCGCAGAGGCTTAAGGGGACATTTTAGCTTTCTTCTGTTGCCTGCCGCCACCACTTTTTCTTCTCTCAGTTGCAGCAGGCAACAGAAGAAAGCTAAAATGTATCCCTTAAGCCTTCCGCCGGCATGCTAAGCAGATCTTTCCCTCCCTGCAGGGGAGGGAAAGATCTGCATATCGGGTGCGCCTCTTCTCTCCCGCCGCGGGGGGGCGCACGCCCGTTGTGCAAGTCACACAGGGCACAATCGTCCCTCGGTACGGCCCTGCTCCTCAGGCATCTTTCCTGCTGTCTTTTTATATCCTTTCCCTCCCTCTCTGAAGGATGCATTGTGAACCATTGCTGATCTCTTCCCTACATCCTGCAGTAATTCACAGGATAGGATAGAGGCATTGCTCAGCGTTTGTGGTTCTCATTGTTTGTAAACCTGAAGTGAACACCTTCAGCCATATTTGATAACAGGACCTATGTGTGAAATCCAAGAAGGTGCATATTTCAAGGTTATTTTATAAGGGTAACGTAGGCTCCCATCTGCTTTTATATTTAAATCTTTTTATTGATCCTCACAAACCAGGAGAATAATCACAACACTAGTGGATATAACATAACAATTATCCAACATAACAGTGCAAGGGCAGTGCCCTAGTATAATAAATGAATCGTAATTAAATTATATACAAGCCCATCATATATATGTTGTATACAATACTGACAGGAAAGAAAGATGAAAAGAAGAAAGGTGGATAACCACCCCCAACATTACATATGGTAAATAGAACCACCAGAGATCAAGCCAAGTGTCAATAAAGATACCTTCTAAATCACTTATCAGGCCTCAGCTTTCAGCCTTTATGGATGATTATTTATGAGTGGGTGGGTATGCATACCCCTTCCATATCAAGGTACCATCAGTGGAGTCCTTTTAATAAAAAAAGGAGAAATAATAAAGTTTACTAATTCCCCCCCCACACACACACACATATTCTTCCCCCCTCCCAAAACCTCACCTCCCTCCCTCCTCTCCCAACCCTCCCCTTCCTCATAAGTTCTGCTCCATCGTAAGGGGCTCCAGCCTCAACTCTTCCCCCCTACCTTCCCCCTCCCCCCCCTTCAAGAGACCAGATTCCACTACCACTTGTATAAGCCGCTAGGTCCAACGAGTCAAAAAGCCCTAGAGATTGAGAAGGTCATTCCTGGCCCTTGGGGTGAGATAGGCTTCTCTACAATTCTTCCCATCTCTATAAGTTTCCTGAGTCAGGGTCTCTAACCTAAGACTTGTATATAATGCTTAAGTTGTAAACAGGCAAAGCTATTTGTGCTGGGTAATGTGCACTGGGGTTTTTTAGCTCTGAAGAGGTGCAATTTTCCTTTCGCATCTAATACCTGCTGGAGGGACAGCAGTCCCCTCTCACCCCAGACCTTAAAGGTCTTAGAGTCGACACTAGGGGAAAATGACATGTGGATTGGATTACTCCTTCTGCAAATCTGGAAAGAAGCAAAAAATTGTGGACACTATCCAAGATGCTTAGACAAATGGTGATGGAACCAACCAGGGAAAGCTCAACGCTGGATTTGGTGCTCACCAACAGTGATAGCATGTCAAATGTCTGGGTGAGTGCCCCTGTGAGCAACAATGATCATCACACGGTGTGGTTTGAGATAAAAGCCAAGGTGCAGTCCAATCATAGCAAGCTCAAAGTCCTAAACTTCAAAAACACTGACCTCAACAAAATGGCCAAGTACCTAAAGGAGGAGCTGACAGGGTGGAAGGAGATAAGGGAAGTGGAATTGCAATGGACTAAACTAAAAGAGGCAATAAAAGGGGCAACAGATAAATATGTAAGAAAAGTAAATAAAAACAAGAGGAGAAGGAAACCTGTTTGGTTTTCCAAAGAAGTGGCTGCTCAAATAAGGGCAAAAAACACAGCTTTCGCAAAATTCAAAAGCTTGCAAACAGAAGAACACAGAAATGATTACAGGACCAAACTCAAGGTAAGAAAAAGATAAATAAGGATAGCAAAATCAAAGGCAGAGGAAAAGATGGCTAAAGATGTTAAGTGCGATGACAAAACTTTCTTCAGATATATTTGGGAAAGGAAGAGGATCAGAGGTGAAATTGCAGGGCTCAGAAGTGCTGGGAATGGACTCGTGGAAAATGACATTGATAAAGCGAAATTACTAAACAAATACTTCTGCTCTGTTTTTACTAAAGAAAATCCTGGAGAAGGACCACCTGTGACTCCCAAATATAAAAATGGGAATGAGATAGATACCACACCGTTCAGAAAGGATGAGGTGTTAGATCAACTTGCAAAACTGAAAGTAGACAAGGCCATGGGACCGGATGGGATACATCCCAGGATACTGAAAGAGCTCAGAGAGGTTCTTGCAGGGCCGTTAAAGGATGTTTTCAACAGATCCTTGGAAACAGGAGAGGTTCCTCAGGACTGGAGAATGGCTGACGTCGTACCTCTACACAAAAGTGGTGACAGGGAAGAAGTGTCTAACTACAGGCCCGTGAGCCTTACCTCGGTAGCGGGAAAGGTAATGGAGATGCTCCTGAAAGAGCGAATAGTGAGCTTTCTCAAAACCAGCGGATTACAAGATCCAAGGCAACATGGTTTTACCGAGGGACGATCTTACCAAACAAATCTGATTGAGTTCTTTGACTGGGTGACCAGAAAACTGGATCAAGGGCATGCGATGGATATCATCTACCTGGATTTCAGCAAAGCCTTTGATACTGTCCCTCATAGGAGGCTTATCAATAAACTCAGTAGTTTGGGGATGGGTCCCAAGGTGGTAAACTGGATCAGAAATTGGTTGACTGACAGATGACAGAAGGTGACGGTAAATGGAGCTCACTCGAATAAAAAGAAGGTGATTAGTGGAGTGCTGCAGGGTTCGGTCCTGGGCCCGGCACTGATCAATGTATTTGTGAGTGATATTGCTGAAGGACTGAATGGAAAAGTCTGTCTTTTTGCAGATGACACGAAAATTTGCAACAGAGTGGACTCCCCCGAGGGAGTGCTGAGCATGAGGAGGGAGCTGCAAAAGCTGGAGGAATGGTCTGATGCTTGGAAATTGAGATTTAATTCAAAGAATTGCAGTGTCATGCACTTGGGTAGCAGAAATCCAAAGGAAATGTACACGATAAGGGGCGAGAGGTTGGTGTGCACGGAGCAGGAGAAAGACCTCAGTGTGATTATTTCTGTAGATCTCAAGGTGGCAAAACAATGCGACAAGACGGTGGCAAAAGCCAGGAGGATGTTGGGCTGCATTCGAAAAGGAATTACCAGCAGAAAGGAAGGGGTACTAGTGCCACTATATAAGTCTCTGGTGAGGCCTCACTTGGAATAATGTGTTCAGTTTTGGAGACCGTATCTTGCAAAGGATGTAAAAAGAATGGAGGCTGTTCAGAGGAAGGCAACTAAAATGATTTGGAGCCTGCATCAGAAGCCTTATGAGGAGAGACTTGAAGACCTAAATATGTACACTTTGGAGGAGATGAGGGATAGGGGAGATATGATTCAGATCTTTAAATACTTAAAGCGAAATAATGAACAAACAAACCTCTTCCAGAGACGGGGAAGCTGTAAAACTAGAGGACATGACATGAAGCTGCAAGGTGGTAAATTGAGAGGCAATGTCAGGAAATACTTTTTTACTGAGTGGGTGGTGGATGCTTGGAATGCCCTCCCGATGGAGGTGGTGGGGGCAAACACAGTGAAGGAATTCAAAGTGGCCTGGGACCGACACAGTGGATCACTTTACAGCAACAAGTTTAAATCAAAATAAACTGAACCATCTAATTTCTCAACAAATAGGGGTGTCCTACATGGGGCAATGGGGAGAGGAGCAGTGGGTTCACCCCTAAACAAAGAAACAAAGATATGGGGAGGGGTGCACCTGCTCCTGGTGGGTACACCACTAAGCAAAGACATAAGTAGAGGTGCACCTACTCCCTAAAAGACATGGGAAGGGGTGCACCTACTCCTGTCATATTGCTGGGCAGACTAGATGGACCACGCTGGTCTTTATCTGCCGTCATTTATTATGTTACTATGTTACCTTGCAGAGGTAGATATCCCTTGCTGTGTGAGTAAATACCCAACCCTTGCATACTGAGTGCCATCCCTCCCATATCACACATAGCACAATGTTTACTCAGGCTACCTCTGGGATTTCTCCCGTCACTGCATGTAAAACAGTCGATTAGCTATAAGGGGCTACCAGGGCTCCCTCCATCTCCACTGGTCATGTACAGCTGTTCCTCTCAGCCAATCTCGAACATGTCGAAGGAAACACGCTTCATTATATTGTGCTATGTCCGGAAGACCCACTCCCCCCCTCGCTCCAGGTTCCAGTTAGTCTCCTCAGCCCAATGCGAGGTTTCTTCCCTCTCCACAAAAAATTAGTGATCCCCCTTTCCAATACCCAGAGATCTCTCTGAAGTATACAGATTGATAGGAGTTGTAAAACATATAGGAGTTTTGGGAAGATTACCAATGTATATAAGGCTATGTGCCCCAAAAGAGCCTAGGGAAGGGGCTTCCAATCTCATAGCCGTTCCCCTGTCCCTTTAATTAAAGTTGGTATATTGACTGAATATAGGTGCTGGGGATTAGTAGGTACCCATATCCCCAGATATTTAAAATGGTCTCCTGCCCAAAGCAGCGAGAAGGGGGAGGGTCATTTAGCTTGCAAATCCCCTAGCACATCTAGAGCTTCCGTCGTATTTAATTTGAGATCTTCTACTTTCCCGTAATGTTTGACCTTCTAGACCAGCGCCTCCAGCGACCCCACTGGATTGGTCAATTGAACCAAGAGGTCATCTGCAAAAACGGCAGCCTTAAAACTTTCCTTCCCAATGGCAACTCATACAATATCTTCTCTAAGATGTATCTTCCGGAGAAAGGATCCAATGATAAGACAAATAGTAAAAGGGATAGCAGGCATCCTTGTCTTGTTTCAAATTCTAACTCAAAATATTCACTTAGCCTGCCGTTCACTACTATCACTGCCTTCGGGCCATTATGCATAGCTTTAACCCCTTCCATAAAACCATCGCCCAGTCCATATCTTCACAAAGCCACAAACAAATATCGCCAGCTAACCCTATCAAAGGCCTTTTCAGCATCAAAGCGAGTCCATTCCATAGAAGTCACAATTTGATGACTGTTTCCAATGGGTTATCTCCCTCTTACAAATCCTACCTGACTAGGATGGATAAGGGTGGGGAAATGTATTGCTAGCCTATCATCTAAGATCTTAGTGAACCCCTTAAGGTTGAAGTTAATCAAGGAAATTGGTCGATAAGAGGTTGCCTCCTGTGGATCTTTCCCTTGTTAGGTAAAACAGTGATGTGGGCTATGTTTTCACCATATTTTATTTCCATGGTAGAAAGCCATCTGTTGCAAACTTCTGCCACGTGAGGAATGATTCTGTTCTGCATAAGTTTGTAATATTCAGCTCGAAATCCATTGGGACCTGGGGCCCAACAAGTGGCTGCTTTCTTGATGTAAGCCTCCACTTTTGCCCCCATGATTGGGCTCCCTAAGCTGTCCACCTTCTCCCCTCCCAAGGATGGCACCAGGATTTGCCCAGAGCTTTTCTTCAATCTGCTCAAAGGGTGCTTCTTCTCTAGTATATGAGAGTTTTATAAAATTGTTTCAGTATTTGCCCAACTCCTAATGCAGAGGAGCAAATTTTCCTGCTTGAGTTCCAAAGGGCCTATATAAATCAGGACCCCTGAGCCCCCTTTATGCAACGGGCCAACATTTTTCCAGCTTTATCGCCATATTGGTATAACTGAAATTTATAACATAACAAAGATTTCAGGGTATGCTGATGAAGGACTGTGTTCAAAGAAATCCAGGAAATCGTCAAATCCAGGATTGTTAGCTGCAGAGGGGTTTTGTGCCAAAAGCCTCCTGTCTTTGCATACTTGCCTGTCCAGGCAGAGCACTTGAGCATTTATAGCCCGCCTTTTTTTAGCAGTACAAGCAATAATAATTCCCCTAATGACTGCCTTAGAGGCAGCCCAGAACAGCTCTGGGTTTGACAAATGGGCTCGATTGTGCCTTGAGTAATCATCCCATTGCTGTTTAAATAAGGTAGGAACCCTTCATCTCTGGCAAGTTCCAGGGGGAATCTCCACATCCTCACCCCTTTGGTTTCCTTTCCCCACCCCAGGTCTATCCACAGGGTGTGTGGCCTGAGATTTCTAGGAGGCTCCAAATACACTTTCCGACACAAACGAGTAATCTAGGCATGCTGCCGCAGAGTTTTAGTGGTGGGCCATCTCCCGCCAGTTGGATCAGTTGAAGTGTCCATCCCCGGTTCCAATACCCCATTAAAATCCCCTCCCAAAATCAATGGATGCTCAGGAAGCTGAGTCACCACTGCTGCTAATCTAGAGAAAAAGCCATGGTCCGGGACATTCAGACATAGACATATCCCAAAATCACCTCCTTCCCTTGTAGTGTACCCTAAATTAATATATAGCGCCCCTCCCCCCCAGGATCTTGCATGGTTTTGTGGGATTGATACTGGATAGAATTATAGATAAAAATGGCTACACCGCCTACTATTACTACTACTATTTAGCACTTCTAGAGTGCCACGCACGCAGCGCTGTACAGCTAACCTGCAAGAGGTAGGTAGTATACACGAGACAGTCCTTGCCCGTCAGAGTCATGCTCATCAGAGCTTAGAATCCAGTTAGAATAGTACATTAGTTAAAACAGTGCAGAGCATCAATCAGTTCTACGCAAGCATTAATCGGTTCTACGCAAGCTACGGAGAGGTACAGTTTGGTCTGTAGTTGGTCACAAACGTTGACGGGGGTTGGGGTGAGATGAGGAAAGAGTCGGGATCTGAATGCAACGGTGAAGAGGTGGGTCTTCAGCCTGGACTTGAAGAGGGCCAGGGAGGGTAGGCTCTTCCAGGCGTGAGGTTCAGCAAGGTGAAAGGAACACAGTCGGGAGTTCACGGTGCAGGTGAAAGGCATTGATAGAAGTAGTTTGTTAGCAGAACACAAATTTCGAGAGGGGACATAGGGCGAGATAAGAGATGAGAGGTATTGAAGGGCCATAGAGTGAATGCATTTATAGGTAAACAGGAGAAGCTTGAATTGGATGTGGAGCTGGACAGGGAGCCAGTGAAGAGATTTGAAAAGAGGAGTAATATGGACATAGCGAGGCTGGCAGAAGATTAGTCGAGCAGCGTGATTTTGTATAGATTGAAGGGGAAGGAGGTGGCTCATGGGAAGACCAGCAAGGATCAGGTTGCAGTAATCGAGGCGGGAGGAGATTAAGGAGTGGATAAGCATTTTGGTGGTGGGTTCAGAGAGGAAGGGGCGGATTTTGCCAATGTTGTAGATAAAGAAGCGGCAGGTCTTAGCTACCAGCTGGATATGCGCGGAGAAGGAGAGAGAGGTGTCAAAGATAACCCCTAGGTTGCGGGCTGAGGGAACAGGAAGGACAGTAGATCCATCCACATGGATTGAGAGAGGGGGAAGTGGTGGGGGGGGGGGGAGTTAGGTGGAAAGACAAGGAGTTCAGTCTTGGCCATGTTCAATTTCAGTCGTCGGTGAGACATCCAGGCAGTGATGTCCGAAAGACAGGCAGAGATCTTGGACTGGATTGCCAGAGAAATATTAGGTGTAGAGAGGTAGATTTGTGAGTCATCGGCATAGAGATGGTACTGAAAGCCATGGGAGGAGTTAAGTGAACCAAGGCCTTGGGTATAGAGAGAGAAGAGGAGGGGGCCTAAGACAGATCCCTGGAGTACACCTACATGGAGCAGGGTAGGGGAGGAGGAGGAGCCACCAGAGCATATGCTGAATGAGCGATGGGAGAGGTAGGAGGAGAACCAGGATAGTACGGAGTCTCTGAAGCCAAGCGAGGAGAGGGTGATGAGGAGAAGATCATGGTCAACGGTGTCAAAGGCAGCAGAAATCCCACCTCTTCCCCCAATATTACTTGACCAACTAACCAATCTTAATCACTACCCAAACTAAGAACAAATCCTGTTATGTATACTTGTAAATACTCTTGTAAATACTCTTGTAAATAGTTGCAGTAATGACGTCCCATGTTTTATCCAAGTTCTCTGACCTTGTTATCTGTAAAACCTAACAGTTTGTTGTTATGGTATGTTGTTATATTGTGAACCGCGCTGATTCTGAATAGAGCGGTATATAAGAGCCTGTAATAAATAAAATAAATAAATAAATAATAAAGGTCAAGAAGGATGAGGATAGAATAGAGGCCCTTGGATTTAGCCAGGAACAGGTCGTTTGTGATTTTTTTGAGTGCTGTTTCAGTGAAGTGAAGGGGACGGAAGCCGGATTGAAGTGGGTCGAGGAGGGCCTGGGAGGTGAGGAAGTCAAGGCAGTGACGGTGGACTGCTCATTCTAATAGTTTGGATATGAAGGGAAAAAGGGAGATGGGTCAATAGTTAGAAGGGCATGTGGGATCAAGTGAGGGTTTCTTGAGGAGGGGTGTGACAACAGCATGTTTGAAGTCAACGGGGACAGTTGCAGTGGAGAGTGAGAGGTTGAGGATATGAGTGATGGAGGGGCAATGGTGAGGGGGATGGAGTGCAGGAGATGGGTGGGAATAGGGTCTGATGAACAGGTGGTGGGTTTGGAGGAGGACAAAAGGAGTGAAGTTTCTTCCTCAGAGATCGGAGGGAAGGAGGAGAGGGTGGCAGAGGGAGTATGGGTGGGGGAGGAGAATTGGGGAGGAGGGGAGGTAGATGGGGGTTAGGGAATTGGAGGGTAATCTTGTGGATTTTGTCGTGGAAGTAGTCGGCTAGGGTTTGGGCAGAAAGGGAGGATGGGATCGGGGGCGGGGGGACCTTGAGGAGAGAGTTGAGGGTATTAAAGAGACGGCGAGTATCAGAGGCAAGGAGTTGGTCAAATAGATGTAGTAATCTTGTTTGGCAAGTGCTAAGGCTGACTGGAAGGAGCCAAGCATGAATTTGAAGTGTAGAAGGTCTTCCAGGGAGCGGGAATTGGACCAAGCTCATTCAGCAGAATGGGCGCAGATGCGTAGGTAACAGATTGTGGGTGAAAGCCAGGGTTGGGGAGTAGATTGTTTGACAGGACGTGGGGTGGGAGGGGCAAGGGTGTCAAGGGTTGAGGATAATGTAGCATTGTATGAGGATAATGCCTCGTTGACGGACTTGGAGGATAAAATGGCGTAAAGAGATGGAGAGATAGTGGAAGAGAGAGTCAGGGGATCAATAGTATGAAGGTTTCTAAATAGGACGGAGGAGACAGGACGAGGTTGGAACGGCGGAAGTTGAAGAGTAAATGTTAAGAGGTGATGGTCAGATGAGGGAAGGATTGATTTGCAGAAGTTTGAAGGAGAGGAGTTGGAGAAAAGTATTAGGTCGAGAGGCAGTGGCCGTGTTGTAGATGTGTGGGGGCAGTGGAGCAAGGCTGGAAGTCAAATGAGGAGGTAAGAGCGAGGAACTTTGAGGCATTTGGGTCGGAGGGGTTGTCGATGTGAATGTTGAAATCACCAAGAATAAGAGTGGGGGAGGAGGGATCCATGAAGACAGAAAGCCAGGAGTCGAAGTCGGTGAGGAAGGTTGATTTGGATTTGTCCAGTGGGCGATAAATAACAGCTATTCGGAGGGGAAGTGGTGAAAGAAGGCGAATGGAGTGGACTTCGAAGGAGTCTCCATAGGGTGGCAGAAGGGGTTGGAATTGGCAGGAGGAAGAGAGTAGGAGGCCAACACCACCACCGTGACCAGTAAGTTGGGGTGTATGGGAGAACTGGTAGCCTCCATAGCAGAGAGAGGCAATGGATGCGGTATCGCCTGGGGGGAGCCAGGTCTCAGTCAAGGCAAGAAGGTGTAGGGCATTGGAGATGAAAATGTCATGAATAAAAGTGTTTTTTTTTATGACTGAGCATGCGTTCCATAGGGCACATGAAAACGGAAGAGCGGAGGGGGGGAGGAGAGGGATATGGATAAGGTTGGATAAGTTACGTGTAGATTCCTTATCGGAGTAGCGTGGGGGTCTATTTCTAGGGTAATGCCGAGATTTAAAGGGAGCAGAGTGTGGGTGGGTGTGTCTAGGTGAGTGCGCTCTCCAAGAGGGACATGAGGGAGGGGAAATGAGGGGAAAATTGATGGTGTCAGATAGGTTATGTGAGGGATTATTTTTGGGGGTAGGGTTGGAGTTGATATCTATGGATAATTGAGTGTGGGATGAATGGGGGAGGGTGAAAGGAGGGAGGAGCGGGATGTAGATGAGATTAGATGGGGTACGTATGGAACTTTTTCTAGTGTGAGAACAAAGTTGGGGGGGGGCAGGGTTGTGATTGATGTTACCAGATGAGAGAAGGAGAAGGAGTATTAGAGAGCGAGGTATAGTGGAGATGGTCTGGCGGAATCGAGGGTGGGGTTGCCTTAAAGAGAGGGGGGCTGGTTGAATGTGAGGGATGGTGTGAAGAAGCTCAAGAGCCAGTGCAAGGCTAGGGGGCAGGATGGAGGGAGAAGTCAGAAAGGTAGAGAGGGGGGCTGGTTGAATGCAGGAGATGGTGTGAGGAAGCTCAAGGGCAGGTGCAAGGCTAGGGGCAGAGTGGAGGAGGAAGTAAGGAAGGTAGAGGAAAGGTAGGGGGAAGAGGAGAGAGGGTGTTGGGGGGTGTTGGTGGGTGTTGGTAGGTGGGGAGGCAGTTGGGGAGGATAATGAAGAGGAGGACAATGAGATGTGGGGCCATGGTAGTGGGCAGCAAGGTCTGAGCAAGCAATGGGTAGCAAGTTCTGGGCAAACAACGGGTAGCACTTGATAGGCAGACAAGCAGGCAGTGGGTAACAGTTCAGTGCAAGCAAAGGGGAGCAAGCAGAGGGTAAGCAGTGGATAACAGTTCGAGACAACAGTAGGTGATGGTGCTATGCAACAATGGGTGGCGACAGTATGCAATTAATGGGTAGCAGTACTTTGCAACAGTGGATAAGAAATGGATGACAGTTCAGTGCAACAGTGGGTAGCAATACTATGCAAACAATGGGTGGCAACAGTATGCAAATCAAAACAAAGGGTGGCAAACAATGGGTGGCAACAGTGTGGGTGAACAACAGTATGCAAAACAAAACAATTGGTGACAACAGTATGCAAACAATGGGTGGCAACAGTTCAGTGCAACCGTATGCAAAACAATGGGCGGCAGCATGCAAGACAATGGGAGGCAACAGTATGCAAGACAATGGGTGTCAGCAATATGCAAGACAATGGGTGGCAACAGTATGCAAGACAAGGGGAGGCAGCAATATGCAAAACAGTGGGTGGCAGTTGTCAGCATACATTTCATGCAGCTTTGGACTCTGGTGACTTCAGTCTCCAAAAGTAATAGGACAGTTTACAAGATGAGATTAACTTTGACCCCCTGTTGATTTCATTCTCCAAGGCCTGTCTGAAGCCCCTCCTTGCTAAATCAAGAATAGCAGACCTTAAAGGGAGTGGCTAGCAGACCTCAAAGGGAAGTGCTGGAAAGGATTCAATTCACTATAAAAGACAGAAACACTTCCTGTCTCTCTCTCTCTCCCACCATCCATTGGACATGAAGGACAGGAGGCTCTGATAATCAATTCCCTTCACCCCTCCCCCGCTCTCTCTCTCTCTCTCTCTCTCTCCCTTGCCATGAGGCTCTGAGCCACATGTTCGGGCCTATCTCTCTCTCTTATACTTCACACATGCCCATGCACACACAGATTCATTGATGCACACTGAAACAGCTCTGTAACAATCACTATATACCTCTGTTCAATACCTATGTATTAAGCCTATTTCTACATAAAAAATCTTTCTCCAAGCCACACCTGTTTGGTTGTCTTATTACAAGCCCTCCTGCTTCTGTGAAGTGAAATGAACCCAGGACCTACAGAAGAATAACTGACCAAATCTGACATCTTTATGGGGACTTGTCTCTTGGATTTCACAGCAGACCTCCAGTTGGGTAAGTAATAATTTTGTATAATACATTAAGTAGATTTCAGACAGAGTGAGATAGAATCGAAAGTCCGTGTGACCATTTACAATTTTGTTTTGTGGGTTAGACAAGGTGAGATTTTTATTGTCAAAAGGCTCTGTAAGAATCTAGAATTTTAAGGATATCACACAGAGTGGCTTGCAATTGTCTTATTTTGATGTATAGGCTTGCTAAAGATTTTTCTATAGTATTTGAGCTGCTAAGAAAAGACAGAGAGATAGTCCAGATTGAATACAATATACATCTTTCCTGATAAAGCTATTACCTCCTGTCCCTTTTAACTTTTATTTCTCTGTCTCCTGTCAGTAACTATCTTAGTGAGAGCAGGCTTAAAGCTGGCTGCAATTGAAACAACAATTCTGTTAATCTCCTAACACCCTTCTTACTATAACTTCACCCTAAACTTCCACCCTGTTAAAAAGGTGAGAAGCACTTTTTATTCAGGTATAATTTTAAGGTGTGGTCTGTATGCCAGTACTCTTTACTGAACACCCATAAAATTTATACCATTCCAACTATAATTCTAAGTCTCACTTCTTCATAAAAGTGAGCATTCCTCCTTCTAAGGTTACACATTTGAGATAGTCCAACTACAGCCTTTCTGCATTTGAGATAGTCCAACTACAGCCTTTCTGCAGTATCAAATATGGAAGCCTTTGATTTTAAAGAACTTAAACACATTTTAATTTCATACTGTAAGAGGTAAGGGGGTCCCTTTGAAGGTGAATTCCCTGAGTCATCATGGTATAATATTCAAAGACAAATGGTAAAACATGATCAAGAATTCAAAAAGAAAACAAATAAAAGAAAATGCCTTTTTATCCAAGGCATGTGCAGGGGACTCATTAGCATGAGACAAGAAAACTCTGAACTGACTTCTCAGTGCACACAATTAAACAAAAACCTTGAGGAGGCACAAATTTGCATCTCTATACAAAGAACTCAAGTGATACAAGCCACAAATTCTTTTATAACTGTTAGTGAGCAATTAGAAGCACTTAAACTTGAATTGAGGCACGTTAAGGATCAATTGGCATCTGTAAGACAAAAGCCAACACCCACTCCCTCAGCCCCCTATGCCTATGACACACCTTATGAGCAATGCATACAAGCTACTGACAAACAAAAGAATACTAAAGTATGCATAGTTGGACTTAGGAATGGGAAGAATACAGATGAATCACAGGATAGTTTATCTTAGCCAGAACAGAGCAATAATCAGGATCTCTGTCTGGAGGATAATTCAGATGACTTACTCAGAACACCAGTTAAAGTAATGCTGCAGGACAATTTAAAAGATAGAGATATAGAAAAAATAGTTGAGAAAATTGGCACTATGCCTCTTAATGTAAATCAGTGGGTTAAATGGGCGATTGATATTCTGATTCACTGGGGTCTAGGGAAATACAGAAGAAAACAATCAGACTTTGATAGACTTATGCATTTGGCTCTGGGGCCACATTATTATAGTGTTGGCTCTCTCACTCACCCATACCAGTTGGTTAAAAGGGGTACTGAGAAACTATTTCACTGTTCCCCAATGCAAGTATTTAAAATTATTTCACCTCTACCAAATGATACACTGGAAGTTTGCATATAGAGCCTGGATTTTAAAAGCAGTTCTTAATGAGCAGGAGTCCTGGCCCAAGGCAGAAGATTATGGGGAGAGCATGCATAAGGAATTTTTATTAGAATTGCTATCCCCTGAGATTACAAAACACCTTCTGTTATTTTTTGAAGACCCTGAAGCAACCCCTTTTGATACTTTAATGCTCAGAATTGGGTCTGTTTGGAAGACCCAGCCCTCGCAGGTCATTACAGTATCAGAAGCAGGGAAGTGGCAAGCCAAGGAATCCTCTCAGTACACAAGAAACACAGACAGAGGACACACACCTTTGGAGAGCACATGGCAGAGATAATTTTAGAAACTCCTCAGGTTACATTCCTTTTCAGGAGCTCAAAGCACAGAGAGATGGGCTAGAAAATGAGAAAACTAAATGGGAACAAGACAAACATATACTGCAGATAGAAATAGATAAATTAAAACAGGATTTACAAGCAGCTCAGGACAAACACAAGGCTAGTGCATAGGGGTGTCCTGACCTCTTGAGTTCAGCTTTGAAACACTACCTCTTCCTCTTGTCTTATCCATTAAACAATCCAGATAACACAACCTACCCACAGACCTTCCAAACATACAAATTCAATACAGACACCCCACAGACCTCCCATACACAATACTGAAGCCAGGATGAGATCATGTCTGTTATATTAATTAATTACCCTGTTATCCGAGTTGTATTTCCTGTTTTTTCTGTAAACACAAAGTACCGTTGAATTGTGTAACTCCTTGTTTATTGTAAACCGCGCTGATGCTGAATAGTGCGGTATATAAGAGACTATAAATAAAATAAATAAATAAAATAAATATCAAAATGTCTCAAGCCTTCATAGCCCAGCCTGCCTCCTTTATCTCAGCAGAGGACTCAATTCCAGAGCTTCTGGATGATGAAATGGATACAGGCCCAGGACACAATTTAAGGCTTGTAACACCCTTGATACTGGACTCTTGTGCACGCCCCAATGTTATCAGCAGAATAGGGGGTCAGGATAAATTAGCTTTGATTGACACAAGGGCTGCAATTAGTTTTACTAACAGAGCTTCTCCCACTGCAGATCAGAAAAATATGGAAATTTATGAAATTCAAGGAATTAATGACACAGCTTCCAAATGTGTGGCTATCCCAGTTAAATGGGGTATCCCTGTGCACAGTGAACAAAATAATGAAATGTTGGAAACCACTGCCTCCACTATAGTAAACACACCAAAAGAAATAATTGGAATTGATGTTCTCAACCAGTTAAATTTGGTGGTGGATATGGCTAAATTGGTGGCAGTATTCAGGAACTTCAAGTGCTTCTAAAACTTTAGTGCATGAAGTCATTCCCATGCAGTTAGCAACTCAGTGCACTAAGGCAGCTCAGCAGCATGATCTGTGTGTAATTCCTTCAGAGGTGGCTGATATTCCAGTCTGGGCTCAAGACAAGTTATATTGTGGGAAAATGCACACAGAAATACTGTTGGAAGGTGAGGATCCTCCACCACAGAAGCAATACCCAGTACCTCATCAGGCTATAGAACCAGCGACTAAAATTGTGAAGATACTGGAGGAGAAGGGTCTGATTAGAGCTATTTCTTCCACATGCAATTCACCAGCCTGTCCGATAGTTAAACCGGAGGGTTCCTTCAGGCTCACTATGGACTTCCGTGCCCTGAATCAAGTTTCAAAATCTGTAGTGCCCGTGGTAGCCTCATACCCTGAAATGATCTCTAAACTGAATCCCAAATGTAAATTTTTCTCTGTTTTAGACATATCCAATGGGTTTTGGAGTCTGTCCCTGGCCCTTGAGTGCCAGTACAAAACAGCCTTTCAGTGGCTGAATAAACAATATGCATGGACTGTGCTTCCACAGGGATATAAGGATTCCCCATCAATATTTCATGAATACATTAAGGAAGCCCTGTCACTAGTGTCTTGCAGAGATGAGACCTAGACCAAACCTCCCCTTTGGAACTGCACAGTGGGAGGGACCGTACTTAGTTACTGAAACCTTAGGCTCAAGCCTATACCAGATCCTAATGCCTGACAACCAGCAGTACTGGAAACACATCACCCAGTTAAAACCATATGGGTAATACGTGTTTTATCTGTCTTTGTTTTCAGATACCACCTGAAGACAGCACGGACAGCTGCTTTCTGAACAAAAGTCGCTTGAGGACAGTAACTAGTTACTCCTGCTGTACATGTGTTTAATAGTTATGTAAATAAGTAGTAGAAATTATTATTATTTTTTTTTGTGTGTTGTTGTTACATAGTATAAGTGGGGAGCATTAGTTTACTCCCTAGTAGAGTGAAACAAGTTAGCTTTTGTTATGTCTCGGTTTCCTGTTGTTCTTGTATCTGCTCTCTTCTACTCAAGTCACATTACAGGAACTATCATCCGAATATGCACGATTGGCTGGGCTAACTCCACAGGTGGAGTGTATCGCTACCAAGAAATACCCCCACCTTTCCCGGAAGGAAAGGATCTGGTCATCCTGAGTTTCTGTTCCGTACAGGACAAGCCAATGTTCTATTCATTAAACATCACTCAAGTACAGTGGGAGCCACCAGTTTCCACGTCTCTAGAAAGGACACAAGAATTGAAGGCACGCCCAGAACGTTACTTTCTAGGTCCTCCTGCTTTGATTTTGTACAATATTTCCTGTCAGGACAGAAGTACCTGGAAAATAACTTATACATGGGTTGTGAGTGATCAACAGCACATCACTGAGACTTCATTCCTTTTGGATGTATCTTGTTTACCTACCACCCCTCATCCCACCCCTCCCACCACTTCTGCTCCTCCTGTACTCTACCTTTCTGATATCCACCCATTTCAGGAAGGACATCCCTTTCAGATTAAATATGATGCACCACACGATGTTTTATATGATGTGGAATACCATTTTCTTACTTGGCATCTATTTCCCAAATTGTTTCTAGTTACTCACAAATATCCAAATTGCTCTCAGTTTGTTGCCAACCACATACAAATGCTCAATACTTGGTTTGATATGCAGTCAGCAACACCCCGAGACAAGCAATTTCGACACAAGCGTGAATTAATTGATACAATTTTAGGTGGCACAGGGACTGCACTGGGTGCCCTTAATATAATTGATATAGAGGTGCTCCGTAATAAAATGGGATCCACTGCTCAGCATGCTGCTGATGGTTTTACCTCACAACATATTATTAATGAAGCTTCCTCTAAACTGTCCAATGTAGTTGTAGATACCTTTGCTCTTATATCTCCCATTATAGAACAGAACATTGTTACCTTAGCACATGCAGAATATAGATTGGGAAAGAATATTTCCTGGGCTCTTGCCTGTGATCAAGTACAGATCGAGCTTATTACTATACTAAAGGAAATTCTGATCACTGCTAAGTTAGGACACTGGCCACCATCTCTCATTCATATGGCTAGTACCAAAATACCGGAATTTGCTATAGCTCACCTTGATTGGTGGACATTTAGTGTTTCCATTTGTTCACCACAAGGCTGCTCTATCTGTACTTTGATCCCATGGTCAGGACAACACACAGTTATTTATCCTATTGTTAATATTGGGGTGCAGTTTGATAATATGCTTATGTATCCTGTGGACCATCTCACATGGGTGCAGCCACTGGACGACACCTGGACTTCATTCAAGCCGATGGACCCCAGTTTGTGTGAGCAGACTACACTTCAGTTCAAGTGTCAACCTCACCAGTTTAAAGAGGCTGACACCTCCTGCTGGAACAATTCCTCCTCTTGCTCCCTGACTGTTAAGCCCTCATATTCCCTGACTACCTCACACAGTTTGTATTACCTTGGAGCTGGACACTTTTGTTTTCATCTGTTCTTTCCCCAGAATGTTTCTTTTTCGATTGCTCCCAGAATGCATGACATTCGCCTTCCCAAGAACACTTTGTTGTACAGTTCAAACTATTTACCAAACAATACCTGGTGCAGTCATACACCACTGGTCTCCATCACTATTAATGGGACAACTTATTCCACACCGCTGGTTACCAATGACTCTATGGACATTCCAGACTTTATCTCATATGTTGTGCATCCCTTACCACTTGGCATGGGAGAAGAGACACTACATAAACTGCTCAACTTTACAGAACTCCATGCCTATATTGATCACCTTAAAACAACATCCACTGAAGTGAATCACACCATCGCTTATGAGAATGGACACATTCAACAAATTGTTGGACACTTGCTACAAGATGCTCATGTGTCTGTGTGGGAATAGTTGTTTGGTTACTCACCTACTGCTGATCAGGTCTTTAATGTTTTCATTCACCCTATTATTATTTTAACTGCTGTACAAATATTTCTATGCATTATCATAATTTTCCTGTGTTGTAAAATGAAACAAATGTACATATCCTTGCAGCACATGTCATACAGAACAACAACATTTTAAGGTAGTTACACTGAACTTCTCCAGCATCCACCCCTACATCCAGGCTAATTTGGCCTGCTAATTTGGCTAATTTGGCATTTCCTATTACACTGAATACCAGAGTCAGCTGCAGTCTAGTATTGCTTCCTAACCTCACTCATAGCATCCTGGTACCTTTTTGCTTTAGCCTCCTCAAAAATTCCTGCAGACCTTATGCACTATTCACTCTCTCTAAGATGAGCACGGAGGTAGCATATTGGGTCCCCCCCCCCCCCCCCCAGTAGTGGCTGCTCTACCTAAGACACAAGGTTTGGACTCATAAGGAGACTTGTTTATCTCTAGAACACTAGAGACAGTACTAGAGACAGTACTGTGCAGGACAGGGGACTTGCTGGACATAGCAAGGTATTTAATACAGGAGGTATTAGACAATCTGCCTACTATCATGTAATGGCAGCTGGGACAGGTACCACAGGCTTGCTTCCACCATTTCCAGGCACAAATAATAAATAAAAATAAAAAAGGTGTGGGAGATGTCAGCATACATTTCATGCAGCTTTGGACTCTGTTGACTTCAGTCTCCAAAAGTAATAGGACAGTTTACAAGATGAGATTAACTCTGACCCCCCTGGTGATTTCATTCTCCAAGGCCTGTCTGAAGCCCCTCCTTGCTAAATCAAGAATAGCAGACCTTAAAGGGAGTGGCTAGCAGACCTCAAAGGGAAGTGCTGGAAAGGATTCAATTCACTATAAAAGACAGAAACACTTCCTGTCTCTCTCTCTCTCCCACCATCCATTGGACATGAAGGACAGGAGGCTCTCATAATCAATTCCCTTCACCCCTCCCCCTCTCTCTCTCTCTCTCTCTCCCTTGCCATGAGGCTCTGAGCCACATGTTCGGGCCTATCTCTCTCTCTTATACTTCACACATGCACATGCACACACAGATTCATTGATGCACACTGAAACAGCTCTGTAACAATCACTATATACCTCTGTTCCATACCTATGTATTAAGCCTATTTCTACATAAAAAACCTTTCTCCAAGCCACACCTGTTTGGTTGTCTTATTACAAGCCCTCCTGCTTCTGTGAAGTGAAATGAACCCAGGACCTACAGAAGAATAACTGACCAAATCTTACATCAGTACTATGCAAGCAATGAATAAACAATGGGTAGCAGTTCTAAGCAGCAATGGGTAGCAGTTTGTGCAATAATGGGTAGCAGCTCTAAGCAGCAATGGGTAGCAGTTTGTGCAATAATGGGTAGCAGCTCTAAGCAGCAATGGGTAGCAGTTTGTGCAACAATGGGTAGCAGCTCTAAGCAGCAATGGGTAGCAGTTCTGTGCAATAATGGGTAGCAGCTCTAAGGAGCAATGTGTAGCAGCTCTAAGTAGGTCGGAGGAGACAGGACGAGGTTGGGATGCAGGCAATGAGCAGCAGTACTGTGCAAATACTGGGTAGCAGTTCAGTGTAGGCAGTGGATAACAGTTCTAGGCAGACAATGGGTAGCAATTCAGTGCAAGCAATGGTTAGCAACTCATACTTAAAGGTAAGGTGGTGTTGGCAAGATGGTTGGGGTCAGGAGGCGACGCGTGGAGGAGCAATCGTGCTTCTTCTCCCCACTGCTGGGGCTCCAAACACCTGCCCCACTTTCCCCCACTGTAGCTTCCCTAGCTAAATTTCAGACTGGTGGGTCTCTTGCATGATCACTATGTCACTTTTATAGCACACCTAGTGGCTGGAGGACATTCCCCCTTTTAATGGGACTCCCCATCACGCAAACATTCCAGGATATCACTCTCACCCTGGTTCCCAACGGACTCGTCTCTTAAAACAAAAAAATTGAACAATTCTTTTCTCTGAGGGCCCCCCCAGCCTACAGCCCCTGCCCCTCTTCTCATTCCTTCTCACTCCCCAATTCCATTTAGATTTTATCGCTCGCCTTACTATATCCTTTCTTCCTGGCCTATGATTCCCTCCCTCCCCCCCACTACCCTCCCTTCTATGGTTCCATCTACCCTTTCCCCCTTCCCAATCTCCCCCTCCCTTTCCCATCCCATCCTAGTCCATTCCGCTATCATTAAGTGTACTGCTCCCCTTCCCCCCCACCAATCCTTGTCTATTTCACATCAAGTTCCCCCACTCTTTCCATGCTCCATTCATCACCCCCTCCCCCTTAGTCCCAATATTCTCCCTTTCCATTTACAATTCACCAACCCTGATCAATGGAAAATTTCAGAGGACAAGGGTGTCCAACTCCATTCCCAAATAATTCTTAGGGGCTCTCTCAGGAGGTCTCCCCAGAGCAAGGCACCAGCCCAAGTTCCGTTACTTAAGGACTATGTGACAGATTATGGGGCATGTTTACTAAACATTCCTAACGTGCGGGGCCGCGGTAGTGTGCCTGTGCCATATAAGGAGTGGGCGGGTCAGGCAGAAAAAAGAAAAAAAACGGGAGTAAGCGATCGCACATTTGCGCGGCGCGCTAATGTGCGCCGTGCAAAATAGTGTGTGGGAAGGCTAAGTGGCGCCCTGATATGCACACACAAAGGAACAGAGTCATAGTACAATGGTTAAGACACTGACAGCTGGTGCAGCTGTCATGGGTTCAATTCCCCATTGTGTGCAACAAAAAGGGCTGGCTGAGGCACTAATTTTAATGGGTAAAGGTGCTTTAGGAGGCATATTAATTTTGTGCGGCATAAGGAGGTGCACTGTTAATCGTGGGCGGCATAAGGCGGTGCACTGTTAAGTTTGGGCGGCATAAGGCAGTGCGCTGATGCCCAAGCACAGGACCAGAGCCACAGCACAATGATTAAGACACTGATCAATGGTGCAGGGATCAGGGGTTCAATCCCCCACAGTGCCCAATGAAGAAGGCTCACTGAGGCAGTGCATATTATGGGGATGAGTGCTGTAGGGGGCAATTTATTTTTATGTCAGTTATCACTACTAGCAAATGCACTCACAAAGCGTGTTAACATAAGGCGGCCCATAAGGCACATGTTAAAGTTCACTGTCCGCCAAGGCACCCTAGAATGTCCCCTATAGGGCACCATATATGTTGCATCACAGGATAATGTATAGTGCACCTTATATGGACAGCAACCATAAGGTGCCCTATAGGGCGCCCTATAAAGCACCCTCAGAGGCACCTTATGGGTACAGTACACTGAGGGTGTGTTTGATGGCAGCAACATATGTACATTAAATCTAAAAAAAGCTTTGGACAACCCTATCAAATAACCCCACTGTGGGCTCGAACCCATTACCTCTGGCTCCACAGGCAGTGAAGTAACCATTGGGCTACAGCTATATAGCTGCCAGCAAGCCCCTGGCTGGCTGCAGAGAGCCTGCATGTCACCACACAGACAGTCTGCTGTGGTAACCAGGATAGGGTTAGGCCACCCATACCCATGATGCACTGCACATGCAAATCAGCTGTCCACAGATGAACACAAGATGGGGAATGCACCCCAACAGCTCCCCGGCCTGGTAGGGGGACGTGTCCGTGTGCACCCACACAGCACCTTGGCCAGGTAGGAGGTACTGACCGGGTGTTTAACTGGCACAGAGTAGCTACACACAGTCACATTGTGCGGGAACTGTGCTCACCCTGAGTGTGCGATGAGGCGCCCTGGACCAGGTCCACAGCACCCTCCATGGCTGAGAGAGGCCATGGCAGAGCTCCAAAACAGTCGTAATCTGTCAGATAGGTAGTTTCTGCAGGAACACTTTGGATATCTCTGTCTGTCTCAGTCAGGGGAACCCCACGGACCCCTAGGTGGGCCATGCACCATGTACCATGCACCACCCCCCCCCCAGTGGCAAACAGGGTCTCCCATCAACAGATTTCTTTCCCCCCCCCCTGCAATGTTGGCAGTAGAGTGGACCATCAACCCCAGTCCTGTTGGGGAACAGACACCCTACAGGGCAGTCCATGCAGCCCCACACACACACCCAGACCACAATATCAGACAGACAGTAGGCCTGGATATGCTAAGATGCACCCCACCACCATCTGATATTCCCCTGCATCAAGCCATCAGCCACTGCACGGCACTCCAGCAGGGCACATACCAGCTGTGAACAGTCTGCTGGTTAGTCCCACTGGAAATGCATGCACCCACAACTGGGATGGCAACACACACAAGCAGATACATCAGTGACTAGGCCCCAACAGGTGACCCATATATATCACATGAGGGAAATGCTATGAAGCACTATGGGGGTGCCTAGCCATGCTGCCGTCACTGCACAGTCAGGGTGGAGTGACAGCCCAGCAGCACATACAGAGGTCACCCTGTCTGTGGAGGTGGTGGACGGCCACTACAATGTCCCTGCCAGTGCCCTATGCCCTGTGCAGATGCATCCTGGCCAGCCCACCCTGTCTGAGCTATACCCATGGTACCTTGCTGCTCATTATGCACATCATCAGGCCAAAACTGGCAACAGTGCTGGCAGTGTGGGCTGTGGACAGTGTTTGCAGCCAACACACACTGGACAGACACACACTCCCACACGTATGCCAGCATTGTGCTACTATAGAGGGGTTCAGAATCCTTGCCCACCACACCAGTCCTGGGCACAGTACAGGCATGGGTATGGTATGCAGTACGGTTGGGGGTCACTCCCCAGGGTGGTAAACACTGTCAGGGGCCAGACCTGACACACACACCGCAGACATCAGATAGATTGTTATGATGGAGCTCAAAGAGCAGACTGTGCGTAACGTAGGGATATCTATCTGCCAGTACTCATAGCAAACGTTTGAGAGCTGTGTACCATATACCCAGGTGTAGGGTGACATTGCTAAGGTATGCAAGTGCTGGTATTGGGTGCTGCACGCAGGGCCCAATGTCCTGCCTCTCCAGGAGGCATTGGCCAATGGGGCCTGTGGGTGTGGGTGTGTCTGCCCCTGTTGGCTGCTGCTGTACGGCAGAGGTTCCCAAATCCAGTCCAGGTTTGCAATACACTGGTTGGGGTTTCCTGCTGTCCCTCATGAATATGCATGAGCTACATCTACATGCCATGGGGGTGGTGCATAGATATACAGCACAGTTATTTGTATGTGTGGCAGCATGGAACCTGAATGGTGTGTGGTCCTCCAGGACTGCATTTGTGAGACTCTGCTCTAGGTAATGCCCCTGGTCATGGTGTCTGTGCTTGGTGGTGTAAAAGATAGGCGTATGACCAATGCGTATGTCCCCAGCAATAAAGGATTGCCCTTACTAACATGGTTTAGTTGTGGGGAAAATATGTGGACAGGATTGGTAGTAGCCCCAGCTGGGCTTTGAACCTGTGACCTTTTGTTCCTGCACACACCGTCTGTGTGCACTGCATCACTGTGTTGCCACAGATGCGCTGAATTCCCTGGGAAGTCCATGACTGTACATCCGACAGGGCCTATGTTGCAGTGGACGTGCCAGCCTGCACATGGCTCGGCCACTGTCTTCTGTGGCTAGCAGCCACTGCCCCCTCCACCACCTGTACCCTACCGCCAACATGCTGGCATGTCCGTATCTTGGAAAAGCATATGACCTGATTGCGTTGTGGCACTCCAGGACTGCATTTGGGGGACTCGGCTGTCGGTAATGCCCATTGTTATGGTGTGTGTGCGGTGTTGGGTACAAAATGGGTGTGTGAACCATGCTTATGTTCTCTGCAATAAAGGAGTGTCTGTACTATCTCTGTTTAGTGGTGGGTAAAATATGGGGACTGGGTTGGCAGGAGCCCCAGCTTGGATTTGAACCTGTGACCCTCTGGTCCTAGAGGTACTGCCTCTGTCCGCTGCACCACATTGTGGCCACAGTGATAGTGCAGTCCCTGGGGGGTGGGAAACCTGACCAACAGAGTCAAAAACCCTGCTCTGCACATTTGTACTGTGGGCTCCGTCACCATGTCTGGTGACATAAGTGCAAATACACCCCTCAACCGACCACGAACAACTGGGGATAAATATAACCAAGCTGGGCAACAGTGATATTAATGGGCAACCATAGCAAACACTCCCAGGAAGGCTCAGAAAAAAGGAAATGGTTTTCGGAAGGATCTCCCCTCCGTAGCCCCTTCCAACCTTCATTTCATTTTATTTGAGCTTTCCTGGGTGTGTTTCTTATGTTTGCCCATTATTATCGGGGTTCCCTAAGCTGCCTTCCTATTTTTAATATTTTTGTTTGGGTCTTTTTCTATCTTTATTTGCACTTTTGTTCTGTGCACATGTATCACACTGCTCACGTTTTGCAGGTTTCCCCGGTTTCCCTGTACATTGCTGACGCGAAATGGTTTCTCTTCCCTTTAAATGCCCTCTACCGTGAGTGTTTCACTCGCGCTATTTTTAACCTGTGAATTCGGCCCCGATCATGTGCGGGGAGCCTCTCCCCTCCCCTTCCCCACCCATTGACCCCGTCTCTCCGCCCCTCGGGAGCCTTCCTCCGCCCTCAGAATGCCTTTCCACGCCTCTATCGGACATTTGCGGGCCGGGTACTTGTGCGGGGTGCGTTGGTGCGCCGCGCAATTGTGCGGGGCCCACGCGCACCTTTGCGGGGCGTTTAAGAGCGTTTCTGAGCGTTTGAGTGCCACGTTTCCGTGCGCTATTGTGCGGCACGCAATTGTGCGGCTTTTAGTAAACATACCCCTATGTCTCCCCAAGTTATCAGGTCTATGGTAGTTCCAAAGAAAAACAACCAGTCACACGCATATCAGTTTCAAATGGAGAGGTTTCTTGCCCACCTTCAAAACAGCCGTGCATCACTGCTTCCTCTTGGTATCCCAGCATTTATGTCTCTTACGCCCTTAATTAGAGGTCCTGGGAGTACTGGGTAGAATTGTGTTTACAAAGTTCATAGCAGAGTCTGCATTATTAAAGACTTGTACTCACTGTTCCCTCTAAGCTGTGCGCGTGTGCGCGCGCACACACCTCGCCGAGCGAGCGCACATACTTTACAACAGAGCGCACAAAAATTACAGCTCTGATTTCTGATAGAAAACAACACAGACATCTTAAAATTTAAAAGTTATGATTGTAATTACTAGAAATTTCCTGCTTCATTTAGTAATTGTCTATTTTCATTTAATTTGATTAAAATCAATGTGGTGTACATACTGTATTCTGACGTGTAGTCAAATTTTAAAGTATATAACTTCGAGTGTCGTTATGTGGCGCACAAAAATTTAACCTTCCTTTAAAAGCTGCACACAGCTGATATTTTATGCGCACACAGCCTACAGAAAATTAGAGGGAACATTGCTTGTACTCCTCCATTATGGATAACCTGGGTAGAGTAAACTGATATTAGCTCCATGAAGGCATTGGCAGACTGGTGCAAACATTTTCCATCGTTGGGCCAGTTGGGTGGAGTAGTTCTGGAGGCATGGCTCGCCCTCTAGCCACACAAAGCACACTGTCTTTATGATAAAAATTCAGGAATTTAACAATCACCACTCGTGGTTTATTTATTTATTTATTTAGCTGTATTTGTATCCCGCTTTTCACTGGTTTCTCCTCATCAGGTCTCCGCAGTCCCAAGCGGTGCGCCCTTTCTATAATTAATGGTTGACAATCCTTCACTAGCTCCAGGGTCGCGAGAAGCCATGTTTCCAAGAACCCTCACAATTTTGTTTCTTTTATACTCTCTGGTATCCCCACTAGTCTGAGATTGCTTCTTCTACTCCTATTTTCCAGATCATCGATTTTATCTTGTTGAAGGTGACCAGTTAGCAGAGTTCATCGAGAGCGGTCTGAGCATTATCCATCTCCCCTTCCACTGCTGCTGTATGATTCTCTGCTTCCCCCAGTCTTTTACTTCCATGTTTGGGCTACTCCCTCAATTTTAGCAAATATTTGGTCGAACTTGCTTGAGAGGGCTGCTACGACAGAGTCTGTAACCTCCTCCATCAGTGACTCTATTGCGGGAGAGCCAGGTCCTGCCACATGGCCATCTGTCATCTTTTCTCCTCCCCAAGCCTTCTCTTTGTCTTTGTGGATATTTCGGGCCACCATTCATTGACCGTGAGGGTTGTGAGTTCCACACGAGGTTGGAATATAGCCTCCCATCTCTCCTCGGCAGTATAGTGAGCTTAGGGAGGTTTGGGTATATCAACGGCGGTGGGATTAGCAAGGGGAGCCCCAGAGAACAGCAAAGAAGCGCCTATCTGTGCTCATCGCATCACATGACCTCCTTCCCATCTGCTTTTATAAAATAAACTCTTAGAACCAGCCCTGATGGTGCACAAATACACACACATACACCTGTGTATTGTTTAAAACATGCTTGTATACTGCAATCCCACCCAGGGAATACCTACATGCAACACATATATAAGTACATACAATCTTGTAGGCATGCATACTTACCCGCATGTATATAGCAGCAAAGAAAATCCAACATAAAATGATCCCCTTTGTGAACTCTGTCACGGTCTGTAGAAATGGTCTTGGAAAGTTACAGCAGTACAGACTTTGGAGAATTGTTTTTGGGCTGAAGAAGTCCTTTTGAAACTTTATAATTATGAGTGGGTAGTCTCATGCATGCTAGCTGGTTGGCCATTCTTATTAAATGATTAAAATGGAGAGCCTACTTCAAGAGAGGGTTTTTTCACTCTCATGGTAGGCGATCCGACAAAAAAATAATTGGTATCACTGTTCGTTATAATTGGGAGATTGGACATTGTAGTATAGGAGATCAGTAGATGTCTACCTTTTTGTAGAAATAAATAGTTACCTGGCATGGACAGTGGCATCATTTGGAGTGTTTGAGTTCCTGAATGCAAAGACTGAAAGACACTGAAGTGTTGGGTGATCATCCGTGGACTCGGACCTTGAAAAGGATTCTTCACCAGCAGGGGGAGATAGGAGAGATCTGCCCTCCCCACAACCATAGCCTCCACATTGGGCCCTGTACACAATCCCTGGGGACCAGTGACATTAGTAAGATAAGCAAATATGTTGCTGGCAGATGACATTAAAGTCCCAATTAAAGACTTGCTCTTTCCTCACATTACAAGACTTTCAACATTAGGTTCAGTCTCCTGTAGTAATCTTTCCTGATCTTTTCTCCAAGATATTGTGCTGAGTTGTTGCACTTTCACTGTTCTTAGATGTTTATATAGAAACATAGAAATATGACGACAGAAAAAGACCACATGGCCTATCTAGTCTGTCCTTCCATAACAACTACAACAGTCCCCTTTTTACCTTTAGAGATCCTCTGTGTTTGTCCCATGCTTTTTTGAATTCAGTTACTGTCCTCATCTCTACCACCTCCACTGGGAGACTATTCCACGGATCCACTACTCTTTCCGTAAAGAAATATTTCCACATATCACTCCTGAATCTATCTCCCTTCATCCTCATCCCATGTCCCCTCGTTGCAGAACTTGCTTTCAATTGAAAGAGGCTCTCTCCCTGAACATTTATGCCACGGAGGTATTTAAACATCTCAATCATATCACCTCTATCCCACCTTTCCTCTAAGGTGTACATATTAAGATCCTTCAGTCTGTCCTCATATGCTTTATAATGAAGAACACTAATCATTTTAGTAGCCACACTCTGCACCGACTCCATCCTGTTCACATCCTTTTGAAGGTGCGGTCTCCAGAATTGCACACTATACTCCAAATGAGGTCGCACCAAAGACTTATACAGAGGCATTATCACCTCCTTTTTTCTGCTAGCCATTCCTCTCCGTATGCACCCAAGCATCCTTCTAGCTTTTGCCATCGCCTTTTCTACCTGTTTAGCTACTTTAAGATCATCAGACACAACCACGCCTAGGACCCACTCTTCTTTAGTGGACAAAAGTACTTCACCACCTATACTATATTGCTCCCTTGGATTGCTGCAGCCCAAATTCATGACCTTACATTTTTTAACATTAAATCCCAACTGCCAAATTCTAGACCATTTTTCAAGCTTAGCTAGATTCCTCCTCATGTTATCTACCCCTTCCTGGGTGTCTACTCTATTGCAGATTTTGGTATCATCCGCAAAGAGGCAAACCTTATCTGAAAGCCCTTCCACTATATCACTAACAAAGATGTTAAAAAGAATCGGACCAAGGACAGATCCCTGGGGCACACCACTGATAACATCCTTCTTCTCAGAGTGAGCTCCATTTACTTGTACTCTTTGTCGCCTCCCACCCAACCAATTTCTAACCCAAGCAGGTTTAGGGTCCATCCCTAGGGTGCTCAGTTTGTTTATAAGTCGCCTGTGAGGAACAGTGTCAAAGGCTTTACTGAAATCTAAATACACCACTTCTAGGGCTCTCCCTCGGTCCAACTCCCTGGTCACCCAGTCAAAGAAATCAATCAGATTTGTCTGACAAGACCTGCCTCTGGTGAATCCATGCTGCCTTGGATCCTGTAATCTGCTGGACTCCAGAGACCTCACTATTTTCTCTTTCAGCAGCGTTTCCAATAGTTTACTCACCACCGAAGTTAAACTAACCGGCCTGTAGTTTTCAACCACATCCTTACTTCCGCTTTAGCGTAAAGGCACCACATGAGCCTCTCTCCAGTACTTTGGCACCACTCCCGACTCCCAATGAGGCATTGAAAAGGTCAGTCTGTGGAGCTGCTAGAACGTCCCCAAGCTCCCTCAGTATTCTCGGGTGTATCCCATCTGGTCCCATCGCTTTGTCTACTTTAAGTTGAGATAGTTTCTCACGAACACAGTCTTTTGAAAATTGTTCAAGATGTCCTTTGCTTCTGTTCCTATTTGTGGGTGTTTTCTGAGGTCCTGCTCCTGGTTCTTCATCTGTGAACACAGAACAAAAATATTTGTTAAGCAATTCCGCTTTATCCTTATCAGCTTCTACATATTCCTCCCCTGCACCTTTGAGTCTGACAATACCACTTGTGATAATGACAGCTCTCCTGAGCGAATGCAATGGGAAGAAAATGAGCAAAATACCTTTAAGAGTAAAGCCAAACAAGGTTCCCATAGAAACCGCAAGCTTTTAGCTAGAGCTGAGCCCGGTCATAGCAGTGACGTAGGAGCTGAGTGGAGCCCAACGAGTTTCACATGAGCAGCCAGAAGGGTGTGGCTGCTGAAGAAAGCCGTTTTAACCCTGCCTCAGAGTTCAGTGCAGGCAGGCAGCAAAGGAGGCAACGCAGGCAAGGAGAGCAGCAGCAGACGAAGCAGGGAAGGCAGCAACGAGGAAACCTATGGAACCCAGAACAAGCTAAGAAGGATTCTGGAAGGTCCATTTCCTATACCTCAGGAACACTGGAAGCAAACCCAAAACCTCTGATAAAGCTACCCAAGGAAAAGGTAGAGAAGTTTACCTTCACAAGGGGAGAGAGCTCTGATTGCAGAGAGGGCATTGCAAGTGAGAAAGGTACGTCTGTTATAATCCCTAGCAAGAGACATGCTGAAGATATTATACAGCAGTTAAAGACCAGTGCTAACAAAAGCCAGGATAGCACTGCTGTGAAAACAACTCCAGTCAGAACCAGAAACATTCTAAGTAAGTGTTATGAGACAGATTTAAAGTCTGTAGTTAAAAGCTTACAAAGGAATCAGTTTCCTGCTTAAGACAAAGTGACTGCAACCCAGAGGGAACAGTTTATTGAACAGCTGCAGGAAGTTCTTAGTGACCTTCAGTCTAAAAGTTCCCTATAGCAGTATGATAATGGAGATAGTGAGGAGATGATTATAGATGTAGAAGAAACTCCTGATATGAATGACGTTTGTGAAATGGATTGTTATTTTTGTGAGACCAATCACCTGGACTTACGTTAACAACCTTTGCATGAAAGGAATGCAAAGTTGTTTTTCTCACGCTCTGAAAGAAGGACATTGTGCTAAACAATTAACTCTGCCTGAGTGTTTGCTGTGAAGAAACAGTTTACTTATGCTTTATTTCTCAACTTTAATTGCTCCTGTTTTCCTATTGTTTTGGGAGAAAATAATCCATGCCATGTTTTGAGCTATGAATCTATGTGAAAGGGAAAAACCCAAATAAATTTATCTGTTTGAATGACCTCGTGCCACAACACTTTTGTTGGATAGTAACCAAGACTACAATTCCCAGCATTATTTATTTATTTATTTGCAGTTTCTTTTATACCGCGCTATTCGACATCAGTGCGGTTTACAATGAACATAAAAGTTGCACATCTCAATTTCGTGATTTGTGCTTACAGTGAAACAGGTATAATAACTTGGGTATACATTAAACAGGAAAATTAAACTTGGGTATGCATTAAGCAGGTATAACAGGTAAAATAGGGTATAAATAACCAGTCCCTTAACAAGGAGACACGATGAATAAATACAGTCTACTTTATGCAACAATATAATGAGTTTTGAAGGACTAGAAAGGGGGGCTGTTACTTCTGGAGAGAAATCTGAAATTGTGAGTATATACTTCTGGGAATTTTTCTGAAAGGAATTTTTTTTTCTTTTAAAGCTAATTAATCTGTGAACCCACTATTTTTTTTGTTAAATCAGTCAGGGCCTAGTAGCAACAGTTTAAGATTCAATTTAAAACACAGAAGAGAACTTTCTGGTTACCTTTCATACCCAGTAGACAGCTGTAGTTTAAATTTCATAGTCACTCAGGGCCTAGCATCAGCAAAGTACTTTTAGTTCCAAATTAAAACACAGAAGAAAGCTTTCTGTTAAATTTAGAATCCAGCAGAGAGCTTGTAGTTTAAATTTCTTAATAGGTTAGAGCCTAGTAGCAGCAAAGAGCTATAATTTAAATCAAATCAGAATATAGCTTACCTCAGCGGCACAGGACAAGGTACTGTGTAGCAGCCCTTTTTTAATAAGTGTTATATCCCTCCCTCCCTCCCCACACCCACCCTCCCCTGGGATAATCACAGCTTTATAGGTACTTGCACAACTTAAAAGACAGGAGGTGCTCTCAGGTGAAGCTCATTACCCAAATCAGTCATACACTAAGGACCTGAGATTAATTAAGCTTCAGGTGAACAAGCTATATTAAACTTCTTAGGTACAGTTTTAGTGGTATAAATATCCATAGCACTCTTTAGTACATAAAGAACTTAAAGATCTAAACACAAACTTAAAACTAAGATGCAGACAGCAGTCCAGCAGCGGGATGTGGGCTTTCCAGTCTTTTGCATTGAGTGTCACATGTATGATTTTCTCCCAGCTGGTGAGAGGTCTTACGTGAGCACTAGGTGCAAGGAGCTCTCTGCTCTCAGGGAACGAGTCCGTTCTCTAGAGGCTAGAGTAGCAGACTTGGAAAACATAAGACAGACAGAGAGGTACATAGACGAGACCTACAGGGATATAGTCCTGAAGTCCCACCTCCAGTCTGGCAGCATCCCTGTTGCCATGGAGGAGAGAGGTCACGTGACAGGAGAGCATCACCCTGGTGTGGCAGGAAGTGATCCTGTAACTAGGACCTGTCCTCCAGGTGATGTAAACCCCTCTCGCACCGAGGAGGTTTCTCCAGGGCCAAGTGCCCATGAGGGAAGGGTTAGGACAGCAGTTATAGTTGGTGATTCGATCATTAGGCATGTAGATAGCTGGGTGGCTGGTGGACGTGAGGATCGCCTGGTAACATGCCTGCCTGGTGCAAAGGTAGCGGACCTCACACGCCACCTAGATAAGGTCTTAGATAGTGCTGGGGAGGAGTCTGCTGTCTTGGTACATGTCGGTACCAATGACATAGGAAAATGTGGTAGGGAGGGTCTGGAAGCTAAATTTAGGCTTTTAGGTAGGAAGTTGAAATCCAGAACTTCCAGGGTAGCGTTCTCCGAAATGCTTCCCGTTCCACGCGCAGGACCCAAAAGGCAGGCAGAGCTCCGGAGTCTCAATGCGTGGATGAGACAATGGTGCAGAGATGAGGGGTTCGGATTTGTTAGGAACTGGGGAACATTCTGGGGAAAGGAGGGGCTCTTCCGAAGGGATGGGCTTCACCTTAACTGGGATGGAACCAGGCTGCTGGCATTAACCTTTAAAAAGGAGATAGAGCAGCTTTTAAACTAGATAATAGGGGAAAGCCGACAGTCGCCCAAGAGCGCATGGTTCGGAAGAATGTATTCTTGAAGGATACTACAAAAAGCAGAGAGGTTCCAAAAAAGAGTAAAGTAGCCCAAATGCCCTCGTGTATGGAGCAGACAGAATTTAAAGATCCCAAATTACCCATGTCTACCAATAGCCAAATTAATATGAATAAAATACAGTCTCTAAAATGCTTGTATGCAAATGCTACAAGTCTACAAAACAAGATGGGAGAGTTAGAATATATAGCACTAAACGAGAGGTTAGATATGATTGGAATATCAGAGACATGGTGGAAGGAGGACAACCAGTGGGACACTGTGATACCTGGGTACAAACTATATCGTAATGATAGAGCTGACCAAATTGGTGGAGGGGTTGCACTCTATGTTAGAGAGGGCATTGAGTCAGAAAGGATTAAAGTTTTGCAAGAAACAAAATTTGCTGTAGAATCTCTATGGATTGAAATTCCATGTAAAAAGGGGAAGGCGATGGCAGTGGGGGTGTACTATCGTCCGCCTGGCCAGAATGAACAAATGGATGATGAAATGCTCAAAGAAATCAAGGAAGCTAGCAAACGTTACAGTGCAGTAATAATAATGGGTGATTTCAATTACCCCGGCATCGACTGGGTCAGTGTCACAACAGGACATGCTAGGGAGATAAAGTTCCTAGATGAAATAAATGACTGCTTCTTGGAGCAGCTGGTTCATGAACCGACCAGAGCGGAAGCAATATTAGACCTAGTCCTTAGTGGAACACCAGATGTAGTGCAAGAGATAAGGGTGTTGGGGCCACTTGGCAATAGTGATCATAACATGATCACCTTTGATTTAATTAGTGGAGGAGGGATAGTAAGGAAATCCACAGTACTACCCTTTAACTTTTGAAAGGGAGACTATGATAAAATGAGGAAAACAGTTAAGAAAAAACTAAAAGGAGCAGTTGCAAAGGTTAAAGACGTACATCAAGCTTGGGTGTTGTTGAAAAATACTATCTTGGAAGCCCAGACCAGCTGTATTCCACACTTTAAGAAAAGTAGAAGGAAGTCCAAAAAACTGCCAGCATGGTTTAAAGGTGAGGTCAGAGAGGCTGTTGTTGCCAAAAAAGCATCTTTCAGGAAATGGAAAAAAGAGCCAAACGATGAAACCTGGAAACAGCACAAGCACTGGCAAGTCAAATGCAAGGCATTGATAAGGCAGGCAAAGAGAGAATTTGAGAAGAAGCTTGCTGCGGAAGCAAAAACGCGAAATAAAGACCTTTTCAAGTACATTCGTAGCAAAAAACCTGTGAGAGAGTCAGTTGGTCCAATAGATGATAAAGGGGTTAAAGGAGCACTAAGAGGCGACAAGGCGATAGCGGAGAGACTGAATGAATTCTTTGCTTCGGTCTTTACTGAGGAAGATGTAGGGATGTTACCCATGACTGAAGTGGTATTTAAAGGTGTGGAAGAATTGAAGGAAATATCGATACATCGGGAAGATGTCTTACAACTATTAGATAAACTGAAGAGTAGCAAATCACCTGGGCCGGATGGTATACATCCAAGGGTGTTGAAAGAACTGAAATTTGAGATTGCAGACCTGCTATCAGTAATCTGTGAACTATCATTAAAATCATCTCTAATACCTGAGGATTGGAGGATCGCCAATGTAACACCAATTTTTAAAAAGGGTTCGAGGGGTGATCCGGGAAACTACAGACCAGTGAGCCTGACATCAGTACCGGGAAAAATGGTAGAAACCATCATAAAGAATAAAATTACTCAGCATGTAGATAGTCACGACCTAATGGGAGACAGCCAACATGGCTTTAGACAAGGAAGATCTTGTCTTACTAATCTGTTATGTTTTTTTGAAGGAGTGAATAAACAGGTGGACAAAGGTGCGTCGGTTGATATTGTGTATCTGGACTTTCAGAAAGCCTTTGACAAGGTCCCTCATGAGAGACTTTTGGCAAAACTAAAGAGTCATGGGATAGGAGGCAGTGTACTACTGTGGATCAGGAACTGGTTAAAAGATAAAAAGCAGAGGGTAGGGCTAAATGGCCAATTTTCCCAATGGAGAAAGGTGAATAGTGGTGTACCCCAGGGATCTGTGCTGGGTCCGCTGCTTTTTGACATATTCATAAATGACCTGGAAAGTGGAATAACAAGTGAGGTTATCAAATTTGCAGATGACACAAAACTATTTAAAGTTGTTAAAACCCAGAAGGATTGTGGAAAATTGCAAGAGGATCTTGATAAATTGGAAGACTGGGCATCAAAATGGCAGATGAAATTTAATGTGGAGAAGTGCAAGGTTATGCACCTAGGGAAGAACAACCCAAACTATGGTTACACGATGCAAGGTTCCACATTAGGAACCACCACCCAGGAAAAAGATTTAGGCGTCATTGTGGATACCTTGTTAAAACCCTCGGCCCAGTGTGCAGCGGCGGCCAAGAGAGCAAATAGAATGCTAGGTATGATAAGGAAAGGAATGGAAAATAAAACAAAAGTTATTGTAATGCCTCTATATCGTTCCATGGTGAGACCGCACCTTGAATATTGTGTGCAATTCTGGTCGCCGTATCTTAAAAAGGATATAGCGATTTTAGAAAAGGTTCAGAGAAGATCCACCAAAATGGTAAAGGGGATGGAAGGCTACTCCTATGAAGAAAGGCTAAAAAGGTTGGGGCTCTTTAGCCTGGAGAAGAGACGGCTGAGGGGAGATATGATAGAAATCTATAAATTAATGAACGGAGTGGAACGGGTAAACGTAGATCGATTGTTTACCTTATCAGAATATGGAAAGACTAGGGGGTATGTTTACTAAACTCCGTTGCTGTGCGGGTCCCCTTTAGTGTGCGTGTGCCATATAAGGAGTGGGCGGTTCAGGCAGAAAAAAGAAAAAAACCGGAGCGTACGTGTGTGCATCGCGCTAATGTTCGGGGTCCACATTAGCGCGTGGGAAGGCTAAGTGGGGCGCTGCTGCATAACCAAACAACAGAGCCATAGTACAACGGTGAAGACACTGACCTATGGTGCAGGGGCCAGGGGTTCAAACCCCCATTGCACTCTTCAAAAAGGACCAGCTGAGGCATCAGCTTTTATGGGCAAAAGTGGTGTAGGAGGCATATTGATTATGGGCGGCAGAAGGCGGCGCACTCTTTTTTTATACGGCATGAGGCGGCGCGCTGTTCATTGTGGGTGGCAGATGGCGTCACGCTGTTAAGGTTGGGCGGCAGAGGGTGGCGCGCTGATAAAATTGGGCAACAGAAGGCGGCGAGCCGGTGGGCAGAAGGCAGCGTGCTGATGTGTGAGGGGGCAGCCCAATAGTGGGAGGGATAAGTGGCGCGCTGATGTGCGAATACCAGGAATGGAGCCATAGCACAATGGTGAAGACACTGACCACTCGTGCAGGCATCATGGGTTCAATTCCCCACAGTGCCCATTGAAGACAGCTGCCTGAGGCATTATTTTAAGGGCATGCCCATGTTGGGCAGCATAAGGCTGTGCGCTGTTAATGTTACACGGCAGAAGGCGGCGCACTGCTAATTTTGTGTGCCACAAGACGGCGCGCCGATGGCTACAAGGCTGTGCGCTGCTGCTCAAACATGGGAACAGAGCCACAGTACAATGGTTGTGACACTGACCAATGGTGCAGGGACCAGGGGTTCAATTCCTCACAATGCCCATTGAAAAAGACTAGCAGAGAAAGTATGTTTTATGTTGTGGAGTGCTGTAGGAGGCCCTCTAATTTTATTTTGTGATAACAACTAGCAAACGCACGCTCCCAGCATGTTAACATAAGGCAGCCCATAAGGCACATGTTACAGTGCACCGTCCGCCAAGGCACCCTAGAATGTCCCCTATAGGGCAGCATGTATGTTGCGACACAGGATAATGTATAGTGCACCCTATATGGATGGCAACCATAAAGTGCCGTATACGACGCCCCATAAAGCACCCTCAGAGGCACCTTATGGGTACAGTACGCTCAGGGTGTTATTGCTGGCAGCAACATATGTACAGTAAAGTAAAAAGATGCTGTGGACACCCCTATCACAGAACCCCACTGTGGGTTTGAACCCATGACCACTGGCTGCACAGGCAGTGACATAACCATTGGGCTACATCTCCATAGCTGTAAGCAAGCCCCTGGCTGGCTGCAGATAGCCTGCACGTCACCTCACAGACAGTCTGCCGGTGTAAACAGGATAGGGTTAGGCCACACGTACCCATGATGCACTGCACATGCAAATTAGCTGTCCACAGATGGACACAAGATGGGGAATGCACCCCTACAGCACCTCGGCCCTGTTGGGGGAAGTGACCGGGTGCACCCACACAGCACCTCCGTCTGGTAGGGGGCACTGACCGGGTGTTTTACTGGCACAGAGTAGCTACACACCGTTACATCGTGCGGGTTCTGTGCTCACCCTGAATGTGCAATGAGGCGCCCAGGACAAGGTCCACAACACCTTCCATGGCTGATGGAGGCCAAGCAGGAGTTCCAAAGCAGTGTTAATGTGTAAGATAGCTAGTTTCTTGCACCAAACACCATGGCTATCCCACTCAGGCACAGCCCCCCTCTCCCCCAGCAGCAAACATTGTTCCCCATCAAGAGATCCACAGTCTACTTCCCTGCAAAGGTGGCAGTAGAGGGCAACAGCAACCCAAGTCCTGCTGAGGAACACCCCCCCCCCCCCAGGCAGCTCCATACACAGCCATAAGACCAGGATAAGGTAAGCTGCACTCTACCACCAGATACTCCCTTGCAGCAAGCCAACAGCCACTGCACCCTGCAAGCCATTCCAGCAAGACATATACCAGCTACAAACTGTCTGCTGGTTAGTCCATAGTGCATGTTCCCAATGGAGACACATGTACCCAGAACTGGGCTGCCAGCATACACAGCAAGCAGATAAATCAGTGACTGGGCCCCAAATAGAAACCCATATCTATCACATGAGGAATACTGTATAGCACTATGGGGGTGCCTAGCCATGCTGTGGTCACTGCACAGTCAGGGTGAGCATGATCTCCCAGAAGAACATGGTTTGGCCACCCTGTCTGTGTAGGTGGTGGCCGGACACTACAATGTCCCTGCCAGTGCCCTATGGCCGGTGCAGATGCATCCTGGCCAGGCCACCCTGTCCTGGCTATACCCATGGTACCTTGCACCTCATTATGCACATTGGCAGGCCAATACTGGCAACAGTGCTGGCAGTGTGGGCTGTGGAAGGGGCTTGCAGACAGACACACACTTGGTAGACAGACACACACTTCCACACCTATGCCATCATGGTGCTACTATTGAGGAGGTAATTAGCCTTGCCCACCAAACCGGTCCTGGGCACGGCAAGGCATGGATATGGTACGCAGTACAGCTGGGGGTCACTCCCCAGGGTGGTAAACACCATCAGAGGCCAGGCCTGGAGCACGCACCGCAAACACCTAACAGATTGTTCAGATGGGGTCAACTAGCAGTATGTGCGTAACGTATGGATATCTATCTGCCAGTACTCCTAGCAAACGTCTCAGAGCTGTGTACCGTATACCTCAGGTGTAGGGTGACATTGTTAAGTTATGCAAGTGCTAGTTTTGGGAGATGCATGCAGGGTCCAATGGTCTGCCTCTCCAGGAGACATTGGCCAATGAGGCCTGTGGGTGTGTCTGCCCTTGATGGCTGCTGCTTTACGGCACAGATTCCCAACTCCAGTCCAGGTTTGCATCACACTGTTCGGGTTTTCCTGCTGTCCCTCATGGATATGCATGAGCTACATCTACATACCATGGGTGTGGTGCATAGATATACAGCACAGGCATTTGTATGAGTGGCATCATGGAACCTAACTGGTGTGTGCCCCACCAGGACTGCATTTGGGTGATTCTGCTCTGGGTACTGGCCCTGTTCATGGTGTCTGTGCTCAGTGGGGTAAAGGATAGACGTATTGCCATTGCATATGTCCTCGCCAGGAAAGGTGTGCCCTTACTATCACTGTTTAATTGGGGGAAAAATATGTGGGCAAGATTGGCAGTTGCCCCAGTTGGGCTTTGAACCTGTGACCTTCTGCTCTTGCATACAGTGTCTGTGTGCACTGCACCACCATGTAGTCACAGATTGGGTGGATTCCCTGGAATGTCCATGACTGTGGATCCAGCAGGGCCTGTCTGTTGCAGTGGACAGTGGCAGCCTGCACATGGCTAGGCCTCTGTCTTCTGTCGCTAGCAGCCACTGCCCCCTGCACCACATGTACTTGTCCGTCAACATGCTGGCATGAGCTTCTCCCATAAAAAGCAGGTGACCTGATTGGAATGTGGCAGTACGGGACTGCATTTGGGGTACTTGGCTGTGGGTAATGCCCATTGTTGTGGTGTGTGTGCGTTGTTGGGTAAAATATGGGTGTTTTCCCCATGCTTATGTCCCCTGCAATACAGGGGTGTCTGCGCTATCTGTGTTTAGTGGTAGGTAAAATATAGGGACTGGGCTGGCAAGTGCCCCAGCTGGGCTTTGAACCTCTGACCTTCTGGTCCTAGAGGTACTGACTCTGTCCGCTGCACCACACTATGGCCACAGAGGTGGTGCAGCCCCTGGAGGTAGTGAGCCTGGCAGGATGGAGTCACAAACCCTGCTCTACGCAATTTTACTGTGGGCATATGCACCCTGTCTGGTGACAAACGTGCACATAAACCCCGGAAATGACCACGGGAAATGGGGGACAAAATATCACCACGCTGGGCAACAGTGATATTAATGGGCAACCATAGCAAACACTCCCAGGAAAGCACCACAAAAGGAAATGTTTTTTGGAAGAGTCTCCGTTCCGTAAACCCTTCCAAAATTCATTTCTTTTTTCTGGAGCTTTGCTGGGTGTGTTTTCTGTATTTGCACATTACTATAACTGTTCCCCAGCTGACTTACTATTTTTAATAGTTGTGTTGTGGTCATTTTCTATTTTTATTTACACTTTTGTGCTGTGCACATGTATCACACTGCTCACGTTTTTCTGGTTTCCCCGGTTTTGCTGTACATTGCTGACGGAAATGGTTTCTCTTCCCTTTAAATGCTTTCTACAGCGAGTGATTCACTCGCGCTATTTTTTTTGTGGAAATTCAGCCCCGATAATGTGCGCCCCGCCTCTCCCCTCCCCTTCCCCGCCCATTAACTTCTTCTCTCCGCCCCTCCGGGGCCTTCCTCCGCCCTCCGTTAGCCTTTCCACGCCTCTATCGGACATTTTTGGGCCCGTACTTGTGCGCCACCCGTTACTGTGACGCGCAAGTGTGCGGGGCTTCATCGCACGTTTGCGGGGTGTTTAAGCGCTCTTAACTACCGCTTTTAGTGTGCTATTTTGCGGCACGCAAATTAGCGGTTTTTAGTAAACATGCCCCTAGGGGACATGCAATGAAGCTACAGGGTAAACTATTTAAGACTAATAAAAGAAAATATTTTTTCACTCAACGTGTAATCAAACTCTGGAATTTGTTGCCGGAGGATGTAGTAAAGGCTGTTAGTGTAGCTGGGTTTAAAAAAGGTTTGGACAAGTTCCTGGAGGAAAGGTCCATAAACCATTATTAAGAAGGGACCCAGGATATCAATGCTTGAACCAGTACAAGCATTGTGGAACCTGTGTCCCTTGGGGAAACTGCTAGGTACGTATGACCTAGATTGGCCAGTGTTGGAAACAGAATGCTGGGCTTGATGGACCTTGGTCTGACCCAGTATGGCATATCTTATGTTCTTATGCAGCACTGCATAAGTTTCTCATGGTGGTTGGAGGGGAAGGTGTGATTGCGAGTGATCAGTCTGGGAATGTGACGTGCATGAGTTTGAGGTGCTGCATTGAGATGTGAGAGTGGGTGAGTGTGGGGGGAAGACTGCAACATCGTAGTGATGAAGAAAGAGGTGCCGTTTCAGTGCCTTCCTAAATTGGGAAAGTTCACTGATGGTTCTGATAGTTGCTGGTAGTGCGTTCCAGCAGGATGGAGCAAAGAAGGAGAAGGCTCTGGATCTAGTGAATTGAGAACACTTCGTGCTTGCCTTAGCTAATATGAGAGTATTTGCGGCATTTGATCTCCTTGCTCGATTGGGAGGTGTGATTGAAATTAGGTCAGTAATGGCAGTAGCAGGGTATTTATTGATGGCTTTATGGGTCATAATTAGGATCTTGAATGAGATCCTGGCTTGTATGGGTAGCCAGTGCAATTGTTTTAGTATTGGGATAATATGAGAACTTCTTGAAGCTCCATGAAGGATTCTTGCAGCTGAATTCATTGCAAGTTGTAAGGGGTTAGTCGTGCACTTAGGTAGACCATACAAGATCGCATTGGCATAGTCAAAGTGAGGCATTATTAGGGCCTGAAAGACAGTTCGGAAGTCATCAGGTTCTAACAGTTGACGCAGATTGCGGAGGGTCCGGATTTTATGGTAGACCGACTTTGCTATGTTTTTGAAATGAGCCTTCATATTAAGTTGCTGATCAAGTGTTACACCTAGGTATCTTGCTGTAGTCTTGCATATGATCTCTGCGTCGTGAACCTTGATAGACAGGGGTGGAGTAAAAGCCGGATTCCTGGTTACGAAGAGGGCTTCTGTCTTTTTAAAATTTAACTTAAGCATTTGTGCATTTAGCCAGTCTGTGACAGCGTCAAAGCACCTGATAAGTGGGGATAGTTCAAGATGTTCTGTCGAAATTGGCATGTACATCAAGACGTCGTCAGCATAGACCAGGCAGTTGATATTAAATGATTGGATGAGATCACAAATGGGTTGCATATAGACATTGAATAGCAAGGCGGATAGAGATGAGCCCTGTGGAACACCTTTAGTTTGGGGGAAGGAATCGGAGTTGGAGGGGCCAGAACGGACATGTTGCCAGTGATCAGTGAGGTATGAAGCGCACCATGACAAAGCTGAAGCTTGAACTCCCTTCTCTCTGAGGCGTAGCAGGAGAACTTCGTGGTCTACGGTGTCGAATGCGGCAGCAATGTCCATGAAGATTAGTGCAAAGCCTTGTCTGATGTTATCGAGACCTAAGGTTATGGTGTTGAATAAGGTTGTGAGTAATGATTCAACACCATGTGCTTCGCGAAATCCATGCTGGCAGGGGTGCACTTTTGTTGGATAGTAACCAAGACTACAATTCCCAGCATCCCTTGCTGGCACATTAGCCAATGACATACTTGAAGACAAAATAGAGGTCACCCTTGCCCTAGAGCCTCGGCCCTAGGCGGGGGCAGGACACACTCTTGCCCTTCCTCTTCTCACTAATATATCTGAAAAATGTCTTATCCCCCCATTTTATTGCATTGGCTATTTCCTCCTCCTTTTGAATCTTTATTTATTTATTTGGTATACATTTGTAAGCCGCCACTTCCAGCGATCAGCAGCGGACCAATGGTGTAAGATACAAGGGAGTAAACTATATAATCAGAATAGAAGATACAGTATGATTTGAGGGAGGGGTACACCACAGAGACATGGAAATTACAAAATATACATTACATTTTGATCAATCTTGGTTTGAGCAACAATTAAGCAACTACATATACATTTGATTGAATTTGGATTATAAATATACAAATGATTGAACAAAGATATGTTACAAATTTTATCACCCAGTTTGTTCAACCAGGTAAAGTTACAGGTTTATCAAATACATATATTACAGTTGTATATTACATTGGCAGAAATGCAATCTTACTAACATTGAACATCGGATCTATCTGTCTAGGTGATACCGTAGTGTGTTTGGAACAGGTGGGTTTTAAGCTTGTTTCTGAAGTCCTGTATATTGTTGATCAGTCATATCTCATAAGGTAGTTTGTTCCAAAGTATGGGAGCAGTGTACGTGTATGCCCGGTTGCTCGTTCCCTCTTTAACATCTCTTATACTACTAGGAACGCAGAGTGTATTCAGGTTATTAGTCCTTCGGCATCTGTTGGGGGGCTGTGTGGTTATGAGGTTGTCGAGGAATGATGGGGCTAAGCTGTGAATGATTTTGAAGGTTGTTACCAGCATTTTGTATACTGTTCGTGCAGAGTTTGGGAGCCAGTGAAGCTCAATCAGTACTGGTGTAATGTGATCCCTCAGCTTCTTATTCAAGATGATCCTGGCCGATACATTTTGTGCCAATTGTAAGATGTTTTTGTTAAATCTTTGCCTTCTTGACTACTTTGCTAGCTTCTCTAAGTTTTTCCAAATACAGATGCCTGTCTTCCTCTCTCTGTGATCTCTTGTATTTCATGAAGGCCTCCCTCTTTTTCTTCACTTTTTCAGCTACTTTTTTCGAAAACCATAGCGGTCTCCTTTTCCTTTTACCTTTATTTACCATTTTAACAAAAAGGTTGGTTGCCCTTAAAATATCCCCTTTCAGTTTTTACCACTGTTTTTCTACATCCGTCAGCTGTTCCCATCCAACTAACGACTCCCTAAGGTACTGGCCCATCTTCGCAAAGTTAGTCTTCCTAAAGTCTACGATCCTCGCCTTTGAATGGATTCTAACAGCCCTAGTCCTAATACTGAACCACACCATCTGGTGATCACTGGATGCAAAATGATCTCCCACTACAACATCAGAAACACTTTCACCATTGGTAAGCACCAAGTCCAGTATGGCCCCTTCACGTGTGGTGTCTGTTACCAATTGCCTGAATAGTTCTCCCTGTAGAGAATCCAGGATCTCCTTACTTCTAGATGATACTGCAGCAGGAATGTGCCAATCAACATCTGACATATTGAAATCTCCTATCAGTAGCACTTCCCCTTTCCTAACAATGCTGCGCATGTCTTCAATTAACTCTCTGTCCCTCTTGTGAGGGAGGTCTGTATATCACACCAATGTAAATAGATTTCTCTTTCTTTCTTTCTAGTTTAACCCACAATGCCTCCCCTCTCCCTTTTAAGCTCTGTAATTCCAAATCTTTAATAATAGTTTTTACATATAGTGCCACTCCTCCTCCCCTACTTCCTACCCTGTCCTTTCTGAATAAAGTATAGCCAGGTATAGTTATATCCCAATCATGGTTTTCTGTGAACCATGTTTCTATAACTGCCACTAAATCCAAGTCAGCCACTCCCACCATAGCTTCAACATCAGGGATCTTATTTCCCATGCTATGGGCATTTATACACACTGCTTTCCATGTTACCCCTGTTACCCATTTCCATAAAGTTATTTAATGTATCACCTACCTGGGGGCTTTCACTTACCTGAGGGCTTTCTTCACCCATCCCTAACGAATCTAGTTTAAAGCCCTCTTCAGTAGATTAGCCAGTCTACTACTGAAGATGCGTTGACCTTTCTTGGACAGATGGATGCTATCTCTGCTCTGTAACCCTTGGAACAGCATCCCATGGTCTAGGAAACCAAAACGCTCTCGATGACACCATCCACGCAGCCATGCATTCATCTCCAGGATGCAAGCCTCTCTGCCTTGGCCTTTACCCTCAACAAGGAGGATTGAAGAGAACACCACCTGTGCACATAACTGCTTCACCCTCTGTCCCAGAGCCATGAAGTCATTTTTGATACGTTCCGAGGTATACCTGGCAGTATATAAACCCTACAGCTCAAGTTCCTTTATATTACAGTCCTCAGTTAGGGAGAGGTTTTCAGTTTTCCTTAGTTTTCCTTTCAAGAAAGTCTCTACAGCACAATTGTACAGCAAAATGCCATCCTATTATTACCCAAAAAGCTCACTACTTGATGTAGTTGATATAGTGTATTTGGACTTTTAGAAAGACGTTGACAACGTCCCTCATCAGAGACCATTGGCAAAACTAAAGAGTCATGGGATTGGAGGCAGTGTACTATTGTGGATCAGGAACTGGTTAAAAGACAGGAAGCAGAGGGTAGGGCTAAATGGCCAATTTTACCAATAGAGAAAGGTGAATAGTGATGCACCCCAGTGATCTGTGCTGGGTCCGTTGCTTTTTGACATATTCATAAATGACCTGGAAAGGGGAATAACGAGTGAGGTTATAAAATTTGCAGATAACACAAAACTATTTAAAATTGTTAAAACCCAAGAGGATTGTGAAAAATTGCAAGAGGATCTTGATAAATTGGAAGACTGGGCATCAAAATGGCAGATGAAATTTAATGTGGACAAGTGCAAAGTTATGCACCTAGGGAAGAACAACCCAAACTATGGTTACACGATGCAAGGTTCCACATTAGGAACCACCACCCAGGAAAAAGATTTAGGTGTCACTGTGGATAACATGTTAAAACCCTCGGTCCAGTGTGCAGCGGCGGCCAAGAGAGCATATAGAATGCTAGGTATCATAAGGAAAGGAATGGAAAATAAAACAAAGAATATTATAATGCCTCTGTATTTATTTATTTATTTAACAGTATTTCTAAACCGCCTTATCTTGATAATCAAGGCGGTATCACAGCAAACAATCAGGTAAAGTGTGTGTGTTATACATGCAGTGAGGGTGAAATTTAGTTGAGTGTGTGTTGTATTGTGTGCTAGATTGGTTTGAGCTATATACAAGGTGGTCTATATACAGTGGTGCTAATAACTTTTCTTACATCCATTGTTTGGGTGGTATCATGTACTGTTGTACATTCTCCGAGGTTATGTGATGTGTCCATAGTGTTCTATGAATAGCATGGTTTTAAGCTGTTTTCTAAAGTCTTTGAGGTCAGTAGTTGCCCTCAGGTCGTCCGGTAGTTTGTTCCATATTGTTGGAGCAGCCATGGAGATTGCTCTGTCTGTTGTGTCCTTGCGTGTATGTTTGTATTCACTTGGGGTGCTGACTCGGTTGTGTGTTTGTTTTCTTCTGGACGTATGCTGGTGTCTGGTTGTATGAGGGCGTGTAGGCTGTTGGCTGATGTGTGCTGCTTTATCTTGAATAGGTTTATGATAGTTTTGTATCTGATGCGTGCACCGATTGGGAGCCAGTGTAAGTCCTTTAAGATAGGTGTGATGTGCTCTTGTCTTGTAGTTCCGGATATGATTCGTGCTGCAGTGTTTTGTGCCAGTTGGAGTGGTTTGAGGGCTTGTTTCGGTAGTCCAAGGTATATCGGATTGCAGAAGTCCAGTAGTGGTGTTATCAGTGCCTGACAGACGGTATGGAAGTGATCTGGGGCGAGGAGTGGTTTCAGTCTTCTGATTATTCGCATCCTATAGTAGGCTTTTTGGATTGTTTTGTCTATGTGTGGCTTGAGGTTTAGTTTATTGTCCAGAGTAACTCCGAAGTATCTTACTTCTGATCTTATTGGTATAGTGGTGCTTTGTATCCTTATATTTGTTGGGTGTATGAAGCTTTGGTTCCGAGTGATGATTAAGGCTTCAGTCTTGTTGTAGTTTATTGCGAGGTTGTTGTTTTGACACCAACTCGTCATTTGGGTAAGGCAGTCTGTTATTTTAGAGAAGTCCGGGTTGTCGATCGCTATCGGGGTGTATATCATGATGTCATCTGCATAGATTGTGTATTGAATGTTGCTCTCTTTCATGATGTTGCATATTGGTTGGATGTAGATGTTAAATAGGAGTGCTGAGAGTGCGGATCCTTGAGGTACTCCTTGTCGGACATTTATGGGTCGGGAGGTGTTGTGTCCCACCTTGACCTGTAGCTGTCTTTCAGTTAGGTATGACTGGAACCATTTCAGCGTGATACTGTGTACACCAGTGTTCTTTAGTCTTTCCAAGAGTGTGTTGTGGTCCACTGTGTCGAAGGCAGAGGAGATGTCGATGAAGATCATTATGATTCCATTCCTGGTGTTGTCAGTTATTCTTAGGATGCTTTCGAAGAGGTATATCAGAAGTGTTTCGACTCCATGGTTGGGACGAAATCCGTGTTGGTTGTCGTCAAGTGTTTCGTGTTTGTCGATGTGTTCCTGAAGCTGTAGTTGAACCGTTTTTTCGATGATCTTTGCGATGAAGGGTATGCTGGAAATTGGTCGGTATGCTGCTGGATCTTTTTTGTCGAGAGTTGTTTTCTTTGGGATTGGTCTTACTGTGGCAAGTTTTAGTTGCTTTGGCATGAGTCCTTGAGTGAGTGAGTTGTGTACCATTTTGTGTATGGTGGGGATGAAGCTTGATTTGGTGGCTTTGACCCATGACACTGGGCACGGGTCTGTAGGAGCAGTGCTTGTGTTGATTGTAGAGATGATGTGAGATATCTGTTCTGTTGAGGGTGTGTAGAATGTGCCCCAGGTTTTGGATTGAACGTCCGTCCTGTTGTTCCCACTATGTGTTGTTCGATCCGTGGAGTGAAATTTGTTTTTGATGTGGTCGGCAAATTCCTGTGGATCAACTTGTTCTTCCCCTTCTGTTGTTTGCTCTTTTGTGAGGATCTTTACTATTTCGAAAAGCTCCCTGGGTTTGTTGATGGAGGAATTTATCATGTTTGTGTTGAATTCCATCTTTGATTGGTTGATGTGTGTATTGTATTGTTTTTGCTTTGTTAGATAAAGATGCTGGTCGGCAGTTGTTTTGTTTTTTCTCCATCTCCGTTCAATCTTCCTGAGCTCCCTCTTTTCCTGTCGTATTTTTGCTGAGTACCATGGTTTGTTTTGTCTCTTGTTGTGGTGTGGATTCTTGATCCCGCTACCAGCTGCTTTGGCGGCGTTAGCTAGAATGCTGTTCCAACTGGAAACTTGTTCCTCCAGGTCATCTGTAGTAATGTTCGAGTGCTGTGTTGTGTCCTGTATGAATTCGTCCCTGTCGAAATGTTTGAATCGTCTTTGTGTGTGTGAGCTGTTTGCTCTTTCGTTTGTCTGGTCCTGTATTGTTCCATGGTGCGACCGCACCTTGAATATTGTGTGCAATTCTGGTCACCGTATCTTAAAAAGGATATAGCGTTATTAGAACTAACTAACCTCCGTGGCATAAATGTTCAGGGAGAGAGCCTCTTTCAATTGAAAGCAAGTTCTGCGACGAGGGGACATGGGATGAGGGTGAAGGGAGATAGATTCAGGAGTGATATGCGGAAATATTTCTTTACGGAAAGAGTAGTGGATCCGTGGAATAGTCTCCCAGTGGAGGTGGTAGAGATGAGGACAGTAACTGAATTCAAAAAAGCATGGGACCAACACAGAGGATCTCTAAAGATAAAAAGTGGACTGTTGTAGTTGTTGTTATGGAAGGACAGACTAGATGGGCCTTGTGGTCTTTTTCTGTCATCATGTTTCTATGTTTCTAGAAAAGGTTCAGAGAAGAGCAACCAAAATGGTAAAGGGGATGGAAGGATACCCCTATGAAGAAAAGCTAAAAAGGTTAGGGCTCTTTAACCTGGAAAAGAGATGGCTGAGGGGAGATATTACAGATGTCTATAAATTAATGAATGGAGTGCAACAGGTAAACGTAGATCAATTGTTTACATTATCAGAATATAGAAAGACTAGGGGACATGCAATGAAGCTACAGGGTAAACTAAGACAAATAAAAGAAAATATTTTTTCACTCAATGTGTAATCAAACTCTGGAATTTGTTACAAGAGGATGTAGTCAAGGCTGTTAGTGTAGCTGGGTTTAAAAAAGGTTTAGACAAGTTCCTGGAGGAAAGGTCCATAAGCCATTATTAAAAAGGGATCCAGGGTATCAATGCTTGACCTAATACAAGCACTGTGGAACCTGTGTCTTTTGGGGAAACTGCTAGGTAAGTATGACCTAGATTGGCCACTGTTGGAAACAGGATACTCGGCTTGATGGACCTTGGTCTGACCCAGTATGGCATATCTTATGTTCTTATGTTATTCTGCTAACTGACAATCATAGGAGTTGTAAAACTCCAAATCAGTTACATACAGTAAATTAGTGAAATGTTATCTGAGGATCATTTGTGCCTCTTGGAGTAAGAATAATCTACAGCCCAAAGAGAGTTTGAGAGCACTCAGTAGATACAAGTCCAGACAAAACAAGAGTGGCGACACGGAATCTCTCTAAATTATTCCTGTCTGTATCTTGTCCATTTTCATAATTCATTTTCATAGTGAAGTTGATGTACACAATGAAGTTTGGGTTTATTTTGTACTTTTCAAGGTAATTTTTGATCCAAGAGTGAGGGATGTTAAAAACGGCTTTTTTATAGGCAACGCATGCTACATCGAGATCTCATTCTTTTCTCAGTGCTTTTCTTATTCTCCTTTCCGTGGTTGTTTCTTGGGAAATAAGTGGAGCTAATGATGTTGCTTGATGAACAGCAAATGTCTTTCCTTTAAGAGATTCAGTTTGGTCTTTTATTTTTCTTGGGAGCCTTAAAACCACTTACTATGAATTCTCCAAGGACAAATAGGATAAGTCAGCCGAACATGGACATCACGGCTTGCTGAAGATCTCGACAGTGCTACCTGAAGCATCTCTGATGCGGCACCCACCAGCTGCCAATCCAGTCGCTGCCACAGACCCCCAGTGCCGATAAATCTGTGGCTTGACCTACGTGCCACCTCCTTTGTCCCATTAGCATAGTGCCTTCTCGTACTTGGGCACTATGCTGTTACTGCTAATGGAGCTCTACTATCACAATCTTGGGCTCCCCTGTCTGTGCATCACATTGCAGATGTTAAAATAAGTTCTCTCTCCTCAAAATTCATCCTTTCCATGACATTTTACTTTGCGTTAGGGTTCCTAGCATTAAAGGGCTTTTCCACACATTAGCGCAACAGGCATTAAGGGAATACCCTCTGTTAATGCCCTCCCTCTGCCCCATTAACACCCACTCTCCACCTACTGCACCCTTAATGCTGCAGGAACCTTTTCTGTTTTATTCCGGAGACAATTTATTCAACTGGGTGAATTTCGTGTGTACCATGACAGTCATGAACATCACTTCTAAGACAGGGTATGTGGAGTATCTCAGTCTATCAAATTTTCTTCTAATGATCGGCGTAGTACTTGCATCGTGCCAAAGAGAGCCTCTCCTCTGGAGTTCATAAGATGTTATGTATATGGATAATTTCTCAATGTATGCTTGGAAGTTCTTCTTAATTAGCCCTGGGGCACAGAACATGATGGGAAATAACTCAGTATTTTTCTGCCATATTTTCTTAGTCCCCAACTGCATTCCTTGGTACTTAAAAAGATTTTCTCCCTCTCAACACAATACAGAGTAGTCGTTTGAAAATGACACCTCTATAATCAATGCTGTTCTGGTGTTTTCTCCTTTACCACTATATTCAGTTTCCTCGCATCCTGCTTTTTATTAGTTGGAATGGAAGTATCCCAGGAGATCATAACATCTTCATTCTCTGTAATTCTTTTAGGATCATGACCCCAATGCTTTTCAGCCAAAGTAATGTTGTAGTGCTTACAGAGTTTCCAATGAATGAGGTGCACTACTTTATTGTGCCTTTCTGTATAGACATTTTCTGCCATCTGAAAATTTCTATACAGCCATGAGGTGAGTCACTGTTCCCAGCTCTTTCCCACAAAATCGACATGTCTGTCTTGCCAGTTATTTCTATTTACAATCTTAAATTGGCATCTGTTGCTTTTGTAGTTCTATTTCGTTCTACTGTTTATCACTTGATGACTTTTCAGATTTGATGACGGATTGAAACTTTTATTACATTCAATACATGTAAAAGGTTTCTTTTCAGAGCCAATGACCGACTGAAACATTTATTGCACGCAATGCATTTAAAAAGTTTCTTTCTGCTCTGAATCATTTGATGAAATTTCAGGTATGATGACCATTCTGAACTTTTATTACACAAGCACATGCTAAAGGTTTCTTTCCACTACGTATGATTTGATACATTTTTAGAGCTGATGACTGATTGAAACTTTTATTACACACAGTGTATGTAGAATGTTTCTTTCTGCTATGTATCACTTGATAGATTTACGTGTATATGCATGCAAAAGGTTTCTTTCTGCTGTGTATCATTTGATGCTTTTTCAGATATGATGACTGATTGAAACTTTTATTACACTCAGTGCATGTAAAAGGTTTCTTTCCGCTGTGTATCATTTGATGCTTTTTGAGACTCGATGACTGATTGAAACTTTTATTACAATCAGTGCATGTAAAGGGTTTCTTTCCGCTGTGTATCATTTGATGACTTTTCAGATTTGATGACCGATTGAAACGTTTATTACACTCAGTGCATTTAAAAGGTTTCTTTCCGCTGTGTATCATTTGATGCTTTTTGAGACTCGATGACTGATTGAAACTTTTATTACACTCCGTGCATGTAAAAGGTTTCTTTCCACTGTGTATCATTTGATGAATTTTCAGATTTGATGAATGATTGAAACTTTTATTACACTCAGTGCATGTAAAAGGTTTCTTTCCACTGTGTATCATTTGATGACTTTTCAGATTTGATGACTGATTAAAACCTTTATTACACTCAGTGCATGTAAATGGTTTCTTTCTACTGTGTATCATTTGATGCCTTTTGAGAACCGATAACCGATTGAAACTTTTATTACACTCAGTGCATGTAAAAGGATTCTTTCGGCTGTGTATCATTTGATGTCTTTTCAGATGTGATGACTGATTAAAATCTTTATTACACTCAGTGCATGTAAAAGGTTTCTTTCTGACATGTATCATTTGATGCCTTTTGAGAACCGATAACTGATTGAAACTTTTATTACACTCAGTGCATGTAAAAGGATTCTTTCCGCTGTGTATCATTTGATGTCTTTTCAGATGTGATGACTGATTAAAATCTTTATTACACTCAGTGCATGTAAAAGGTTTCTTTCTGACATGTATCATTTGATGCCTTTTGAGAACCGATAACTGATTGAAACTTTTATTACACTCAGTGCATGAAAAGGGTTTCTTTCCACTGTGTATCATTTGATGACTTTTCAGATATGATGACTGATTGAAACTTTTATTACACTCAGTGCATGTAAAAGGTTTCTTTCCGCTGTGTATCATTTGATGTCTTTTCAGATGTGATGACTGATTAAAACTTTTATTACAATCAGAGCATGTAAAGGGTTTCTTTCCGCTGTGTATCATTTGATGACTTTTCAGATGTGATGACTGATTAAAACTTTTATTACAATCAGTGCATGTAAAGGGTTTCTTTCCGCTGTGTATCATTTGATGACTTTTCAGATTTGATGACCGATTGAAACGTTTATTACACTCAGTGCATTTAAAAGGTTTCTTTCCGCTGTGTATCATTTGATGCTTTTTGAGACTCGATGACTGATTGAAACTTTTATTACACTCAGTGCATGAAAAGGGTTTCTTTCCACTGTGTATCATTTGATGACTTTTCAGATTTGATGACCGATCGAAACGTTTATTACATTCAGTGTATGTAAAAGGTTTCTTTCTACTGTGTATCATTTGATGACTTTTCAGATGTGATGACTGCTTGAAACTTTTATTATACTCAGAACATGTAAAATGTTTCTTTCTGCTGTGTATCATATGATGCCTTTTCAGCTGTGATGAACAATTGAGACTTTTATTATACTCAGAACATGTAAAATGTTTCTTTCTGCTGTGGATATGTTGGTGGGTTTTTAGTTGTGACAGATAAATGAAGCTGATGTCACACTCGGAACAAGTGAAAGGTTTCTCTTCGGCGTGTCTCCTTTTCATTTCTGACAGACCCGTAAAAATGTTCTCAAATGCTGAAGATAATAAATTTCTCTCTTCTATGTTTATTTTTGGTTTTATGAACTGCCTGATGTTGCAAGATTTCACGTATTCACTACTTTTTCCAGTACTTTGCTGTGTAATTAATGATTCCTTATGACAGAGCCTTTTGTTAAATTCAGTACATGGAAATGTTTTAACTTCAGCATGAATTCTCTCATGAAATTTCAGATTTACCTTCTGTTTGAAACATTTTTCACACTGACAGCCTGAAAAGCATCTCTCCCTAATGAAGGTTTTCTGGTGCAATAGTAACTGATATTTCCTTTTAAAGCTTTTTCCACAAGCATCACACAGAAAGAATTTCTTCCCTTTCCTCTCTCCTTGGTGGAGTTCGGAAGCCATTTGGTCACTGTTACTATTCTGAAACGTTCTCTCTACTCTCAGATGTCTCTGGGGCTCAGGGATATCTGTGAGCTCCCTGTCACTTCTCTCACACTCAGTGACTCCGTCTGGTGAGTCTCCTACAGGATCTCTCTGTTCCTTCTGCAATTCCAGCTGCTGATTCCTTGTGTTGCTCCTTTCGGTCCTCCTTGAAATGTCCCTGAAAATATTTCCTGAATTTCTTGGGTTTTCTACTCTTTTTACAAGATGTTCTTTTTTATTTTCTTCTTTCTTCTCTTCCTGGATGGTCTCAGTAACTGCTGGATATAAACAAAAGATATTAACAATAACATTCAGCCCCACTGTTCGCGTTACAGAATCAGGCCCATACTGAACATACATAAAAATATCAAATAGCATCAATTTTTTGTCTTGCTTCATCCACTGCTTAAGTCAGTATTCAATTGAGTTTTCTTATGGTAAATGATTAACATTTAGGTTCTATAGATGATTCTCAGAACCTGATTTGAGAATACTTTATAGCTGATTTATACTTTTCTTGCTTGCTTGCTTATTTATTTATTTAAATGTGTTTTTATACCGCCTTTCTACCATTCAAGGTGGTTTACATTTAAGAAAGATTTAGCAGAGCTGAGGTGGGCCTTAGATGTACATAGAACTAAGCATTGCAACAGTAGAACAACATAAACAACAATACCACACAAACCTTGTATTAAAAGCCTGTAATAAACCTAAAGAACTCTTCAACATCGTTCATACCCTAACGAATGACCCAACAATGAAAGATGAAAGTATAATAAACCCGCAAACCTTTGCTGATTACCTAACAGCCAAGAACAGCACCAACACACACCATAAGAACATCCCCCTTATGGACACACCAACAACAGACGACTCTACAACTACCAATCAATGGAGGAACTTCAGCATTCCATCAAAAAAACAAATAGAACAAACCATCACTGCTCTAAACACCACCATCTCTCCATAGGACCCCTGCCCGGTAGCTTGGATTAAATCCATCAAGGAAGATCTCAAAACATTCATCCAAAAGATAGTGAGCACCTCTCTCACCCAGGGCTACATGCCAAAAGCCCTCAAGCAATCTACTATCCGCCCCATCCCTAAATCTACCTCATCCAACAGTACCGACCCTTCAACCTACCGCCCAATATCCAGCCTCCCATTCCTGGCCAAAATAACTGAAAAAATTGTTCAGAGACAGCTTCAAGACCACATTGACGAATTCGCCCCACTAGATCCCCACCAGCACGGATTCCGTCCAAAACATGGTTTTGAGACACTACTCATATATCTATTCAATAACATAATCAAAGGAATAGACAAGATAAAGTAGGGCTTCCTACTAATATTTATCGACATATCATCGGCATTCGACACAGTTTCCCATCACATCCTATTGAAGCGCCTGATGGAGATTGGGCTACAAGATACCACAATTAAATGGTTCCAATCATACTTTGAAGATAGACATCAAAGAGTAAAATCTGGGAACCTCACCTCAGAACCATTCAAGACTACGCAAGGAGTTCCCCAAGGATCATCATTATCGGCTCTCCTCTTCAACATCTATATTCAGCCCATATGCAAAATATTTAACAAACACAAGATACAATACGCCGTATATGCTGATGACATCATGGCATATACCCCTATTCAACTGGACTCCCTAGACTATACCACAATATCAACATGCATTCAAGAAATGACAACCTGGCTAACTAACAACAACTTAAACATCAACGTAAAAAAAACGGAAGCAATTATCATCACAAGAGTCTCCACATTCACTCCTCCCACTACTATCAACATAGCCAATACACCGATTACAATAAAAGACGAGGTCAGATACCTTGGAGTGATTCTAGACAAGCAACTCACCCTCCAACCGCATATCAACAAGATATCCAGAACAGCCTTCTTCAAACTCGCAACACTCCGGAGACTAAAACCCCTCCTCAATAAAGAACATTTCCGTACAGTATGCCAAGCCATCATTACACCGCTGCTGGACTATTGTAATATACTATTCCAAGGTCAGCCTAAGCAAACCACCTGCCCCCTACAAATAATACAGAACACTTCTGCCTGCATTATTACCAGCACCTCAAGACAAGAACATATAATGCCAATACTACAAGATCTACACTGGCTGCCAATCTCCTCACAGGCAAAATATAAATCAGCGCTCACCATCTTCAAAATTAAAAACAACATCTCAGCAGAAATACTACAGGAACTCATTGGAATCAAAACAAGCAAGAGACCAGACAGAAACAGCACCAAAAACAATATACCAACTCCTACTCTATTCACAAGAACAATCAAATCCACATCCATGCGAGCCTTCTCGGTTGCAGCCCCTCCTATCTGGAATGTCCTCCCAGATAATCTAAAATCAACAACAGATTTAAAAGATTTACGGAAGCTACTTAAAACCACACTATTCATTGAACAATTCAATGAAGACCACCAATCCATTCCAACCACACCACGAAACAAATGACACAAGACATAACATCCACAACATCTAACCAGCCTATTACTCTTACTAAAATGTATATAGCCCAATGTAGATAGCTCAACCTGTATATATTGCACCCAAATGTAGATTACTCAAGCTGTATATATTGCACCCCAAATCAAGTTTTAACTACCTACACACTCATGAACACTACCTTCACAGCCACTGCATGCCGACACCCCCATACTACCCTACTTGATTGGTTTGCAGTGAAATCTGCTTTGATTCAAGGATAAAGCAGGATATAAATACTATTAAATAAATAAATAAATAAAACATAACATAGAAGAAGTCTTAGGGGTATGTTTACTAAAGTGCGTTAAACATGACTAACGAGCGTTATACGACGTTAACGACCGTAAGTGCCGTATAACGCACGTACCGACGCGCTAACGACCGTAAACGTGTTACTACGCGCGTTAAGCACAGATAACGATCGTAAAGTCCCGCGGCGCGTTAAAACAGCGCAGAAGGCGGAGAGTGGGCGGAGAGAAGGGGTCAATGGGCGGAGAGTGGGCGGGGAGAGGCTAAGCACTGATTTTCAGAGCTGAATTCCAACGCGAATGAAAACCTGTCATTAAAGGCATTTAAAGGGAAGAGAAACCATTTCCGTCAGCAATGTACAGAAAAACGTGAGCAGTGTGATACATGTGCACAGAACAGAATATCACATAAAACGTTAAAAATGACCACAAGAAACATGTTAAAAAGCATAATGCAGCTGTGCAACAGTGATAGCAATGGGCAAAAAGGAACAACAGTCCATGGCAAGCACCAAATAAAAACGAAATGATGTGTGGAAGTGTCTACGCTCCGCAGACCCTTTCAAAGACCATCTCATTGTAATGGAGCTGTCCTGGGAGTGTTGTGTAATGTTGCCCAATGATATCATTGTTGCCCAGCTTGGTTAGGGGTGTGTGCCCCTTTTATGAGGTCTTTTCAGAGGTTTATGTGCACCTTTGTCTGCATACAAGGTAAATGAGACCACTGTAAACCTGTTGCAGAGCAGGGTTTCTGACTCGTCAGGCCGGTTTAACTAACTCAAAGGACTACACTGCCTCTGTGGCCACAGTGTGGTGCAACAGACACAGCCAGTGCCTATAAGACCAGAGGGTCACAGGTTCAAATCCCAGCTGGGGCTCCTGCCAACCCAGTCCCCCATAGTTTTACCCACCACTAAACAGTGATAGTAAAGACACCCCTTTATTGCAGAGAACATACACATGGCCTATATTTTACCACACCAAACACAGACACCAGAAACAGGCACATTACCTAAAGCAGAGTCCCACAAATGCAGTCCTGGAGGGCCCCACACCATTCCGGCTTCATGCTGCCTCTAATAAAGATGCCTGTGCTGCATATCTATGCACCGCCCCCATGGTATGCAGATGTAGCTCATGCATATTTATGAGGGACAGCATGAAAACCCGAACAGTGTTTGGAACACCAGGACTGGAGTCGTGGAACTCTGCCGTAAAGCAGCAGCCAACAGGGCCACACACCCACCCACAGGCCCCATTGGCCAATGCCTCCTGGAGAGGCAAGACATTGGGCCCTGCCTGTATCCCCCAATACTAGCAGTTGCATACCGTAGCAATGCCACCCTACACCTGGGTATATGGTACAGAGCTATCAAACGTTCCCTATGATAACTGGCAGATATCAATTCCTACGTTAAGCACAGTTCGCTCATTGAGCTCCACCATAACAATCATTCTGATGTCTGCGGTGTTTGCTGCAGGTCTGGACTCTGACAGTGTTCACCACCCTGGGGAGTGACCCCCCAACAGCCTTGTGTACCATATCCATGCCTGTACTATGTCCATGACTAGTGTGGTGGCTATGGCTGCTGACCACCTCTATAGTAGCACAATGCTGGCATTGGTGTGGGGGTGGCTGTCTGTCTATCCAGTGTGTGGTGGCTGCAAACACCTTTCACAGTCCACGCTGCCAGCAATGTTGCCAGTATTGGGCTGCCAATGTGCATAATGAGGAGCAAGGTACCATGGGTATAGGCCGGACAGGGTGGCCTGGCCAGCCGGCCACCACCTACCCAGACAGGGTGACCTCAGTATATCCTGCTGAGAGATCACTCTCACCCTGACTGTGCAGTGACCACAGCATGGCTAGGCACTCCCATGGTGCTATCTAGTATTTCTCTCATGTAATAAATATGGGTTTCCTTTTGGGGCCCAGTCACTGATGTATCTGCTTGCATCCCAGTTCTGGGTGCAGGCAGCTCCACTGGGCACTAGCAGACTGTTTGCAGCTGGTAGGTGTTGTGATGGAGTAGCTTGCAGGGTGCAGTGGCTTGCACCAGGGGAATATCAGATGGTGGTGGGGAGCAGCATACCATATCCTGGCCTAATGTCTGTTTGCTATTGTGCTATGGCTGTGTACAGAGCTGCATTGACTGCCCTGTGGGGTGTCTGTTCCTCAGCAGGACTAGGGTGAATGTTCCCCTCTACTGCCACCTTTGCAGGGAGGTAGAATGTGGATCTTTTGATGGGTGACCCTGTTTGCTGCCCTGGGGGAGGGGGGTGGTGGTGGTGCATGGGGCTACACTTGACTGAAGCAGACAGAGATGTCCGAGGTGGTCCTGCAGAAACTACCTATCTCACACAATAACATTGCTTTGGACCTGCGCCATGGCCTCTTTCAGCCATGGACGGTGCTGTGGACCTAGTGCTGGACGCCTCACTGCACCCTCAGGGTGAGCACAGTACCCGCACAATGTGACGGTGTGTAGCTACTCTGTGCCAGTACAACACACGGTCAGTACCCCCTATCAGGCCGAGGTGCTGTGGGGGTGCACATGGTCAGTTCCCCCTACCAGGCCGAGGTGCTGTGGGGGTGCATTCCCCATGGTGTGTATCTGTGGACAGCTGATTTGCATGTGCAGTGCATCATGGGGGTGACTGGCACAATCCAACCCTGTGGAACCGCAGCACCTGCTCACAGGCTCTGATACACCATGGGCCATCACACGTACATCTGGTAGCATAATGCATAGGTGCAAGACACTCTACAGAGTCTGTAATATAAAATGCCCACACTGGTAGCAACACACGTACCCACGCACGTAAAAACGCACGTACCCACACACGATTCTACGCGCGCAGCTACACACGGGGCTACACACGTACCAACGCACGCAGCCTCGCACGCACCAAAGTACGTGGCTAGGCACACTCCGAGGGTGCGTTTCTGACACCCATACTCAACGTACCGAAAAACAAGCCTCCTCATTCCCTCTGTAATGTACACGGTGATGCCTGGGACAGCCTTCTGCGTTAGACACACTGGGGACTTGAACCCATGCTGCCTGTGACAGCAGTCAGTACCGTAACCATTGTGCTACAGCTCTGTTTTAGTGCTTTGTGTCTGTACGTCTTCTTACGATTAACGCGCAGTAACGCGCCACCGCGCCCGGTAAGGCTCGTTAATTTTGTGAACGCGCGTTAGTGGTGGCGGTGTACCGCCCATGTCCTTATTTGGGGTTTTTGTTACTACCGCGGCTCCTAACGCGAATTGCACTAACGCGGTTTAGTAAACATACCCCATAGTATCAGTAGAACAGTATATAAACAGTATATATTGTTCTCAATTATTTACAGTATATTATGAGTCAATAATAGTATTCATAGTTCTTGGCTATTCACATTGAGGTCATTCTGAGGCATGAATAGTGGGAATCCATCCCAGCTATTTGTGCTGGCTCCTGCCCCTGTATAACTTCCCTGCTGGTTGTGCGGGGAAGTTAGACGGGGGTGGGGAAGGGGCGGCACAGGGGCAGAGAGTGGGCGGGTGTCGCCAGCCCTGGATTTACATGGCCGATTCTGATGTCGGCCCTGTACGTTGTCATGATGCGGACACTAATAAAGTTGGTTTTAAGAAAAGAAATCCTGTTTTAGAAGAACTAGATGTGCAGTTACCTCCTGGCACAGCTAGAGGGAGCAGGAACAGACACACTGATCCTAAAGAACCTAATCTCACTGATGACCTGCAGCTGACAGAGAACCAGGAAGTCAGCAGCCACGGATCTCTTTATAAACCAGAGCAGAATGCTTCTGGTCAGAAACGGCAGGAGAAGAGGAGATGGCAGCAATTGCAAAGAGAGCAATGGAGGAATAAGCAGTGGAAACAACAGCAGGAGCTGAGGAAGGAAGAGAAAGAGGAAGAAGGAACTGGAGTTAGAGGTGAAACAGCAGTAAAGCCTGGAAGCTATCAAGGACACAAACCTGATTGCTGTAGAAGAAGCCAAGCTGGAAGCTGGAACAGAAATAGACCTTACAAGGTGGGAAGCCATAAAACCCAAACTAAACCTGTTGTGCAAGGGGAGTTTGGTGGAAGTTACTCCAAGGTAAGAGGCCCTGCCACGCCTAGTTCCTATACTCTACCTGTTTGTGATATAGAGAGAAGAAAGCAAAGAACCAGAGAGGGAGGTTCTGAGAGAGGCTTATCTCTAGAAGATCACTACCCAGTTTTACCTACTCGGAGGGAGAAGCAGTTGTACAAACAACTGAAGTTTTTACCCAGGGAGCCAAGGTATGAGACAGTAAAGTTTAACTGTAATGATTGCACTGCTAGAAGCCATCCTAAAAGAAACGTTCCTTTTAAAAGAAGCCAGAGTAAAGACTGGTTCACCAGTTTACCGCCAGCTTTGAGAGCCCCTGCTTATGTGGAGCAAAACTCCCAAGCTGAAGATGGCCATACTGGAATAGACAGGGATAGTGAAGGCACATTGGATCTGTATGGGGCAGATGATTTAATGGAAGTGGATTTTCCAAGCACTATTCCCTTACATTTACCTGAAGACATGGAGTGTAATTGGTGCACTGCCTGTGCTCAAAACTGTGCATGTTACAAAGAAGAATAAATGCAATATATTTTGATTGTTTAACTATTCTGAATATTACTTTGAAGAAGCCTGCTTTGAACTGTGAAGTAACAGTTGATTAGCCAATGAACTTTGGTACCTTTTGAAACAAAGGACTGTTTCTATTATCAAACTGTCTCTTATTTTGAACCTTGCTTTTGAACGGGGAATAAAAGCCTTTATTACCCTGCACTCTGACTTTTCATTCATTCATAGCGCTACCTAGTGGCGCACCTTCTTTGTGTCCGCGACACCGTGTGACAACGTACAGGGCCGGCGAATTGGCCAGGCAAGTTATTCTAGTCAATCTAGGAGCTAAAATACCACATAGAAGGACAGCTAAGCCAAACCAACAATTCCTCTCCATAAAACGTAGACCATCTCTACATGTAAATAGTTTGCTCCCCTCAGATAATGTATCTCATATTTATCTCCAAGTTATAATCCCTGTTTAATGTAAAACAATTCCTCTGTAATTGTTATGTTGTTTGATGTAAACCGCTTTGGATAAAGGCAGTATAGAAAAACTGTTAAATAAATAAAATAAAATAAATATTCTACCTCCGAGGTGGAATAATTCCCCTGTGCATTTTTTTTTTGTGGTGTCAGTGCGTGGAAGGGGTTGGGGAGGTAAAGTTTATGCCCCGCAGGAGGCCAGCCTGATCCAGGAGGCCGGACTGGGGGTCAGGCTGCAGGGAATTAACTTTGTTGGGTAGCAGCCGGCATCGTGGCTTTTAAACGGAGCTGCAATGCCATGGCAACGGGATGCCATGGCACCGCGGCTCCATTTAAAAACCCTGGCTGAGTTAGCCAGACTATCACTGTATGTGCAGGCCGGGACTGAATCACAGGCCTGTTCGCAATTCTGATTCCGTGGGATTAGATGTGCCCTGCAGGATCAGAATCGTGAACTCCTTTGTACGTCTGGGTCTGCTTAGATGTACAAAGGAGTCATATGTCGTAATCAGAATCGGGCCCATTGTGATAGGATGACATAGTAGCATTGGATTGTGCTCACGGTTCCAAATGTGGTTTGTATTCTTCTAGGAAGATGAGCGTCTTAAGTTTTTTTTAAATTATTTTGTTTCAGTGCATGCTCATAGCTTTGATGGTAGAGAGTTCCAGAATGCGGGTACAAATAATGCACAACTGCATATAGATTGCTTACTCTTTAGCTTTGGGGGGGGGGGGGGATTGCGAGTAGGTTGATGGAATTATTTCTTTAACTTTTAGGCTGTTGGCTGAGTTATTGTTTACTATTTTGAAAATTGTGGTAAGTGCCTTGAACTTGATTCTGTGTAGTTTCGCCAAATGGGTTAGTTTTGCGCATACTATGGCAGTCGTGAACCTCACTTCTAAGCCAGGGTATGTGGAGTATGATCTTAGTTTTTCAAATTTACTACTAATGCTCGGCATAATACTTGCAACGAGCCAAAGAGAGCCTCCTACTGGAGTTCCTAAGATGTAACATGTATGAATAGTTTATCAAGATGTGCTTGGAAATTCTTTATCAAACCTGTGGTTCCCAGTACAATGGGAAATATTTCCGTATCTTTCTGCCACATTTTCTTAGTTTCTGTGCATTTTTTTGGTACTTCAGGATCTTCTGCCTCTCCACGCAATTCACAGAATAATCACTCGGTACTGAAACTTCTATTATCAATGCCATTCTGATATTCTTCTCCCTTACCACTGTGTCAGGTTTCCTGGCATTCAGTTTCTTATCCTTTGGAATGGGAAATTCCAGATTATCATAACCTCTTCATTCTCTGTATTCGCTCAGAGTCATGATCCCCAGTTCTTTTCAGGGACAGTGATGTTGTAGTGTTTATAGAGTTTCCAGTGGAGGAGGCATGCTACTTTGTTGTGCCTTTCTGTATTGAAACTTTCCATCATCAGAATTTCACAGCCTGCTATTAGGTGAGTCACCGTTTCCAGCTCTCGCTGTGATGGGAAGCCAGTGTAGTTGGATCAATATAGGAATTATATGGGCTCAGCGAGGGGCTCCGTAGATTATTCATGTCATTGTGTTCTGTACCATCTATAAAAGGTGAAGAGTGTTTTTTTGGAGACCATGGTAAATGGGTTAGAGTAATCTAATATTGGAGTGATCATGGCTTGGCAGACTGTCTGAAATAATTCTGTGGAGAGGAGGGGGCAGAAGTGTTTTAGAGTTCTTAGTTTGTATTAGACAGCAGAGGTTGTTCTTTTTATGTGTGATTGGAAACTCGGTTGTTGGTCAACAGTGACTCCTAGGTATTTTGTTTCTGTTTTAATTTATTTTATTATTTATTTATTTATTTAGTATTTCTTTTATACCGTGCTATTGACATCAGTGCAGTTTACATCAAAACATAACATATGCATTTCAGGGTCACTGAGATGCATTTACATTTGAACAGGGATTGGAACTTGGATAACAGGGTAAATTAACAAGAGTTATACAATAAGTATCTACATTATATACATCATGAGAGTAATTTCTTGTCGGGACTACGCCGGGAAGTATCTGGTGAATAGGTGATTTTTTAGGGCCTTTCTAAGTTGGGTTAGGTCCGTAATAGCTCTGAATTCTGTTATATTGTTAAGTTTCAGTGTTGATGGGGGGATGAAGGCTGGGTCAGAAGTCATGTATAGTGCTTCAGTTTTCTCTGTATTGATGGTCAGGTTGTGCGCATTGAACCATTTGCTTCTGTGAAACATTTCTTCAGGTATGAGAGATCTGGAAGGAAGGGGTTGATGGGGATGAAGGGCATTACATAATCTTTGTAGATTCTGTATTGTATCTTGTGGGCCTTAAATATTTGACATAGTGGTTGGATAAATATATTAAAGAGGAGGGCTGAGAGGCTTGAGTCTTGAGGTACTCCAGTTTGTTGGGCGAAGGAGTTAGATGATTTGGTCCCACATCTTACTTGCTGTTTACGGGATTCAAGGTAGGATGAACATGATATTTTGGATGCCAATTTCTGATAATTTCTGCAGCAGTCGGTGGTGTTGTAAATAGTTAAATACAAAGGTGAGATCAAGGAATATAAGGATAAAGCTGTTGGTGTCTTGTGAGGAGAGTATCTAGTATAGAGGTAAGGAGGGCTTCGACCCTGTATTATTGTCTGAACCAGTGTTGATGGGGGTCAAGGGCCACATGGTTTTGGAGTTATGCGAGAACAATCCTTCAATTAGCTTCGTAATTAAATGGGTGCTTGAAATAGGTCTGTATGAACTTGGGGATGTAGGGTCCAGATCTGGTATTGATTTGCAACATTGTTGAAGGTAAACTATAATATATACAACTTTATTCACACACATTCAGCTTGGGTATGATGTTTGCTTATAACAACTTGCTATAATATTTATTTATACTTTTTTTCAAAGGGTTAGGATTGAGGGTCCTTTTATCAAAGTAAGCTACGCAGTTAGTGCGGGTTTTGGAGTGTGAAAAGTGCACGCTGAAGCCTGCAGTAAGTGATAGTGAGGGTCCAACACAGTACAAACAGATTTCTGTGTTGTGAATTGCATGTTGGGGGGGGGGGTAAAGGGGTAGCTAAGGGACAGTTAATGTACAAATAAACTCTGTGTGCTAACTGTGGCTATTATTTATTTTTCTTATATACCATGCTATTCAACATCAGTGTGGTTTACATAGAACATTACATTGAACAGGGCATTATAACTTGGACATAACTATTTTACAGGGAACATGGGCTATGGAGGGTTAAGTGGCTTGCCCAAGACCATAAGGAGCACCTGTGGGACTAGAAACCCCAGTCCTTCTGGCCCAAGGTTGCTGTCCTCTAGTGGGTGTTGAACCCCTGCCCTTCCAGCCTGAAGTACACTGCCCCAACCACTAGGCCACTCCTCCACTCCAAAATTTGTATGGGATTCTCCTAACTTCACCTCAATAAGCGGAGTTAAGTGCACTTGCAGTAATTGTGCATGCTGCTGCAGTATGTTAGGGGATCTCTCTGTGCGGTAATTGCTGGGAAGATGCTGGACACACCCCCAGCAGTTTGCGCACAGCAGTTGCAACTACCAAGCTTTAGCTTTAGCGCTAAATGCTCATTAACCGCTTTGACCCGGTGAAAAGCGGTATATAAATGCAGTTAAATAAAATAAATAAATAAAATAAACTGGTTGCAAAACCCTAGCACGATTTAGTAAAACGGCCCCTGGGGTTTTTTGCATGGCCATTCATCTAATATATTTTAAATATACTTCTCCGTTCATATTTTATTTGAAACATGCTTACTTAGGGACCCTTTTACTAATGCTACTACCTGGTTAACGCACATTTTAGCATGCAGTAATTGGCCGAATTGAACACTAACGCATGGGCATGCCAGCTACTGGCCACCAAAATGCACCTTAACTGACAATCGCATGCTACTGCAGCAGGGTCGGCTCAAGGGGTCATAGCACCCTGAGCTAGCTTTTGCTTTTGTCCTTCCAGGGGTGTTCTTGCAATATAAACTGTACAGACAGGGGTAAATTTTGATCTAGCAGGGTTACTGTCTTACGTTAAATGCCAGCACCAGCATTTCATTTGTATATTCCATGCCACTATCCATATAGGTAGCAGCGCTGAATATACAGAGAGTGCCAGCGTGGTCTCTGTACTACTGTTTAGGATAGGCCTGCTATTCATCAGAAGAAAAACAAGGAGCAGAGCAGCAAAATTAGCAGTGATAAACTTTATTAAGCCCGACATGGCCGTGTTTTGGTATATCGTGCCCAACCTATGCCGCAACAAATAAGCTAATGCAATAGCCTCTTTAATCTATCTAGAGATGGAAGCCATAGAAGCTGCCTCCCCCTCATGTGGTCCTCCAAATAAGACAAACAAGCAATCCAACTTCCATAACAGAGCTGTCCTCTTCAAATAATACCATAACGCCCAGCACACATCCAGGAGGCATAACTGCCGATCTGAGACCTCCTTGGACACCTCCGAGAGTACTGGCAATGTAACTGGCTAGTTCAAATGAAAAACTGAGAATACTTTAGGCAAAAACGATGAAAATGGACACAGTACCACCTTCATCTTTGAGATGGAGAGAAAAGGCTTCCAACATGACAGTGCTTGGAGCTCTGAGATTTTCCTGGCAGAGCAAATAGCAACCAGGAATACCGTTTTAAGCATCAGGTCCTTCAGCGTGCAGGACCACAGAGACTCAAAAGGCTCTTCTGCCATTGTTAATAAGACCAAATTAAGGTCCCAAGGAGGCCTGGTTTACCGTTCTTAAAAAGCGCACCACGTCCAGATGAGAACCTAAGGACACTCCTTGCATCCTTCCATGGTAACAAGTAATAGCCGTCACCTGCACCCCTAAGGCCCCGCAAACTAGACCCTTCAGACTCTTTTCCAGGGCAGACTGCAGAAAGGCTAGCACTTCGGGCACCAACACCAACAAACGTCGGCATTGTCGTTCTGCACACCAGACTTCAGAAATGTGCCACACTGGATATATGACAACGATGTGGAGTTCTTGCAATCCTTCAATAAGGTCAAAATCACCAGCACTGAGTAGCCACGCTTCCTCACCCTAGCCTTTTCAAGAGTCATGCCATAAGTAAGAATAGATCCACTTTAGGCATTTGGAACGGCACCTGGGTTAACAGGTTGGCCTGGAACAGGCGCCACAGCCGATAAACTGTCAGCTGGACCATTTCTGTATACCATGGCCACCTCAGCTAATTGGTGGCAATGAGAATGACTTGCCCCCGATGTACTTCCATTCTCTGCACTACATGCCCAATGAGCACCCACGGGGGAAAGAGAGTAGTCCATCCGTGGGCCAGCACTGCACTAGAGCATTCGGGCCTTCCAATATTCTCTCTTTCCTCCTGTTAAAGAATCAGTTCGCCAGCACTGACTTACACGGAGCAGCAGGTATAACTCTACACAAAGGCATAGAGGGGATAACTTACACGGAGCAGCAGGTATAACCCTACACAAAGGCATAGAGGGGATAACTTACACGGAGCAGCAGGTATAACCCTACACAAAGGCATAGAGGGGATAACTTACACAGAGCAGCGGGTATAACCCTACACAAAGGCATAGAGGGGATAACTTACACGGAGCAGCAGGTATAACCCTACAGAAAGGCATAGAAGGGGATAACTTACACGGAGCAGCAGGTATAACCCTACACAAAGGCATAAAGGGGGATAACTTACGTGGAGCAACAGGTATAACCCTACACAAAGGCATAAAGGGGATAGGTTACAAGGAGCAGCAGGTATAACCCTACACAAAGGCATAGACAGGATAACTTACAGGGAGCAGCAGCTATAACCCTACACAAAGGCATAAAGGGGAATAACTTACACAGAGCAGCAGGTATAACCCTACACAAAGTCATAGAAGGGGATAACTTGCATGGAGCAGCAGGTATTTTATTTATTTATGTATTCAGCTATTTTTCTATACCACTGTATCCAAGAGTCAAAGCGTTTTACATTTAACAACATAGCTCAACAGGCCTTTACAATGAACAGAGAATGCAATATGAAGCAAAGTAGCTCAAAAAAGGATATACAGAAAACATTAGTATAACCCTAAAAAAGGCATGGGGGTAACCAGCATGGACCAGTGGGTACAACACTAAACCAAGACAGAGGGGGGTAACCTGTACGGAGCAGTGGGTACAACCCTAGCCACCTTACTGGGGAGAGTATTATGGACCATGTTGGTCTTTTTCTGCCATTATTTTATATGGCGGCTAGAGGGGTCAGACGTCCTGAGTGGACATCCAAATCCCTGTAGCTGTCTGGACCCAATTCCTGGGCAGAGAGCTCTGCGATGGGAGGGGGTGAGCAGGGGGAGGAGATAGGGCAGGCCGGAGGTAGGACCTTGACCCGGATGTACAGAGCCAATTCTGGCCATGGCCCTGTACGTCCAGGCTGGTTGACATGGACGGGTGACTTATTCCACCTTGGGAGTGGAATAAGTTAACCTGAGTTCGGCAATCTGAGGCTGCAGACCCCCATAAAGGTAGGGAAGGCAAAGGAGAATCCCCACAGCCTGACCCCAGCAGGCCTGTTCAAGGGTCGGGCTGTGGGAAAGCGGGCCATTCTGGGTCTGGGGGTGGGACGCCATGGCACCTGGCTCCATGCAGGAGCCATAGCAGAGTTGGACAGGGAGGGGGCAGGGCATCCAAAGGGCCTGAAATGGGGAACCTCCTGCCTGTCTAGGACCTATGCACCCAATTCTGATCCCGCAGGGCCATCTAGCCCTGCGGATTCAGAATCAGGTGCAGATCACGCTCGTCCAGATTTTGGAAGTCCGGATGGGTCCCTTTCTGAATGGGGATCCACGTTACTGTGTTAGTATGTTACTTCACATAAAATGTCATTATTTTTAGAGACTCACATAGAAAATTCGCTCACAGCTTCCCTAATGCCAGGGGAAGGCAGCCGTGACATTTGTCCTTATATGCTTAATCTTCTTAGTTTAGAAGTTAATGTATTTAAAGTAAAGGGATTAACATGGACATTAGTCAGCAGTTGCCCAGGGGGTTGGATATGTTTATTTATTTACATTCTCTTATATACCGCACTATTCTGCATCAGTGTGGTTTACATTGAATAAACTGAAATTACATTGAACAGGGCATTATAACTTGGAGATAACTATTTTACAGGGAACATGGGCTATGGAGGGTTAAGTGGCTTGCCCAAGACCACAAGGAGCACCTGTGGGACTAGAAACCCCAGTCCTTCTGGCCCAAGGTTGCTGTCCTCTAGTGGGATTTGAACCCCTGACCTTCCAGCCTGAAGTACCTTGCCCCAAGCACTAGGCCACTCCTCCACTCTGGTGGGAGAGAGTAGGAAGAGGTAAGATCCAAGTCCTGCTGCTTACCAGGAGACAGTGCATCACTGCTGCTGGGCTCCGAGAGCCTGTGCCAAGGAGAGGAAACCAGAACCCAGATTTAACTCTACATCCTGCACCTATAATTCTGGGCCAACATATAGTAGCTTCATGCCGTCCTGCTCCAAGTCCAGGAGTGATAATGTTTCAATAACCCTCTGACCCCATCCTTCTGTTTCTTATACACAGAAGGAAGGAAAACACTAATGACAAAATCCTGTAGGAATCAGAAGCCTCCAGCCAGCCTTTTTACCTCCTTCCTATAGAGATGAGGCGGAGCCCCAGGCTGCCCAGGATTCCTCTGTCCTCCCTGAGCTGTCACTCACCTCTCCAGGAGCTTTTCAGTCTTCTGCCCCTGGGTTCCTGTTGGTCCCTGACACACGGACATTCCTCCTGCTCAATCTTTGATATAAGAGAAGGTTTCTCACATGAAGAGCCTGTTCCAAGCCAAAAAGAATCACGTCAGTTTTCCTCTAAATTAAGAAAAAACATTTTTTAGCCAAATATTCATATGGAGCGAATTTGAACAGCTTGATGCTCATTCTGAATGACTGCTGATGAAATGTTACTGATGTCAGTACATACAGAAGAGGTTGGAGCAGAGTCCCCCAGGACTTTTCTGTTCTTATGGGATATTTTTGACTGGTTTTGTGCACAGTGGGGTTCTTTCTTTAGCTCTGTCAGATTCTGGAGTGCCTTTAGTTTCCAATATTAAGAAGGCTTGTAGTGATTGTAAATCGCTCTGATGCCCTTCAGCCTGGGCAGTACATCAAGAAATTGCATAAACATAAATATCAGTTATGGGGGGATGGGGTCTGTTTAAGAGGTGTCTCTGTATCACTGGTCATATTCCAGAAGAGCCCATGTACTGCTGGCTTTTCAGATCTCTTCTGAGAGTGGAGGCAGATTTTCCGGATGCTGTACATTAGGGGTGGGGAGGGGTACACCTCTAATTTTAGACAATTCATCATTCAGCTGCAGACGCACAGCACACAATATAAACCTCGGCCTGCTTTAGGGTTAGAGCCCCACAGCTATTACACTGAATAATTCCCATTATATCAAATCTATTATTTCTATAAGGAATATCTAAGTTTAGTTCAGAGAATCTCCAAAAGTCCCTTAGATGATCACTCAGAGGACAATTTTCAAAAGACATTTAGCTGAGTAAATAATGGTTTGCCTAGAGATAAAAGGACTTTTATTCACATTTAGCAGAAGCTTCCCTGAGGCTGGGGACAGGTTATATTTAGTTATGGCAAAATGCAATGTGTGCCTTTGTGTCGGTGCTGATTCAGCAGCTCCTGGGTTTTCTTGCCAGTGTGACCAGAGGTCAGTTAAGTGACTTGCTGAAGGCCACAAGGAATGCTAGTGGTAACTGAACCCTAGTCTCTTGGTTACCAAGCCAGTGCTCTAACCACTAGATTACTCCTCTACTTGTAGTTATGGTAGGACTCAAGAAATCTAGGTGCCAGGTTAAATCATGGTGCCTAGAAATTGCACCCTGGCACTAGGGATTTCATGCACTTGAAATCTGTTTCCATCGCCCATGTTGCCCTCCACCATGATCTGCTCTCTGCATACAGCTTGAGCCACGCGGTGGAGGAAGTTCAGGCTGATTTCACTGCCACAGTCTCACGAGATCCACGTACCTTCCTCCACCATGCAGAGAGCCAACTGCGGTGGAGGGCAGTGTCGGCACATGACTGGTAAGAGACATCAGGTGATGGCTGCGGTAGGGGGAGGGACAATGAGAGAGACAAACGTACATCATGTGCTAGCTGCGAGGAGGGGGCAATGAGACTTCAGCTGATGGCTGGGAGGGCAATGACAGAGAGAGAGATACACACACACACACTAGGTGATGGCTGGGGGACTATGAGAGAGAGATACACACACACACTGGGTGATGGCTGGGGGACTATGTTTAAGCTGCCTCCTAGATTCCTAGAAAAACTGTTAAGGCCTGAGTTATGCTTTTGCTATTTCTATGTATTTTCCTTGAAAACAGTCAGGGGAAGCGTAATCCAGTGGTGAGAGTATCAGACTGAGAATCAGCAAAACCAGGCATATTACTTTCCATGGCGCCTTATAAAATTATAATAAACCAAACTAAAATGAAAGAACATGAAATAAAACAAACACAAGAAAGAAGAACAAAACAAAATTAAGCAAAATATTTCTGTGCACCACAGTTCAAAAACTGATGCAAAGCTCAGGGGTAAAAGTCCCTGCGAGCTTTGCACCATTGCGAGTAGTTTTCAAAATTGCCCTATAATTCATCTCTGACCTCTGAAGTTAAGACTATATGACAAAAGCAGGAAATGCGGGGAGTGGGATTCTCAAGGGACAAACAGCACTTCTGGAAAGATTTACCTGTCTACAAATCCAATTAATCTACACAACATAAAATTAGCAGCGAGGTGAGCCTGCAGTCAGAAAGGAAGCACAAGTCTCTCTCTGTAGTGCGCTGCTGGTCCCCTTTCAATATCTGATGATGGTTACGGAAAGAGACTGGGAACACGGCAGCTAAATATCTACTTACCCCATACAGAAGGCATTTAAAACATTTCAGCATATGGCGTCTAATAATGGACTAGAATTACCCAGTGCTGTCAGAGTTTCATAATTCTCCTTCATGGTCTCCTTGTAAAGCTCCTTCTGCCATTCTGCTAACATCTCCCACTCGTCCTCACAGAAATAGACAGCGACGTCCTCAAATGTCACAGGGACCTGGAATAAGGAGAGGAACTCGCTCAGCACCCACCGCCTCAGGCACATGATCACCTCTAAAGACTCAAGATATTAACAAGCATCTGTCCTGCCCACATTTGGGGAGACCCTTGACATCAGTGATAATATTAATTCCAAGGAAGAACACTTTATACACAGTGACAGCTTCCTGTAAATGTGAAATGCTCCAGCGTCTTCTTTCTACAATGACACTTTATGGTTCTTAGTTTTATCTCAGAAGTGTCCAAAGTCTTTGTGATGTTACATACCCCAGGGCCAGATTTAGAGCAGGGAAAGCAGGGCAGCTGCCCAGGTGCCAGGTGACCAAGAGCCCTGAGCCGAGTCTAGCATATGGGAAGGAGAAGGAGAGTAAGAACGTGCATGAACAGGAAGAGGAAAGTTCCCATCCACCTGTACAAAGGCAAGCTGAAGTATTCCACAGAATCAGCCAACAGAGTAACCATTCAATGAGAGGAGACAGTCATGTCTACTGTAAAAAGTCATCCAGGCGGTGGCAGCCAAGGGAGCCCCCCCCCCACAGCAGGTGCATGTGTCCTTAAAGATTAAACACCAGTTGAAACAAGTAGGTTTTCAGGTCCGCTTTGAAGCAAGGGAGGGAAGTTTGGAGACAGAAGTCAGCAGGAAGGGAATTCTGTAATGACGGGGCAAGAACAAAGAAGGCAGAATGCCATGTGACCTCATACCAGGCTCGGGAAGCAAAGTCTGTTTCCATGCATGCAGGGATGATGGAAGGGCTCCACTATAACTCCGCCTAATTACCACCCCTAACTTCACTCCAGCTCCACCCAAGCAGCGCCCCGCAGGTAGAGATTCTTGTCCTTGCCACCATTGTGGCTTTTTTTCTGCTGTGGGGGATGGGATCCCTGCGAGCAGACTGCTGCCCGAGGACCACGATCTTTGTAAAGACCCTTCCTGTCTGCCCGTGTTCCTTGCGATCAGCAGGAAGAGTGTTTTCAATGATCGCAGGCGGCAGGCAGTAGGCTGTCCGTAGGGATCCCATCCCCCCATGGTCAGAAGAAGTGAAGCTGCGATCGCAGCAAAGATCTTCCTGTCTGCCCGCAGGGATCCGCTCTCCCACGAGCAGACAGGAGGGATCTGTGATGTAATCGCAGTGCTCTTCTGCCCATGGGGGATGCAACCCGCTGCTTGCCAGTCTTCCCCTACTTCTGCCCACAGGAGACTGGATCCCCGCATGCTGAAGTAGGGGAACGCCTGAACACAGAGTTTTGGTGGGGCCACGGCCCCTGTGCTCCCCCCCCCCTTTTCTGACACCTCTGCATGCATGGATCGGAGTGACCAGTTGCCCTGATTTGCTGTTTCCATCTACACTGCTCGAGCTGAAATTATTACACTCCCATCGCTGTATGCTTGTCCTCCTCCAGGGTATTACTTACCTAAGTAAGTCTTATTTTTTTCCTCTTTGTCCTCTACGATTTTAAGCAGATGAGCAGACAAGTTCCAGTCCCATCATCCATTTCTTTTACCCAGCCTCCAAACAAACTTGCATCTGTCCGAAGCATCTTTATGTTTTGGTGCAAGTGTTTCTGGTAGGTTAGGACTTTCCAAATCTATTAAGGGTATCTCCAGAATTCTGGAGATACCCTTAATAATAATGATGACCTCTCCTCGCAGGGAACTGTGGTGCAGACTGCTGGATGCGGCAGTGGGGCTCACCTCCTGCACAGTTGCTTCTGTGAGGCATGAAGGGGACCAGCAGCAATGACCTAATTACTGAAGAATCTCTGCCCCCCTCTCCCCCAGCATACAGCATTGCCCCACCTCTCACCCAGGACATAAGAACATAAGAGATGCCATACTGGGTCAGACCAAGGTCCATCAAGCCAAGTATCCTGTTTCCAACAGTGGCCAATCTAGGTCCCAAGTACCTAGCAGTTTCCCCAAAAGACACAGATTCTACAAAGCCCCACAATGGTCCTGTATATACACACATACAGAAAGACAGATGTGCAGACACATAGCATACAGAGAGCAGCTGCTGGGTTTGTTCCTTCAGTTGTTACCCTTTAATTTTGCCTGGTACTGGAGGATGAAGTCCGAGTTCCATTTGTGGGTCACCCACAGCTTCAGCGCATATTCCAGTAATACTTAAAAAGGAAGTCACCAAAGGCATCTGATCCTTGAGACAGGATGCCCAGTTTGGTGAACCACACACACAAGATCTAGAGACTCAAAGACCCAAGCCAGGTGAACAGAGTGAGAGTACCCTGGGACCAGGATCCCCCATACCCCCTATTCACTAAACAGGCCCTCACCCTACCCAAAGACATACACCTACTTAACACAGATGACTTTAGATCAGTAGTCAACACCCTCATCACCCCCCATTTCAACTATTTTAATAGTCTCCTAAACGGACTTCCATTAAAGAACGTATACCTTCTCCAAAGAGCCCAAAACATATGCGCCAAGATGATCACAAAAGCTAAACTAACAGACCATGTGACCCCAATTCTGTTAGACCTACACTGGCTCCCTATAAACAGCCGAATAAAATATAAAATCCTCCTAACTACTTTCAAAATCATTAATAAAATCTCTCCCTCACAACTATCTACTCTAATACACCCCCCAACAGAAACTAGAACGCGCAGACGGAATGCAATCCACTCCCTCAACATAAAAACAAATTTCAGAAAAACTAAAGCGACAACAAGCAATAGAGCTTTCTCCTTCGCTGCCCCCACCCTCTGGAATGAAATACCATTAACACTATGCATGATAAAATACCTTCATCAATTCAAAAAGGAACTAAAAACCTACCTCTTTACAAAACACTTTGAGATCCCACATCAACAAAAAACCTCTCCAAAACAATCACAGAAACACATCCACAGTACCCAAGACAGAACAAACGACTAACTCATTAAACCTTACATATCTCACACAACATGCAAAACATTTCACACAACATGCAAAAGATCTACTCAAACTGTTGGCTATATCACTATTGTAAATAACCACTGGTAATCAACTATGTAGTGCTCCATGTTATTATAACCTGTACATAGTTTGATAAGCACTGTTCTAGTTAACGTTCAAAAATATGTTCCTTGTAATTACACTTGTAAATAGTTAAAAACATAATGTTCCTTGTAAATGTATACAGATGTATACAAATGTTCTGTTCACTGTTTAATGTAAACCGCCCCTGATCTCTGGAAGGGGCGGTATAGAAGAAAATGTTAAATAATAAATAATACACCTACACAAACCCCATCCGAGTACATCCATCACCCACTCACCTACTTAAGTATATTTGTAAAAAGAGATGAGTTCAGCTGAAGTCAGTGACTTTGCTTAAATCCTCTGCTATTTTTCAGTAGGTGGAGACTTTGGGGGTGTGTTCATAGGTAAGTATGTACAGGGTGGTGGTGCTGATAGGGGTGGGGTGTGAACTCTCTGGTAACAGGGTTCCCCTGGCTCAGACGTCCTGGGGCATTTGGAACTGAAACACAGAACCTCTGAAGTTTAAAATGGATTGGAAGTTTAACTTCAGGTCCATTTTAATGTATTTTCTGCTTTACTTCTGTTTTAGCACAGATTTCTTTACTTTACAGTGTAATAAACTAATGATATACAGAAATCACTAAATAATTAATGTGGCAGTAAACAAAGCTGTGATAAACATCTAACACAGATTTTTACAGCAGTGTTATATCAGCCTGAGAGTGAGTCTCATCTGGTGCTTGGTGCAACTCCTCCCCCTCACCCAGCAGGAGGTGCTGGGTACAATGTGTCTGTGCTGCACAAACTGAGCCCAGGAATCCCACAGCCTGCAAGCAGCCCATTAATCCCCTCACACTAGGGCTCACACTGCAGGCAGGAAGGAGAGGCATGCAGGTTTAAGAGGCACTGCTGGGGTCTCTTATTGCTATGAGGAGGTGCTGAGAGCAAAGCCCAGGTGCTGGTGTGGACTTCAACCTCAGGCAGCGGTGACTCTTCCCAGATCAGCTCTGAGGGCACAGTGGGTGGGAAACTTTGACTAGTATTCAGTAAATGTGGCTGGATGGTAGACCTGGGAATAATGTGCTCTATCTGTCTTTGTTTCTGCCTGTTGTGAACTATTTGTTTATGTGAACACTGTTGGATCCCCACTGGCTGCCTGAACTCCCTTTTTAACACACCCTCATGGCTTCAAGGGAAGGAAGGTGAGAGAGACCCATTCTACCCAGATCTGGAACAATCTCCTCCTGTAAGTTGCTGGCGAGGTGCCCCAGTCCTGGAGTGAAAGCTGCCCTACCTGTGAAGGCTCCGCCTCAGCCATTGTCTCTCCTGCTTTTCTGGGAAGGATTCGCTCTTCCCCCCCTCTCTCTCTTTCCAGGGATAAGGCTTCAGGCTCTGCTTCTCTCTCAATGGCGGATGATTGCAGAGAAGCTGCAGGGAGGGGGACAGGAAATGTTCAGGGTCAAGAAAGAGGAAGGGGAGGAGGGATCTAGACTGAAAACCTGAAAGACTAGAAGAGAAACTTCTGTGCTCTCAGGATCTCATCATGCAGGCAGCCATCTTCAGAGTAGCAACAAGCTGCTGAGCTGCAGGATGTCCGGCTTTATGCTTCTCTTCCTCCAGATACTTTCAAGGTCCTCTGATAGCCCTGCTAATTGAAAGCATAAAATAACGAATTGCTCATAGATGTTTCATTCAAATGCAAACATGAAGGGCTTTCTTGTTCCACTGACAAAGAAAGGTGCTTGCCCGTTAGCTGGAGCCCTTGCAGCTAGTGTAGCAGCAAAGCGCAGACAAACCAATGATACCAGGAGTCTGTTCAGAAGGTCCAAATCATTTATTTGTGCACAAGTCTCAAGCAAGGCAATTTCAAAATGGCTGAGCAAAGTTTTCAAGCATTACAACAACTTTTATAGACTTCTGTTCCATTCTAGGTATAGAAAAACATTTCATTGGTCCCGGTGTAGCAGCAATCGCTGTGAAAAGCTCTTATTCAATCACTCACCCACAGAAGGAAAACTCACAGGCAGGCTGGAATGCAAACAGGATCTTTAATGTGCACAGGATCAGACAGAGATACCAGCAACCTCCACAAGGGTCTGAACCCCGAGGGACGGCCTACAATGCCTTATATACAGTACAGTTTTAAACTCATTCTACAATCCCATTTGCCACAGGTATTTCCTGCCCACCAATCAGCAGCCCCTGGGGAGGTACCTGGGTGACCTGTCCAAACCGGTATGCTCTGGTCTGTTGGTTTCAGGGCTAGGGAAATACTGTGCTCAGACATGGATGTGGGGAAGGGTGCCTACTGTAATCTCAATGTCTCTCTTAGCAGGCTGATTACCTCATGGCTTGCGGGGGAAGGGTCAGGCTGATCAGAGCCTCATGGCTTGCAGCATGGCTTGGGGGAAGGGCTATCTACAGTTCGCAGCATGGCTTGGGGGAAGGGCTACCTATAGCTACCTCATGGCTGCCTCATTCCCCCCTTTTTAAGTAAGACCTCAACCGCTAGAGGCGGTTGAGGGCTGTATTACTGGAGGCAAGCCGCAGAGGAGTATATTGGGTCAGGGCCATGACCGTGGCAGCCGCCTTGCGTTCTACCAGGGTGCCAAGGGTGGAAACAACCTGTAAGGAAAAAGGCACTTGGTTAAAATGTACGGTACAGCAATGGGACAAGTTAAGGTAGAGAGTTACGTATACAAAGGTCTGCATGTTCAGAGCAGTTTGGGCAAGTAATACTGCTGTGTTAGTAGTCTCTGCACTTGTTTGAAAGCAAGTCTATATCAGCTAAGGCACCTTTTCTCAGTCTGATCCCGGTTCCAGGAAAGGTGTCTGTAAATCAGTCTCTCCGGTGGTCCAGAGTTCGTCGGCAGTCTGTTAGAACCCCGTACTGGGCAGAAGTGTCAAAGCGTAGGGGCTGGTTTGGAACTGTGACAGAAGTCCAGGCTGGAACAATTTCTGGTGCAGCGGCCTTGACACGAGAGTGATGGATCCTCGGAGCAACTTCAGCCACCTTGACAGCCGTGGGGGTGGTCCGCAGAACAGTATACGGGTCTCGCCACTGGGGAGTCAGCAGATCCTGCTTCCACTCCTGGATCCATTATCACTGGAGGTTCCTTTGCTGGTAGGAAATATTCCATTATGCCCTTGACTGATCTCCACATGTTTACAGATCAGACAAGTGCACGCGCGTGTTCTGTAATTCTGACAAGTTTTAGAATCACACCAATTTTTTTTTTTTTTTTTTTTTTTTTGCCTGTGAGAATTTGTCATCAATTTATCCCTCATCATTTTTTATATTCATTAGCCAGATACATCACTTCACATCATTAAATTGCCTTCACCAGTTTACTGTCCATCAGAGTCCTTCCACATCATTAATTACCTTCATCAGTTTACTGTCCATCAGAGTCCTTCCTCTTAATATATCACTTTACCCCTCACAACACTTTCCACCAACTACATACATAGGTCCTTCAATTTTTTTCTTTTTCTATACCATACTAATGTATCCTTATCTGGCAAGGCTGCTAAAACAATTGTTAGAGACATAGTATTGTTGTAAACAGTGTCCATTTCCCACTAACTTAATTGGTGCAGTTCTAGATTGGCATGGGTGCTCATTCTAAATAGCGACTGTCTAAACAATCTTCAATATAAAACGATACATCAATTCCAATAGAAAGAAATATGGCTCCTAACATGACAGCCACATATCTCTCATGTATGGCTAGAGTCTATTGTACACCTGGTTCCCAGTGAGAGTACTGTAGGAAACTTAAAAATACTTGGACTGATCTTGAAAATGCAGTGGTCCACAAAGATTTATGTAAGCTATCCATTAATTATGGTGTCAAAAGAGATCCTCTTGAGGTGAGAGACTAAGAGGGCACAAGGCATTGGTGGTTGGGCCTCATGGCGATACTCCTTCTGGTTCTTCTTGGCCTGCAAGGCATTTGTGAATAGGCCTCATGGCAATACTTCCTCGGGTTCTTCTTGGCCTATTCCCCCCTGCCTATTCATGTCTCTTCAGAGGCATAAATGTACAAGGTTCGTGTTTTCTCAGGCCTTGTGGGTCCTCGAGGAGTCTTAGAGCAGTCAGAATTCCAGTGGCCCAGATCATCACACTTGGAGTAGCACGTTTTATTGCCTTTTTCCTAGGCTGTCGTCTCACCTTCTGCCCCTCTCTCTCATTCATTTTCTCAAAGCTCTCCTGGATCATTGCTGACAAGTAAGATTTAGTTTTATCCAATCAACTCGAGTTAATGTTATCATTATATTTGTAAATAATATTTTTACAAATATTTCCATATTTCTGGGAATCACAGTTCCATCTTTCCACTAAATTTGCTTTATATACTTGGGAACCAAGCGATTTCAGATCAGCCCCTTTCCAAAATTTAATATTTACTCATCTTATTGCTGTGTATACTGGACCTCTACATAATGTACTCCTACCAGTATATTTGGTAACAAAGTACAAATGTATAAACTAAAAAGATTTGTATCTCACAGTGCTATAATATATTGTGCTCCTGAACTCTGGACACCAACATGTAAAATTCAAATACAGCAGGACAGGTGAATTTATTCTAAATAGCACCTATGATGTTACTGTCCTGTTCATCATTCATGAGCACAGAGCTTAACAAGGCAAAGTGATTACCTTGTATCTTATAGTTCAAAACAGGCATGAAACTGATACTTTATAAGAAGGTTGGTGGATATCTGGAATGCAATATCATTGTAGTATCAGAAAAATGAATACAGTTGATCAAGGCAGTTTAAGGTACCAAGCAGGAAAGAACGCAATCATCAGCACAGCATTTACTGTCTGCAGAATAAACTGCCAAAGATGGCATATCATTCAGAAGTATTACTTGCTTAAGTTTGTATGTGCAGTCAAAACCAAATATATGTACCAGAGAAAATCCAGGCTTTAAAGGACAAGTAAAAAAAAATCTTCATTTCTTCATGATCTTATAAGGATTTTTCTCCAGCCTTTGTTTGCTTCCAGCAGACATTTGAGGATGCTCAAAGGAGGCACCTCATGGTTCTAGAAGCTCAAACTCTACAATTAAAATTGATGACAAGAGGATTGTTTGCAGGCTAGGTGTGGCTAGGTGAATTGGGGTTCTTTGTCCTCTAGGAGAAAGACTCCTAGATGATTTTTTTTTCTTTTTTTTTTTTTTCTTTTGTCCTCTCTAATGGGCCTCCATTCATCTGCTAGAAGAAGGAACTCCTCCCAGTATCTTTCTATAGCTATGCAAACTATTTCAGCAGTTCCAACTATCCCCCAGTCACCGCTGAGAGGTGTGACCAAAACACCTGGTTCCCTGACCACTGATCATGCATGTAACATAGCAATGAAATTGGATATGCATCAAACAATGCAATTGTCTTCCTTCACTGATATACCAGTACCACAGTCCACACACAGCAAACCCCACCCCCCCCTTTTCCAAACTGTCCCCTTCCCTGCAATCAGTAGACCTGGTGTTTTTCACTGTTTGGGGACACAGGGGCGACTCGTCAATAACTTCACCTTTTACTGATAGAGTATCAAAATCAATCCTGAAATATAAAGACCTAATGTCTGGACAAAAACTTTCTTTCCCTAATGTCACAACCAAACACAGAGCCACTAACAAACACAGAGCCACTAGCAATTTTTACATAACAGTACATTAACTATATGGGCCAGCCATGAATCCATACAGGGAAGCTGGTCCGGATACTCCCTCACCACAATTCAGCCTCCGGACCCCATGCCCCAATCACAATTCACAAATCACAATGTTCAGTGTAAATTTTCTAATCTCACCTCTGGGAATACAACATACAATATAATCCTGGTAACAGGCAGAGTCTGGCTGCACAAACGCACAGGACCACAAAGGGAAAAAGAAAGAGGGAAAACAGAAAACAGAGACGTCTCAGCAGCGAATACTCACACACTCTCCTTCCCCAGCAGCAGCTTGTTACAAATACATCACAGACACTCTCTCTAGCTGTATCATAGGATCTAACTTTCACCATGAGGACATTAGAAATACAGTATGAGAAATATAGCTAGCTATTTTCTAATGTCCACTAGATGGAGCTCCAGGATCACTTTAACCATAAGGATAAAAATACAGCTAGTTTTTAAATGACCACTAGATGGAGCTCCAGGATCACTTAAAACACAGGTAATAGTAGTAATTACAGCTAATGTCCACTAGATGGAGCTCCAGAGTCACTTTAAGTATATTGCAGTGTAGCTTACACGTGGTCTTTTCAAGATGGCCGCCTCCACGTGTGTTCTACTGCCCGATTCAGCTCTGGATACCTCCGGACAGACTCAGCTGTTCCCAACTTCAGAATCGGGTCAGCCGGGCCTCAAACATGCGGGAGGAGGAGGAGAAAAATACACTTTTAAAATCGGGGAGCCAGCCGGACCTCAAACATGCGGGAGAGGAGGAGAAAAATACACTTTTAAAATCGGGGAGCCAGCCGGCCCGCGGCACACAGAACAAGGACGGAGCAGTTTAAAAAGGGGCCCGCCGGCCCGCGGCACACAAATTACGGTCAGTATGATTTTTTTTTTGATTTTTTTTGCTTGGGGCAAAAATTAATTTAATAGCTTTTGGCAGCGCTGCACTCTTAATACCCTTTAAAGGGGCTCAGCGGTGCATCGGGACAGCATGGGAAAGGCAGAAAATTCAGCGGGTCAGCAGGGGGGCTCAGCGGTGCATCGGGACAGCAGGGAAAGGCAGAAAATTCACATCGGGGCACAACGGAGAGAGAAGTTCACATCGGAGCAGAAATTAACACAGCGGCAGCATGGGAGGGGGGGCAGAAATTTACGTTGGAGCACAGAAACTACATCGGGGGTTCAGGGAAAGGCAGTAGTAGCTCCACACCGGAGCACATGGAGGGCAGAATTCAACATCGGAGCACAGAAATCACACAGTAGCAGCATGGGGGGAACAGAAACTTACATCGGAGCACAGAAATTACATCGGGGGTTCAGAGAAAGGCAGTAAAACCACACCGGAGCACATGGAGGGCAGAATTCACACCGGAGCAGAAATTAACACAAATTAGAAACGGAACGGAAGCATATTAGAGCCCTCTCCTTGCAGTCACGCTTCAGAAAACTCTCCACAAGCAGAACGGAAAGAAGAGAAGCAGCGATCTATTCTTTATCTCAGGTATGTTTAACTTATCAAGTGCTATATTTAGTTACATTTTTTTTTCTTTCGGCAGCGCTTTTAAAAGATCTCAGATTACTGCAGTTTCAGATATTCAGATTTTACCGGTATTCAGATTCAGATACAGATACAGGACGAGCAATGGCTTCAGGGCCACTAAGGCCCGTACTAGGACTGCTCGTGCAGTTGATCAGGCTGCTACAGGTTCCCAGAAATTACCAGGACTCACAGATAGAGTACAGAACTAGCCCCAGACAAGGTAGCAGTACTCACCAGAACTCTGATCAGACAGGAAGTTTGGATGCCAGTCTATCCAGCTGGTTTTTCAATCGGGGATTCAACCGCAGGGACCAGCTGTCCAGACAAATCAAGGTGTCCTTCCGAGCACAAAGTGGCCCGGGGGCGCCAAGGACAGTTAATCACCTGGAGGGGCCGGTCCCTGACTGGTGGAGGCCCAGATGCTGCAAAAGCAGAAGTCTTCCCACCGTGGGTGTGATGAGAGAGGCTTTTCTTTTAATATTTCCCGGCCAATGCACCAAAATGTAGCAGCAATCGCTGTGAAAAGCTCTTATTCAATCACTCACCCACAGAAGGAAAACTCACAGGCAGGCTGGAATGCAAACAGGATCTTTAATGTGCACAGGATCAGACAGAGATACCAGCAACCTCCACAAGGGTCTGAACCCCGAGGGACGGCCTACAATGCCTTATATACAGTACAGTTTTAAACTCATTCTACAATCCCATTTGCCACAGGTATTTCCTGCCCACCAATCAGCAGCCCCTGGGGAGGTACCTGGGTGACCTGTCCAAACCGGTATGCTCTGGTCTGTTGGTTTCAGGGCTAGGGAAATACTGTGCTCAGACCTGGAGTGGGGGAAGGGTGCCTACTGGAATCTCAATGTCTCTCTTAGCAGGCTGATTACCTCATGGCTTGCGGGGGAAGGGTCAGGCTGATCAGAGCCTCATGGCTTGCAGCATGGCTTGGGGGAAGGGCTATCTACAGTTCGCAGCATGGCTTGGGGGAAGGGCTACCTATAGCTACCTCATGGCTGCCTCACCGGTACGCTCCCGTACCTCCCGTAGCCCTGCTATTGGTCCCGGTACTGATAAGTTTCTCCAATTATGTTCCTTCTGTGGGCTTCTGTAGGCATGACACCTGCCTGCCCCCCTTCTAGTCCCAATTACAATGGTCAGTTCATCAACTTGTTACTTTCACACTTTCAAGGCTATGGGACCATTTGTGCGTGCAGAAGAGCAAGGTTCTGTAACTCATCTGTCAGCACTCCTCAATATTTCTCTGCAAATGTACTCTTTCTTATCAGTAACTTTAAAACACATCTTTTCTGTATTTTTCCATTTCTTAATTCTGCAATTCTGCTTATCTAAGCTAATTCAATATTTCTACTGAGTTCTTTCTTGCAATAGCAGCATATTGGGGGATGTGCAATCCTATATGCCTCTCCACAGGCCTCATTTACAGGTCAAGCTAGCCATGCTGGCCTGCCTATGTCAGACACCGTGGGTCACAGGCCTGCACCTGCCACATTCCCCCCTTTGATTAATCTCACCCTATTACTTAATAAGGTGTGAGAATTAAATCACTTTCTAGAAGATTCACATCCTGATTAAAGGATTCTTACTGGTTCCACTAGGGCTAGCTTTGTATAAAGCCATTATTCTAGTTGCGGTCTTCCGCTCTACTGTACTATCAATAGCACTATGAAGGGAACGCATGCAACATGGGATTAAACATGGTAAGCAGAGGACAACAGCAACAAGGATTAGTACTAAGATAACGAAAGTCTTAAATCCTCCCAGCCAAGAGAAAAGGTTAGCAAACCAATTAGGAAATTTCAAGGCGTGCCAAGTCTGTACTGGCACATAAGCATGTCTTTGCATATCTTTAGCAATTTCTTCAACTACTTGACCTTTATCATCTATTTTCAAACAACAATTAGTTAAATTCAGTTTACCACATACTCCTCCTTCAGCTGCTAGCAAATAATCAAGTGCTAAACGATTTTGGTATATGGCAGTGCGCATCTGAGTACTTTGTCTAGCTAAGAGCGTGAGAGCATGACTAGTTTCATTGGTTATTATTTCAACTACTGCTTGTAAGCGAATAATACGATTAATCATATAAATTGGGGTACGATAACCATACATACCATCATCATTCCAAGTGGCAGGTCCATAATACTCAATAATTCTTTCTGGTGGCCAATCATCACCTTGCCACTTCTCCCACTTGCCTATCTGTAAGGCCTCTCTTCTCTGTCTAGATGCTCCTTTGTGTTTGTGGGTAGTATATACAGGGTATCCTAATTGTTCTCCATGTTCAGTGTTTAAAAGAAAGAAAGAAGGTCTGATGGTTCCTAAGACACATGCTCCTCCCCATTGTGGTGGGAGTTGCGCATATGCTCGGTTTCCACAGATCCAATATAGGCCAGGTGGGGCTTGCCAGGCTTGGACTTTGGCAAGGTTAGTCCATAGACCTGCAAGTTCAGGAAATCTGGCTAATGGGTTAGGAGGTTCAGGATGTCTGATTCCTGACCACCATGCTGTCTTTTTAGTCGTGGCATTATAGTACTTCTGGCTAAGACAGACCAGCTGTCCTACTTTTTGGGTGAACTGGGGTCCAGTTCTGGCAAAGCAAAGACGTCCAACGATTGAGTGCGCTAACACCCATTCACTGGTTGTCTTGTGTAATTCAGTCTGATTGTAAATCATGGAATAATTCAATTCTTGGGCTTCCCAGGGCCATTGGTCTCCCATTTGGGTTCCGCCACAGAAATAGCAATCTGTGATCTTAAGACTAGATACTACTGCTCCGGCTAATTCTAGAAACAAATTCTGTGAAGGGTGAGGGATCTCAAACTTATTTACATGCATAGCTTCATAAAAGGTATTATGAATATGATATTTAGATGACTTATGGGCTTGAGTATTCAATCTAATATATACAATGGTCCCTGGATCTGTTCCCCCTCCAGCAATACGTAAACCAAACTTATATCCTTGTTTCCATGCATGGGGGTTATGTACACGCAAATGTAAGGGGTTGCAAGCATCTTTCTGACATTTATCATTTGTGGTTGGCTTGGTTAGAGTAGCCATCCGCTTATCTATTTTCTCATCAGTTATACCAGTGTTCCAGGTAGCATAGAAAACACATTCCCAATACGGGCAATAGTAGTCTGCCGCTGTAGCAGTACTATACCCTGGTTCCTTTTTACCTGTACACTTCCTCCATCCTGTGGCTCCTTCTGGACACATATACTTATGGTCATTCCGATACGCTTTCTCCCATGTACCACAGGTGGACTGACTATCTCTATTAATAGCATTACATGCATCAAAATTCAAAACAGCAGGTTTAGTAATGTCCTGAAGTGTGGTGTGGTGTAGCAGCTAATATTGGTCCATCTGCATCCTTCCATCTTATTTCCAACGTGTAATAGGATGGATTCTGATGCGGATTATAGCATGCTTTGATTTTGCCATGAGTGCAAACATTTAGTTCAGTGGTGTTATAGATACACCGAGTTATTGTTCCCTTGCAGGTATAGTAAGAATGGTAAAGCAAAGTCTGAGTTACTTTCAGTCCAGTTCTAGTAGAGGTAATACAAGCTGTGCATGGAGGTAGAGCATAAGTCTGTTCAAAACCTCCAAAGAAGGCAACCAAGGCAAAGCAGAAGCAAAGATACATGTTGATGTTGATTGGAGTTCTTCTGAATCCTCAGCTTGCTGATCTTGATCACGACGGTCTATTATTCTTCGTCCCGTTTGCTAATGAAGCAATTTAACGGGTGCTGAGTGTTGATTGAAGATCCTCAAAATGTCCAGCACACATTAACCAACTTAGCAATTCAGTTGGCTTGTGAAGTCTGGCTTAGTCAACGTAGTCTCACAGTAGTGTGTCAAATCACACACGAATTGGGTTCGTTGAAACAAAGCTGTTGCTGCATGGAAAACAGCAATCCTCTTCGAAAGACTTGGCTACTGCAAAGCACTTGTGATGAAGTGTCTATGCTACTGGTTGCCGTCTCAGAGTAACTCGCAAGGGTACATCAGGGTGCTGCTCTGCTGTCCACCGCTCTGGTTCAGGATCGGCGGCGGGCTTGACTCGGCTGTGGTGGATCCAGGCGTCGATCTCGGCTACCTTTACTGCAGTTGGGGTAGACAGGATGACGGTGTACGGTCCCTTCCAATGGGGTTCCAACGGTATCTTCCTCCAATCTTTGATCCACACCGAAGTTCCAGGCTGGTAGGGATGCAAGGGTTCCGTCAAGTTGATAGGCAACTGGTCTTGGATCCACGTATGGAGAGTCTGCAGAACAAAACTAAGAGCTAGGAGTTCTTGTCTGGTTACTTCTGAACCAATCTGGGCTAGATTTCCTTTGACTCCCTGCACTATTGGTGGGGGTTTACCATACAAAACTTCAAAAGGGGAAAATCCTGTTGACTTTACAGGGGCTGAGCGTATTCTGAGTAAAGCTATGGGGAGCACTTGGGGCCATTTCAAGTGTGTCTCCTGGCAAAGCTTAGACATTTGGGCTTTCAAAGTACGATTCATTCGCTCAACTTTCCCTGAACTCTGGGGTCTGTATGCAGTGTGGAGCTTCCACTGTATCTGCAAGGCTTTTGCTAACTGCTGAGTAACTTGGGAGACAAATGAGGGTCCATTGTCTGACCCTATTACTGCTGGGATTCCAAATCTGGGGACAATCTCTCTCATTAAGGCTTTGGTAACTTCTCGGGCTTTCTCAGTTCTGGTTGGGAATGCTTCTACCCACCCAGAGAAGGTACAAACTAATACTAGTAGGTAATGGTATCCATTAGCTTTTGGCATTTCGGTGAAATCAACTTGGAGGTTGTGCATGGGGGTCACACCTCTTGACTGAACTCGGGGTGCTGTAATAAGGCCTTGCTTGGCATTATTCTTGGCACAGATTTGACATTGTCGGGCTACTGAGGCTGATATGGTTGTCATCAGAGGGATGTAGAAATGTGGTCTGAGTGCTTTCTCCATAGCACTCTTTCCATAATGGGTGGCTTCATGAAAAGCTTTGACAAAGGATGGTCCTAACAGTTCAGGAATTACTATTTTTCCCGGAGGTTGACTGCCTTCTTCTGGTGGCAGCTCAATCCATCCATCTTTCAATACTCCATTTTCTTTGTCACAATAGTAGTCCAATTCTTTGGTGGTATATCGTGGGGTCCATAGATTCAAAGGTACTGGAAACAATGCTGCTTGCATCGGCATAGCTTGTGGGGCAATTTGTCCTGTCATAGCTGCTTGTCGTGCTGAGGCATCTGCGAATCTATTCCCTCGAGCAACTTCTCCTTTTCCTGCTTGATGTCCTCTACAATGCATGACAGCTACACGTGTTGGGGCCCAGACTGCATCAAGTAACATCAATATCTCGGGACCATATTTGACTGATTTTCCTCCGGATGTGATGAGTCCTCTTTCTTTATAGAGAGCTCCATGGGCATGCAAGGTAGTGAAAGCATATTTGGAATCTGTATATACATTTAGCACAAGTTTTTCTCCTAATAACAATGCTCTGGTGAGTGCTATCAATTCGGCTTTCTGGGCTGATGTGCCTGAGGCTAGGGCTGATGATTCAACTACTTCGTGTTGAGTGACGACTGCATATCCGGCACAGCGTCGTCCGTCAAGAATGAGACTGCTCCCATCAACATAATAGATCTGGTCGGGATTGTCTATGGGCACATCTGTCAAGTCGGGTCGGCTGGAGAACACAGTCTCCATGACTTCGATACAGTCATGTTCTGGGAGTTCTTCACTGATGGGTATCAAGGTAGCTGGGTTCAAGGCATGGCTCACTTCAAGTTGTATTTGTGGGTTTTCACATAACATGCTCTGGTACTTCAACATTCGGGAATTGGTGAGCCAGTAATTTGCTTTCTGTTCCATAAGGGCAAGGACTGCATGTGGCACAGTGACTCGTATGTTCTGTCCTAGTGTGAGTTTGTCTGCTTCACTCACTAATAGTGCTGTAGCTGCAACTGCTCTCAAGCAGGGTGGCCATCCTTTGGCCACAGGGTCCAATTGTTTCGATAGGTAGGCTACAGGTCGTTCCCAATTTCCTAATTTCTGAGTCAACATGCCTAAGGCATTTCCCTGTGCTTCATGTACAAACAAGTGGAAAGGTTTGTGGACATCTGGTAGTCCAAGTGCTGGTGATGACATCAATTCTTCTTTTAACTTCTGGAAGGCTGTATCCTGCTCAAGTCCCCACTCCAGTGGTGACTTCTCTTCTCCTTTTGTGGCTTCATACAGTGGTTTGGCAATTTGGGCAAAGTTGGGTATCCAGATTCGGCAATATCCTGCTGCTCCCAGAAAGGCTCTGACTTGCTTTCTGGTTGTTGGAGTTGGAATTCTGCATACTGCTTCTTTTCTTTCTCTGCCTAATCTTCTGCTTCCTTGGGTAATACGAAAACCCAAGTATTTCACTTCTGTTTGGCATAGTTGTGCTTTGGCTCTGGAAACTTTATATCCAGCTTCATTTAGTAACTGCAAGAGATCTTTGGTGGCTAATATACATTCTCTTTCTGATACGGCAGCTATCAACAGATCATCCACGTACTGGAGAAGTACTCTCTTCCCCGGGGCTACTGGATAGCTTGAAAGGTCTTGATTTAGTGCAGCACTAAAGATGGTAGGTGAATTCTTGAATCCTTGGGGTAATCTTGTCCAGGTGAGTTGGCCCCCTCTTCCAGAGATGGGGTCCTGCCATTCAAATGCAAACAATATTTGGCTTACAGGGGCTAATCTTATGCAAAAGAATGCATCTTTTAAATCCAGTACAGTGAAATGGGTAGCTTCAGCGGGTATCAATCCTAGAAGAGTGTAAGGATTGGGCACAACTGGATGTATAGTTTCAACTGCATCATTTACTCTTCTCAAATCTTGCACTGGGCGATAATCATCTGTCTCAGGTTTCTTCACTGGCAAAAGTGGGGTATTCCATGGGGATTGACATACTTTTAGTAGGCCATACTCGAGCAATCTCTGTAGGTGGCGATGAATGCCTTCAATTGCGGCTCTTGGGAGAGGGTACTGTTTGACATGCACTGGGGTAGCGCTAGGCTTGAGGGTTACAATCACTGGTGCTATATGCTTGGCTAGGCCTGGGGGACTGCCTTCTGCCCACACTTCAAGTGGTGCATGAATGTTCTTTAAAGTTTGTTCAAAATAGGTATCTTGAATCGAATCATCAATGTAGTATCTCCACTCTTCTTCTCGGGGTACTGTCAGCAGCATTACTCCTGCTGGTTTGGCTTGGGAATTCACTGTCATTTGCATTTCTCCTTGCTCGGAGAAAGATATTTGTGCTTGAAGCTTGGCTAGCATATCTCGTCCCAGTAGTGGTACTGGACATTCGGGCATGTAAAGAAATTGATGAGTTACTTGCTGTCCTCCTAGACTGCATATTCGGTTTTGAAGAAAAGACTTTGTGGCTTTGGCACCAGTTGCTCCTATAATGGTGACTGCTTTCTTGGTGAATGGGGCTATCTTTTTGTCTATTACTGAATGTTCTGCTCCAGTATCAACCATAAAGTTCATAAATTGGTCTCCTATTTGTATTTCGACCATAGGCTCCTGGAGACCTAAAGCAAACTTGGAGCCCGGTCTGTCCTAATCCACGTCATCCTCATCATGGGCCTGTGTGGCCAATGCTTGGATGGCTCCTCCTCCCCTCTCTCGCTGGAATTGTTCTCGATTGGCTCCTCCTCGGCCTCGGGGACGGCCTCGTCTTTCTTCTCGCCACTGATGATCGTTGTCGTCATCTTGCTGGGCGTCTTCGAGTTGCGGGCACGTATCTCTCCAATGTCCTTCTTCTTTGCAATAGGCGCATTGGTTCACGCCTAGTCTCTGGGTCCGGCCTCCGCCTTGACCCCGCCCTCTTCCTCTGCTCCTTCGATTAGGGACACCTCCCCTTTTCTTTTCAACTATGGCCGCAGCCAAAAAATCAGCTTTCTTCTTCATCTTTCTATCACATTCTCTCTGTCTTTCAGTATCACGATTCACATACACTTTATGAGCGACTTCCAATAACTGTGTTGCATTCATGCCCGCAAACCCTTCTAATTTCTGTAATTTACGTCTAATGTCTGGTTGAGACTGGTTTACAAAAGCAGAATTCACCATGCATAAACTTCCTGGTGCCTCGGGATCATAGGGAGTATACATTCTGTATGCTTCAGTTAATCTTTCATAATAATCTGCTGGGCTCTCATCTATTCCTTGGATAATTCCTGCTACTTTGGAAAGGTTCATAGCTTTTTGGCCTCCTCTTCGCAGGCCTTGTAAAAAGCCTTGGCGAAAACGGGCTAGGGCGGTGGATCCTTCATCTGTATTTGGATCCCATTGGGGGTCTTCATTTGGGAATTCTCTCTGAGCTGCTTCTCTACGGTCTATTATATTCTGCCCCTGCGCTGGAGCTGCAGGGTTTTCTGCCATCCATTCGATAGCTGCTTTTCTAATTCTCGCTCGTTCTTCTGTGGTAAATAGGGTGGTCAGGAGCTGACGGCAATCTGGCGAAGTGGGTTGGTGAGTTTCCATAATACTAGTTACTAATTCTGTCAGCTCCTGGGGCTTGCTAGTATAGGAGGCATAGTGTGACCTCCAATTTAATAAATCAGTTGTAGAGAAAGGGATATACACATAAGTTAGGGGTCCCGCTACCACTTCATCATTATCATTCTTTACGGGCACCCCCGGGACTTGCCTTAAGGGAAACAGTTTGGCTGTCGTCCCAGGCGTCATTTGGGTCTGGGATCTAAGGGCTATTGTCGTTGTCTTTGCAGGAGTTGCTTTCTTTTTCTCAACTGGTTTTGCTTTGGGTTTTTCTTTCACTGGCTTGCTAGTGCTAGCGCTAGCTTTCTCAATTATTTGTACACTGTCCTCTTCTTCTTCTTCTGGGGGATTCCCTCCCTCTTCTTCTAGCTCCGCTTCTGGCTCACTTTTTACATCCTCCTCTTCTCTTCCCGCTAATTCTTTCTCTTCCTCTCCTCCAGGAGGAGGGGGGTCAGGGGTTGGGTCTCGCCTCGGCTCTGGCGGTCTCTGGGGATCTGGGGCAGGACGCCGCCGGGCTATTCTTACTGGACCTGGAGTTCGGGGCTGCCTGAGGACTACTTCTGGGGAATCGGGATCTGCCAAGATGGGTTTCTTCTTGGCTTTCTTATCTTGCTCTTTCATTCTAGGCTGTTCCTTTCTCTGTCTAGAATCTGTTTTAGCTAACATTATTCTGCACTGTTCCTCATAACAGCGCTGCGCCCAGGAGGGCGGATCTTCACAAATACTTAACCAGGAATCTATATAGGGGTACTGATCTGGGTGCGCTACCCGCACTCTACGATGTATTGACTGGATAATCTCTACAGTGAACGTTCCCTCTCGGGGCCAGATGGGGTCTAGATCGGGCCACTCCCTAGTACACAAAATCTGCAAACGGGCTGCTGTCATTTTAATACCATAATCTCCTGAATATCCCTCTTTAAAATGTGCGATCATACATTCTAATGGAGTGTTCCTAGTAGACTCCGCCCCTCCCATTTCGATGTGTGCGCGCAACAACAGACAGAAGGGAAAAGGTGGGCGGACCGTGGGTAAGGGGTCCTCACGGCCCTGGAAACGTATAGGGAATACAGATAACAAGACAAGACGACAATCGCTTCCCCCTTTTCGCGACCTGAGCGCGGTCGCCCGGTCAGGAAATGCGCTAATCAGGGGTCCGCCTTCACTTGGTCCGTGCTGCCAGACCTCTCATTCACACTTCGTTCACACAATCATGCTAGCAACGTATCCCAGAATGCATTCGTTTCTATCTGTTCTGACTAGTCTTTTTCCCAAATTACAAAAAGGATGAGGGTTTCACCTAGCGAATTCCCATGCCAGGCTACTCGGCTCTTCCTTGAGAGTTGATCAGGCTCTCTTACCAATTCCCAATATCTCGAGATTACAAATTCCAAATTCCAAGTTCCAATGGCAGTACTTGCTCTTTCTATTTCTGTCTAGACCCAAAATCGAAACTATACTCACCGGATCCAGTCCTCAAACTTCCCAAGCAGGCGCATGAGTTGGACCTCGGACTCCCCTCACTCGGGTTCGAGGCGTTGGCTCCGACCGGGCCCGGCACCCGCCGAGGTCCGACCAGCTCCCTCCGATACAAGGGACCGGTGGCGCCAGGGAGCGGCCCTCGTCGGAAGGGCGCGATCCCGGCAGGACCAAGCCTATAGAGGCGGAAAGTCGTGGTATATTGCCCTATATACACTTTGATTCCACAACTTCCCGGCCAATGCACCAAGGAATATGTAGCAGCAAAGCGCAGACAAACCAATGATACCAGGAGTCTGTTCAGAAGGTCCAAATCATTTATTTGTGCACAAGTCTCAAGCAAGGCAATTTCAAAATGGCTGAGCAAAGTTTTCAAGCATTACAACAACTTTTATAGACTTCTGTTCCATTCTAGGTATAGAAAAACATTTCATTGGTCCCGGTACGCTCCCGTACCTCCCGTAGCCCTGCTATTGGTCCCGGTACTGATAAGTTTCTCCAATTATGTTCCTTCTGTGGGCTTCTGTAGGCATGACACCTGCCTGCCCCCCTTCTAGTCCCAATTACAATGGTCAGTTCATCAACTTGTTACTTTCACACTTTCAAGGCTATGGGACCATTTGTGCGTGCAGAAGAGCAAGGTTCTGTAACTCATCTGTCAGCACTCCTCAATATTTCTCTGCAAATGTACTCTTTCTTATCAGTAACTTTAAAACACATCTTTTCTGTATTTTTCCATTTCTTAATTCTGCAATTCTGCTTATCTAAGCTAATTCAATATTTCTACTGAGTTCTTTCTTGCAATAGCAGCATATTGGGGGATGTGCAATCCTATATGCCTCTCCACAGGCCTCATTTACAGGTCAAGCTAGCCATGCTGGCCTGCCTATGTCAGACACCGTGGGTCACAGGCCTGCACCTGCCACACTAGCAGTATAATGGTAAGCATAGCTGCCGTCCAAGCAGTAGAGCTGGCTTCCATTCCTGCCAATGCATCCTCCTTCATCCTCTCCTCCCCTATTGTAAGCTTTCTTGCCAGAAGGTGTAAACTGTTTCAAATGGCAGCGACTAGAGACCGTGACACAGAAGGTGGTGATTCGTAAGAGACACACTGGTGGATACAGATGGGAATCTTATTCACTTCAGAGCTCTAGGCATTAGCAGTTTTCTGCCTTCACCACCTGGCCTCCTCGCCCACTGAGCCTCCACACCTTCTTTTCAAGAGGCAGTTAATGTATTTTTCCAAGTCATCCTGCTAGACCAGTCCAGACAAGTGGGTTAAGTCCCCCTGCCAGCAGATAGAAACATAGAAATATGACAACAGAAAAAGACCACATGGCCTAACTAGTCTGCCCTTCTGAGATGGGAAAAAGGGGATAGCATGCCAGAATAAAATAGATAAAAGCCAAAAATCGGAAAACCAAATCAGAATCAAATTAACTAACAATTCAAAAAGATTCTGATCTAATAAAAGAACAATTCCTCTCTAAATATTTTTGTTGGAGCTGCTGTCAAAGTGAACAGAACAAGTCTGTACACCACTGTGGCTTCTCCTTTTTAATCAGTAAATGGTTTATTTATATTCTCTTATATACTGTGCTATTCTGCATCAGTGCAGTTTATATTGGACAGGGCATTATAACTCAGAGATAACTATTTTACAGTTAACATGGGCTATGGAAGGTTAAGTGGCTTGCCCAAGACCACAAGGAGCACCTGTGGGACTAGAAACCCCAGTCCTTCCAGCCCAAGGTTGCTGTCCTCTAGTGGGATTTGAACCCACCAACCTTCTGGCCTGAAGCACCTTGCCCCAACCACTGGGCCACTCCTCCACTCCTTAAAGTTAAAGTCCAAAACTGCTGTACTTAGCTTTTTTAGGCAAACTGGTTCTTCAGCCTTATAAGGACACCGCCAGAGATTCAAAAATGACGACGTGTCACGTTTTGGGCTCATAAATCTTCAACCCTGCTTCAGGTCAATCCAAACGTGGTAGATCTTTCAAGCAGGGTTGAAGATTTATGAGCCCGAAATGTGACACGTCGTCATTTTTGGATCTCTGGCGGTGTCCTTATAAGCCTGAAGAACCAGTTTGCCTAAAAAAGCTAAGTACAGCGGTTTTGGACAATTAATTGATTAAAAATGAGAAGCCACGGTGGTGTACAGACTTGTTCTGTTCACTTTGACGGCAGCTCCAAAAAAAAAATTTAGAGAGGAATTGTTCTTTTATTAGATCAGAATCTTTTTGAATTGTTAGAATAAAATAGATGGCATGCTGAATCAAACAGACATTTCACATCCACATAATTGTTTTGTAACTGAATTTTTTTTCAGTTTTCTTTTTTATTAAGACTTGAGCTAAATGATGCAGAATATAAAGATTTTTTTGAAAAAAAAATATTTCTAAGAAACAATATTTACTGTTGCCATATGGCAACTACGGTCCTGAATGGCTGAAAATGAAAAACAGTCTTGGCATCAGTTTCATTTACTGCTGGGTGTAATAGTTTAAATAACAGTTTTTTTCAGATGTCAAGCATAGATACACATCACATTTCACACACAGTGTGCGGATACTTTGGAAATATAGAATCCGGTGAAAAATTTGAGGGAACATTTGAAGGTTGCCATATGGCAACAACAGCCATGAAAGGGTTAAAACTTTAGACAGGACCAGCAGCACAAGAAAAGGGACAGGCTAAAACAGATAAAATTTTATCTTTATAACCCAAGCTGACAAAGTTACGGGAGTGGGGAGGTAGAGAGATGCTTTTGCTAGAATTGTCTTCTCATGCACACACCCAAAGGAGTAGGGCTTCATGCAGCTTAGCCACAGATGCCCTAGACTGCAGGGAGAGATAAGGTAGCCACCTCTCCACTGACCACTCAGGGACTCTTAGCAGTTAGGTACACTTCAGATATGCCACCTAGATAATTCTGTAGAAAGAAGAAGTCAAGGGGCCCAGAGAATTCTTCCAAAAAGCTATCCTGCTCTAACCCACGTGACAAACTGCTATGCTAAGACTGTATAAAAATCCAGTTTGAATCCTGTATGAGGGCTGGACTCCTTGATAGCTTACTATGAGCCAGCCCCTGCTATAGCAGTGAATAAAGAAAGGAATCTGTCTGGGAAAGTCTCCCCAAATATTACCAATTACCAATAAACAGCTCAGACAACAGTTGCTCAGCTACAAAGAAACTTTTTATTTGGCACAGCAAACAAATGGTTATAGATGCAGATAGCAAGCGTCTATCTGAGAAATGGCAGGCAGCATTCTCTCTGCAAGGGGAGAAAACACTGCCCAAAATTCTCTATGGTTGCCCTCTTACATATATACCTTTCTGTGGCAAATTCCAGTATTTTTTTCCATAAATTCTTAGGTCATTTGCAGGCTTCCTGCAAAGCTCTTTCCAGGGCCTCCTATGTTTATGCAGCTGGATCTGCTCATCAAGGCTTGCCTATCTATGCAATCAATCATAGCCCTCTGCCTCCTCCTGTGTTTTTCCATCTGCTGGCACCAATTGAAACCTTCAGGGCAAGAGCATTAGTTGAATTCCTGGCTTGACCTGTTTGAACCTAGGCTTATATCCTTGGACACTTCTGTCCAAAGTATAGCTTTTTTAGGCCTTATAACAGTAGTAAGCCGCATGTACTCTTTTCCTGTTGCCCACATGTTTTGTGCCAACAATATGTTGCTGTGTATGTTTCAAACAGGCAAGAGTGCAGTTATAAGGCAGACATATATGCAATCATAAGGCAAACATATAAAGCAGATCTGAGCCAATTATCCCTTTATTCCAATTATCCCTTCATTCTCCACTTTTTCTTTTTTTTTTTCTCTGGGTGGAGGGGAAGCAAAAGTAATCCCACTAAGGGGCATGGAAAACAATCATTTGAGACAGAGAGGGGTCAGTAAGGGGCAGCGTCTGGTACTGTTCTCGAGATACAACATACATGGTATTGGTGCTTTGCATTATCATTTTCTTACAGCATCCTAATAAAATCGAAAAAAATACAGCAGGCAAGAATACCAAAAACAGCAATACTTAAAAGAGTTATAAAGAAAGCTGTTAGGCCTCCTCCGAGTCCGGAAAACCAGCAGGCAACATTCTAAGAGAATGGAAGACATACAGCATGCAATAATATTGAACACATCAAATATTCAATGAAGTGATGAAGAAAGCTTTAAAAATGTTACAGCAAAACTTGAGCTGGTGTGGGTATTGCAATTGCTGTAGCCCAAATGGTTTGTAGATTTCAGTTATTTTCTAAGAAAACAATAATAAAAGGATAACAATACAATCAGTCCCAAAAGCTCCCAATCAGTCTAATAGTCCTCGTCTCATTCTCATAGGTGAATATTTTGTCCCTTTTTCAATGTGACGCACAGATCCAGGTAGGGACTCCTTCACATATTTCTGCGGTGTGTAGTTCGGAGTTCTTGGGATGGTCTGTTACATCTGGATTCTGGCCAATGCCCTCTTTTGGAATATCTAGATTGCAATTGGTGACATGGCTCCAAGTCCCATTCAGAAGAGCAGCAACCAATATTAAATGAAAAGACTATATATTCTAGATTAGATTTTACAATGAGACAATGCAATACGACAAACTTAATTTCATCCACATTTACTTAAGATCATAACTATCTCATATGGTGTCAACTGTGTCTCTCAGTTTGATAAACTTCTTGTCTCTCCATCACTGGAGATTCATTTACTGGTAGGAAATACTCCACTATGCCCTTGACTGATCTTTACATGTTTACAGATCAGACAAGTTGCACACACGTGTTCCGCAAGTTTGGAAAGTTTTAGAATTATACCAATTTTTTTGTGAAAATTTGTCATCAAATCGTCCCTCTTTTACCCATGCATGCCTGGCCAGGACATACAAAGGCCAAATGAGGCAAAAAGCATCTGGAAGTACCACATGACCAGTGTGGGTGTTCCAAAGCTCACCAGAGTGCAAAGTGCACCTAGCCTGTCTCCAGGTGTCTATTTCCAATTGTTGAATACGTGTTGGGGCTTAGATGACTTCCTAAATTAAAGATTCTGGAGACAGCATCGTTAAATAAAATTTGTTTACATATTCTTTAGGCAGATATGTTACTGTAAATTACCGTCATAAGTTTAATGTCCATCAGAGTCCCTCCTCTTAATATCCCACTTCATCCCTCATAACATGTCTTCATCATTGGCATCACTCTACTACTACATACATAGGTCCTTTTCATGTTTTATACCATATTAATGTATCCCTATTTGGCAAAGTTGCTAAGAATATCAAACAATTGTTAAAAATCTAATATTGTGTTAAACAAATGACAGGTAGAAATATAAATTTGAATTCTTCTTAATAAGCATAACAGCATGAGTAAACAGTGTCCCTTTTTTCACCAACTTAATTGGTATGGTTCAAAAATGGACATATGTGCTCATTCTAAATAGCAACTGTCTTAAACAATCTGAGTATAGTCCCTACAATATAAAACTATTATTTTGTAACATTTTATAACATCAATCCCAATAGGACAAAGTATGGCTTCTAACGTGACAGCCACATATCTCTCACATATGACTAGAATCTATTGTATACACTGTTCTCAGTGAGAGTGCTATAGAAAACTTAAAATAATTGGACTGACCTTGAAACTGCAGTGTTCACAAGGATCTGTATAGGCCACGCACAAACAACTTCCACAAACATTCTCATATTTTTTGGGAACTCCATGAAACAAACAAAACTGGGAAAGATCTGTGCAGCCAGCACCCATGGTGCCACTGTTCTGTTTAGCAGTCATCAGTACCGAGCTTAACAAGATATCTGGAACGCAAACATTCCCCTTTTAACTATGTACTATTTACAGCCAAAGGTGGTGTTATCTTCAAGACAGGCAGCAAACTAAACAGTAGATCTCTCTTCTGTCCTTCAAAGCAGCTGTAAATTACTATGCAGAAAGAAGAGACGGAGGAGTCGTAAACACTAAGGGGGATGTTTACTAAAACCCCGGTAAAGTGCGGGCCGCGGTAGAGTGCGGATGCCATATAAGGAGTGGGCGTGCCGTCCTGAAAAGGAAAAGCAGAAATTTAAATATGCGCTAAGGTGCGTGGTGCCCTTGTGCGCCCCGCACCTTAGCGCATCAGATGGCTGCACGGGAGGCATATGTGGCACGCTGATGGGGAAGCAGAAGAGCAGAGCCATAGCACAATGGTTAAGGCACCTGCCAATGGTGTGGGGATCGGGGGTTTGATCCCCCACAGAGCCCAATAAAGATGGCTGGCTGACTTGTTAATTTAGGAGGCAGAGAAATACTGGGCAGTATAAAGTGGCACACTGATGTTTTGGGCGGCATAAGGCGGCACGCTGATGTTTTTGGCGGCATATTAATACTGGGCGGCATAAGGCGGCGCGCTGATGTTGTTGCGGCAATCTAATACTGGGAGGTATAAGTGGCACGCTGATGTGCAAACAGAGGAGCAGAGCCACAGCACAATGGTGAAGGCACATACCAATGATGCAGGGATCAGGGGTTCAATCCCCCACAGTGTCCAATGAACAAGGCTGGCTGAGGCATTGCATATTATGGGCAAGAGTGTTTTAGGGGGCATGTTATTTTTATTTTAACTATCATTACTAGCAAACGCACCCTCAAAGCGTGTTAACATAAGGCGCCCTATAAAGCACATTTTAAAGTGCACTGTCCACCAAGGCACCCTAGAATGTAGTTTATAGGGCGCTTTAGAGGGTGCCGTATGAGGTACTGCAAGGTCAGAGTACTGTTTCTGATGGCAGCACTGTGCAGTTGAAGGAATGAAAAGCATTAGTAGGTGCACTGACATGCAAGAAGGAACAGCAGTGGAGCACAATGGTTAAGGCACTGACTGCTGATACAGGTGTCATGAGTTTGCTCCCCAGGGTGCCTAATACGTAAGGCTGGCTGTGGCATCAGCTTTGCAATGTACATATTTTTCCCAGCAGCACCGTATGTTTATTTTATGAATTGCTGCCAGCAAACACGCCCTCACGTGCCGTAAGTGAAGGTGCCGTATAAGGCACCCTATAAGACACTCCATAGGGCACATTATAGAGTGCACTGTCCGCCACGGCACCCTAATATGTCCCCTATAGGGCACCCTATAAGTTGTGTCACAGGATGATGTATAGTGCACCTTATATGGACGGGAACCATAAGGTGCTCTATAGGGTGCCCTATGAAGCGCCCTCAGAGGCACCCTATGGGTACAGTACGCTGAGGGTGGTTTTGCTGGCTGCAAAATATGTACATTAAAGTAAATTAATGTTTTGGGCAACCCTATCAAATAACCACACTGTGGGTTTGAACCCATGATCTCTGGCTTCATAGGCACTGAAGTAACCATTTGGCTACAGCTGCTAGCAAGCCCCTGGTTGGCTGCAGAGAGCCTGCACGTCACCACACAGACAGTCTGCTGTGCTCACCAGGATAGGGTTAGGCCACCCGTACCCATGATGCACTGCACATGCAAATCAACTGACCACAGATGAACACAAGATGGGGAATGCACCCCCACAGCACCTAGGCCTGGTAGGGGGAAGTGACCGGGTGCACCCCACAGCACCTCGCCCTGGTAGGGGGTACTGACTGGGTGTTTTACTGGCACAGAGTACCTACACACCGTCACATTGTGTGGTTACTGTGCTCACTCTGAGTGTGCGATGAGGCGCCTAGGACCAGGTCCACAACACCATCCATGGTTGATGGAGGTCCAAAGCAGTGTTAATGTGTAAGATAGGTAGTGTCTGCACAAACACCATGTATATTTCTGTCTGTCTGTCTCAGTCAGGTGTAGCCCCCATGGACCCCCAGGTGGGATATGTTCACCACCACCACCCCTGAGGGCAGCAAACATGGTTTTCTATCAATAGTTCCACCTTATACCTGCCTGCAAAGGTGGCAGTAGAGGGGAACATCGACCCCAGTCATGCTGAGGAACAGACACCCCACAGGGCAGTCAGTACAGCTCTATACACATCCGTAACACAATAGCAGACAGACATTAGACCACCATCTGATATTCTCCTGCAGCAAGCCATCAGCCACTGCACCCTGCAAGCCACTCCATCAGGACACATACCAGCTGCAAACAGTCTGCTAGCTAGTCCATAGTGCATGTTCCCAGTGGAGATGCATGCACCCAGAACTGGGATATCAGCATACACAGCACACAGATAAATCAGTGACTGGACCCCAAAAAGCAACCCATATCTATCAAATGAGAGAAATAGTATATAGCACTATGGGGGTGCCTAGCCATGCTGTGGTCACTGCACAGTCAGGGTGAGAGTGATCTCTCAGAAGGAAATACTGAGGTCACCCTGTCTGTGTAGGTGGTGGCCGAACACTACAATGTCCCAGTCAGTGCCCTATGCCCTGTGCAGATGCACCCTGGCCAGGCCACCCTGTCCGGCCTATACCCATGGTACCTTGCTCCTCATTATGCACATTGGCAGCCCAATACTGTCAAAATTGCTGGCAGTGTGGGCTGTGGAAGGTGTTTGCAGCCACCACACACTGGATAGACAGACAGCCACCACCACACCTATGCCTGCATTGTGCTACTATAGAGGAGTCCAGCAGCCATACCCACCACACCAGTCCTGGGCACAGTACATGCATAGATATGGTACGGAATACTGTTGGGGGTCACACCCCAGGGTGGTAAACACTGTCAGAGACCAGTCCTGCAGCACACATCACAGACATCTGAAGGATTGTTAAGGTGGAGCTCAATGAGCAAAATGTGCTTTATGTAGGAATTGCTATCTGCTAGCTATCATAGGAAACATTTGATAGCTGTGTACCGTATACCCAGGTGTAGGGTGGCATTGCTAAGGTATGCAACTGCTGGTATTGGGGGATACAGGCAGGGCCTAATGTCCTGCCTCTCCAGGAGGCCTTGGCCAATGGGGCCTGTGGGGGTGTGTCTGGGTGTGTCTGGCCCTGTTGGCTGCTGCTTTATGGCAGGGTTTCCCAACTCCAGTCCTGGTGTTCCAAACACTGTTCGGGTTTTCATGCTGTCCCTCATAAATATGCATGAGCTACATCTGCATACCATGGGGTGGTGCATAGATATGCAGCACAGGCATCATTATTAGAGGCAGCATGGAACCTGAATGGTGTGGGGCCCTCCAGGACTGCATTTGGGAGACTCTGCTCTAGGTAATGCGCCTGTTGATGGGGTCTGTGATTGGTGTGGTAAAATATAGGCGTATTAACCATGCATATGTTCTCAGCTATACAGTTTTGTCCTTACTATCACGGTTTAATTGTGGGAAAAATATGTGGACAGGATTGGCAGCAGCCCCAGCTGGGCTTTGAACCTGTGCCCTTCTGTTCTTGCACACACTGTCCGTGTGCAGTGCACCACTGTGTTGCCACAGATGTGCTGTATTCCCTGAGGAGGCCATGACTGTACATCTGACAGAGCCTGTCTGTTGCGGTGGACGTGCCAGCCTGCACAGGCCTAGGCCACTGTGTGCAGTGGCTTGCAGCCACTGGCCCCTCCACCACCTGCACCCTTCCGCCAACATGCAGACATGTTCTTATCTTGGAAAAAGCATATGACAGGATTGAGTTGTGGCACTCCTGGATTGTATTTGGGGGACTCGGCTGTAGGTAATGGCATTTGGTATGGTTTGTGTAAAATATGTGTGTTTGCACCATGCTTATGTGCTCTGCAATACAGGGGTGTCCTGACTGTCACTGTTTAGTGGTGGGTAAAACAATGGGGACTGGGTTGTCAGGAGCCCCAGCTGGGATTTGAACCTGTAACCTACTGATCCTACAGGAACTGGCTGTGTCTGCTACACCACACTGTGGCTACAGAGACAGTGCAGTCCCTGGAGATAGATAACCTGGCCGAACGGCTCAGAAAACCTTCTCTGCACAGTTTTACTGTGGACTCATTCACCTTGCATGGTGACAAAGGGGCACATAAACCTCAAATATGACCTCCAAAAAAGGGGAAAAAAACACATAACCAAGCTGGGCAACAGTGATATCAATGGGCAAATTTATAACACACTCCCAGGTAGGCTCCAAACAAACAAAGGTTTTTTGGATGGGTCTACGCTCCGTAGACCCTTCCATAAATCATTCCTTTTTTTTGGAGCTTTCATGGGAGTGTTTTTTATTGTTGGCCATTGATATCAATGTTGGCCAGCTGGATTATAATTTTTACATTTTTTGTTGTGGTCATTTTCAGTTGTTATTTGCAATTTTGTTCTGTGCACATGTATCACACTGCTCACATGTTTTAGGTTTCCCCGGTTTGGCTTTACATTGCTGACGGAAATGGTTTCTCTTCCCTTTAAATGCATTCTACCGCCTCTCCCCTCCCACTTTCCACCCATTGACCCCGTCTCTCCACCCCTCGGGGGCCTTCCTCCGCCCTACTTTCGCCTTTCCCCGCCTCTATCGCACTGTAGCGCACTGAAGGAGGCCATGCCAGAGCTCCAAAGCAGTAATAACCTGTGAGATAGGTAGGTGTTGCAGAAACATATTGGATATCTCTGCCTGTCTCAGTCAGGGAAAACCCCCATGGACCCTGCCATGTGGGCCATGTACCTCCCCTCCCCCCCCCCAAGCCAAGCCAAGCCAAGCCAAGGGCGGCAAACAGGATCCCCCATCAACATATCCCCATCCCACCACCCCCCATGGCAGTAGAGTGGACCATCAACCCCAGTCCTGCTGGGGAACAGACACCCCACAGGGCAGTCCAAGCAGCTCCACACACATCCATAACACAATATCAGATAGACATTAGGCCTGGATATGCAAAGATGCACCCCACCACTATCTGATATTCTCCTGCAGCAATCCATCAGCCACTGCACCCTGCAAGGCGCTCCATCAAGACACATACCAGCTGTGAACAGTCTGCTGGTTAGTCCTGATGGAAATGCACACACCCAAAACTGGGATGGCAGCACACACGAGCAGATACATCAGTGACTAGGCCCCCACAGGGATCCTATATATATCACATGAGAGAAACACAATACAGCACTATGGGGGTGCCTAGCCATGCTGTCATCATTGCCCACTCAGGGTGAGAGTGATCCCCCAGCAGCACATACAGAGGTCACCCTGTCTGTGTAGGTGGTGGCCGGGCACTACAATGTCCCAGCCAGTGTCCTATGCCCTGTGCAGAGGCATCCTGGCCAGCCCACCCTGTCCGAGCTATACCCATGGTACCTTGCTACTCATTATGCACATTGGCAGGCCAATACTGGCAACAGTGCTGGCAGTGTGGGCTGTGGAAGGTGTTTGCAGCCAACATACACTGTATAGACAGACACACACTCCCACACCTATGCCAGCATTGTGCTACTATTGAGGGGGCTATTAGCCTTGCCCACCACACCGGTCCTGGGCACGGAACAGGCATGGATATGGTACGCAGTACTGCTGGGGGTCACTCCCCAGGGTGGTAAACACCATCAGAGGCCAGGCCTGGAGCACGCACCGCAGTCACCAGATGGGAGTCAAATAGCAGTATGTGCGTAACCTAGGGATATCTATCTGCCAGTACTCCTAGCAAACGTTTCAGAGCTGTGTACCGTATACCTCAGGTGTAGGGTGACATTGCTAAGGTATGCAAGTGCTAGTATTGGGAGATGCACGCAGGGCCCAATGTCCTGCCTCTCCAGGGGGCATTAGCCAATGGGGCCTGTGGGTGTGGGTGTGGGTGTGTCTGCCCCTGTTGGCTGCTGCTTTACGGCAGAGGTTCCCAACTCCAGGCCAGGTTTGCAACACACTGTTCGGGTTTTCCTGCTGTCTCTCATGAATATGCATGAGCTACATCTACATGCCATGGGGGTGGTGCATAGATATACAGCACAGGCATTTGTATGAGTGGCAGCATGGAACCTGAATGGTGTGTGGCCCACCAGGACTGCATTTGGGAGACCCTGCTCTAGGTACTGCCCCTGTTCATGGTGTCTGTGCTCAGTGGGGTAAAAGATAGGCGTATTACCATTGCATATGTCGTCGGCACGAAAGGTGTGTCCTTACTATCACTGTTTAGTTGTGGGGAAAAAATGTGGGCAGGGTTGGCAGTAGCCCCAGATGGGCTTTTAACCTGTGACCTTCTGTTCTTGCATGCACTGTCTGTGTGCACTGCACCACTGTGTAGCCACAGATTGGCTGAATTCCCTGGAAAGTCCATGACTGTGCATCCGGCAAGGCCTGTCTGTTGCAGTGGATGGTGCCAGCCTGCACATGGCTAGGCCACTGTCTTCTGTGGCTAGCAGCCACTGCCCCCTGCACCACATGTACTCGTCCGCCAACATGCTTGCATGTCCTTCTCTCTGAAAAAGCAGATGACCTGATTGCGTTGTGGCACTACGGGACTGCATTTGGGGGACTTGGCTGTAGGTAATGCCTATTGTTGTGGTGTGTGTGCGGTGTTGGGTAAAATATGGGTGTTTTCCACATGCTTATGTTCCCTGCAATACAGGGGTGTCTGTGCTATCTTTGTTTAGTGGTGGGTAAAATGTAGGGACTGGGCTGGCAAGTGCCCCAGCTGGGATTTGAACCTCTGATCCTAGAGGTATGGGCTCTGTCTGCTGCACCACACTGTGGCCACAGAAATGATGCAGTCCCTGGAGATAGTAAACCTGGCAGGATGGAGACGCAAACCCTGCTCTGCGCATTTTTACTGTGGGCTCCTTCACCCTGTCTGCTGGCAAATGTGCAAATAATCCCCGGAAATGACCACGGAACAAAGGGGGATAAAATATAACCAAGCTGGGCAAGAGTGATATTAATGGGCAACCATAGCAAACACTCCCAGGAAAGCTCCGAAAAAAGGAAATGTTTTTTGGGAGAGTCTCCGCTCCGTACACCTTTCCACAAATCATTTCCTTTTTTTGGAGCTTTCCTGGGTGTGTTTTGTAGTTTTGACCATTACTATAACTGTTCCCCAGCTGAATTACTATTTTTAATATTTTTGTTGTGGTCATTTTCTATTTCTAATTGCACTTTTGTGCTGTGCACATGTATCACACTGCTCACGTTTTCAAGGTTTCCCCGGTTTTGCTGTACATTGCTGACGGAAATGGTTTCTCTTCCCTTTAAATGCCCTCTACCGCGAGTGTTTCACTTGCGCTATTTTTTCATTGTAAATTCGGGCCCGATAATGTGCGGGGAGCCTCTCCCCTCCCCTTCCCCGCCCATTGACCCCGTCTCTCCGCCCCTTGGGAGCCTTCCTCCGCCCTCCGTTAGCCGTTCCACGCCTCTATCGGACATTTGCGGGCCCGTACTTGTGCGGGGCCTGTTAGTGTGTCGCGCACATGTGCGGGGGTTCATTGCACGTGTGCGGGGCGTTTAAGAGCGTTTAAGTGCCGCTTTTCCGTGCGCTATTGTGCGGCGAGCACTTTTGCGGTTTTTAGTAAACATTCCCCTTAGTTACAGTTCTTTTGGGTTTCTGTAATTTATGAACAATAAGCATGCTTGCCACAGTAAATAAAATCCCTTTTAATATCTTTAATTTTGCCTGACAGCATATGCAGACAAAACCAAATATAATCCAAAAAAAAGGATTAGGATTTTTTTTATATACATATATATTAGAGATGAAATTCAAGTACAATTAACTTCTCATTCACTCAGGATTTAAATCATTTTTCAAGTTGCAATCTGGTAACTACTAGCTCAGGATACTCCATTGTCCTGTCAGGGCTCTTAACCTCTACTTTGAAGGTCAAAGAAAACCAGAATTGTTTCATGAGCAGCCAGCGATGAAAAAGAAAAACAGTATTTTACTGTAGAACAGAGACATTTCAGCTCACAAAGGACTGACTCAGGACATAAAACGAGAAGGATCAAAATATATATGATTCATTACATAGAATTTCAAAATAAGCTTCTCAAAAAGTAACACGTTCATAGGAATTTGTTTGTCATTGTGTACAACTGCCCTTTGTCAACACGTTTATCAGCACAAACACTCTAACAGACCCAGGCATAGCTATTTTAATCTCTTGACACACAGAAAACAGCAGACACATTTTTCTTAACCAGGATACACTCAGATCCCAAACCTAAAAAATAAAACTTACACACGTGGATTAGACTTATTTACTGCACACAAATATTCACAGGGGAAAAAGAAACAATTTGCAACTTTCAGGCTGTACTTGTAACTATGAACTATTTTTCTTGTTTTTCTATCAGTCAGATCACTGCACACAATAGCTGGCAGTTCAGAATAAAACACTGTCAGTTATCTGTGTGGTCTGCTTCTAAGATTCTCACTTCAGTGTACAATACATTCCGATCCCAATCCATTAACTCAGAAAATCCATTCCATGTTATAATACAAACTTATACAGACAAGAAGAAAAGAACCAGCTGTCTCAGCACATCAATTGCTACAGCAGACCCTGGGAGATTTTTTGTTGTTTTCAATGTTCTAAAGAAGACAGGAAAGGCTTGGAAGAATAGAGAGACAAATAAACAAACACCGCCTGTCACTTGCATTCCAGGGACTCTGGGTCAATGGTTTTACCCTCTCCAGAGACTGGGGACGTCTTACAGGCACATAGATATTGTGGAATAAAATTAAAATAAAAGCAAACAGATACACTCCCCAGGAATTCCCCACGGGAGTATCACACTCTGGTTCACAACACCTCTGTTCTTTGTTCAACTTTAGCAAAGAATTCTAATCAGTTCAGCTCCAGGGACCAAATGAGTGGAACAAATTTTTTTTTTTTTTAACATTTTCCGAACTTTCCCTTTTCCTGCAGTTAGTAGACCTGGTGTTTTCACTGTTTGGGAACAGGGGCAATTTGTTAATAAAATTTGCCTTTTACAGATAGAAAATCGAACCTCTTTATTTACAGAGGGGCTGGTAACTTCGCTTTTACAGATGGAAAATTCAAACCTCTTTATTTACAAAGGTGAGAAGTTACTTATCCAGGACTCACACAGACAAGCACAATCCTTACGCTTCGTCCAAACCCACATGCATACACCAATCAATCCTGGAGATATAAAGACCTAATGTCAGGGCAAACTTCCTTTCCCTAATCTTTCCCTAATGTTACAACTAAATACAAAGACACTCTAACAGTTTTCTACATAACAGAACATTAAGCACATAAAATACATATGCATATGTGTAAATTTGGTACTCACCCACCAATCGAACCAGGCAAATCTTCTGTCCTTGTTTGTAGACAAGAACCACAATATACTCACCACTGAAGTGTCTTCCTAGGGTATCCAAATATCTCGTTCATACTGGAACGGTATCCTTTTTTCTTTCGTTGTCTCTCAGGGCGCCTCTCGGTATCTTTTCTCTCATCCTTCTCAGGATTTTTTCCTTTCCTTTTTTTTTTTCTCTCGTCCTCAGTGGGACGGAATCTGCATCTCCTGATCCAGCAGGAGGTATCCTCTCATCCCCTAATGGGATGGTATTCTCATCCCCTGTTTCTCCTATGAAACAAGAGGTATCCTCTCTGACAAAAATGCAGTCAGAGGAATCCTTGGGCAATTTAGGAAAAATTTAGGAGTGTCTTACCTCAATTTAGGGGTCCCTGTTCGGGCGCCAATTGTAGGCCGGGTCCACCTACAAGGTCTCCCCAAATATTACCAATTACCAATAAACAGCTCAGACAACAGTTGCTCAGCTACAAAGAAACGTTTTATTTGGCACAGCAAACAAATGGTTATAGATGCAGATAGCAAGTGTCTGTCTGAGAAATGGCAGGCAGCATTCTCTCTGCAAGGGGAGAAAACACTGCCTAAAATTCTCTATGGTTGCCCTCTTATATATATACCTTTCTGTGGCAAATTCCAGTATTTTTTTCTTAGGTCATTTGCAGGCTTAGGTCATTTGCAGGCTTAGGTCATTTGCATGCTTCCTGCAAAGCTCTTTCCAGGGCCTCCCATGTTTATGCAGCTGGATCTGCTCGTCAAAGCTTGCCTATCTATGCAATCAATCATAGCCCTCTGCCTCCTCCTTTGTTTTTCCATCTGCTGGCACCAATTGAAACCTTCAGGGCAAGAGTATTAGTTGAATTCCTGGCTTGACCTGTTTCAACCTAGGCTTATATCCTTGGACACCTCTGTCCAAAGTATAACTTTTTTAGGCCTTATAATAGTAGTAAGCCGCATGTACTCTTTTCCTGTTGCCTACATGTTTTGTGCCAACAATATGTTGCTGTGTATGTTTCAAACAGGCAAGAGTGCAGTTATAAGGCAGACATATATGCAATCATAAGGCAAACCTATAAAGCAGATCTGAGCCGATTATCCCTTTATTCCAATTATCCCTTCAACGCCCTAGACTGCAGGGAGAGATAAGGTAGCCACCTCTCCACTGACCAATCAGGGACTCTTAGCAGTTAGGTACACTTCAGATATGCCACCTAGATAATTCTGTAGAAAGAAGAAGTCAAGGGGCCCAGAGAATTCTTCCAAAAAGCTATCCTGCTCTAACCCACGTGACAAACTGCTGTGCTAAGACTGTATAAAAATCCAGTTTGAATCCTGTATAAGGGCTGGACTCCTTGATAGCTTACTATGATCCATCCCCTGCTATAGCAGTGAATAAAGAAAGGAATCTGTCTGGGAAATTTTGTTTTTCTCTCTTGCCTTGCTTGCTCTTATTCTCTCCTTGCCAAGTATTGTCTGGACTGGACTGGGACCCCGCTGGATGCTTGTCCCCAGGGCTGGCCCATCCATTGAGCAAGAATGTTTTTTGCACAGGGCCCCACGTTTCAGGGGACCTTGCGCAAAGACCATTCTTCTTTAAAAGTAAATTTTAAAATTAAAAAAAACTGTCTGCTGCCGCTGCCACCGCATCAGCAGCAGAATCGAGTGTCCCGCGGGGGCCCCCCCCCCTCCGCCCGGCAGAGCCTGCCCTCCCTGCATCAGCTCCCTCTCCACACCGGCTTTCAGAGCGCGAAGGGAGAGTTTCCCTTTCGCGGCTCAGTTCAGCCCGCAGGGGCTGATGGGAAAAAAACTAGAAGAGGGAAGAAAGGACAAATGGACAGCAGACGATGGAGAGTTAGCAGAAGACACAAAGAAACCAGACGAAAGTGGCCGGAGCAATTGCAACTGAAAAAAAATGCACAAAAAGGTACAAAGATATCTCTTTATTTTGAATTTATTAATTGGATTATGTCAGCTCTGGGAAATATGCATCATTAACATCTGCCCTTTGTTTAGTACAAGAGGAAATTAATTTATAGTTTTATTTCTACATTGTTGTTGTACATTCCAAGTTTAGCTTTTGGGGTTCCCAGTTTAATTATTGTCTTCTTATTTCTAAATTGTGATGCCTTGTTTGGTGATGGTCTATGTTCTGCATGTGTAACTGAGCTGAAGTATTCTGTTTATGTAATTCCTATTTGACATTGCCACTTGTTCTCTTTCCCCATTAGGTCATGTACTGTTATTCTCTGAAATGTATTGGTTTAATATTTGCATTGTTGCCTTTTGATAGGTGGGGTCTGGTACTTTGTGAGTCCTGGTAGTGCTGTTATGATACGGTAGGTTTGCTATGGGTTCTAAATGGGCAGTGTTTGTAGTAGTTCCTAATGTGCCTGGCGGTTGGCACTGGATTATAGTAATGTAGAAATCTTTTAATCTTTCTTTATCCATACAGTCATTAAGAGGCATGTTTACTAAAAGTTAGTGTATGGTAACATTATGCAGATATTTATGCAAATGAGGCCCTGCGCCGAGTCTCCGCACATGACCCCGCACCACCCTTGGGCCACCCCTGTTCGTCCCACGACAGAATGGCACCCCAGATTGGGACCATCTAAGCCAATGGAAATCTCTCCCCCTCCTGGATCGATGGAACGTTAAGCGCGCACCCACTAAGGTCAGTGTTACAGGGGAAAACTTCCTGATACTGAAGGGAGAGAAAGGTGATAAGTGGAAAGTCCAGAGAAGATTGATAGACTGGTGAAGAGACAACAAGACACTTGACAAGTTTCCAGGTAGGGAAAATTAATCACCGGTGGGGAATTAGTCACTTCCCTCACTTACAGGCTTGGTGTTAGGTTAAATATCCACCTTAGAGGCTTGGTGGGAAGCAGGAAATGAGAAATTCAAGGTTTAAGGGTCTCGGGACCGAAAAACCTTTAGCATGTGTTCTAAGAACTGGGGACCGTTTGCATGATATGGCCAATCTGTCCAAATCGGTCCTAACTAAACTTTTTCAGGGAGTTCCCATGGCCAAAGGGTGGGTCCTTTGAACCTTCAGTTCTTTCAAATCTTAGACGCATTCTAATGGACCAAAAGATGCATCAACTTGGTTATTATTATTTGTTTGAAAATTCTATGAATTTCTGTCTTGAGAAAAATTGTCAAAAAAGTGTTTGTCCTTTACTGAAGAGAAAGGATGAAGGGCCCCCTCCTACTTATCAGGATTTAGATGATCCCCTTGAACCCTTGCTTTATAATTTCCTACTGCCCTGAGGTTACCTGATGTTCTAGAGCCTCCAGATGACCCTCCCCCCCTTCAGTAAGTTTAGCATCCCCGGAGTCACATTCAGTTAATCAGTCACTCAGCCCCACACAGGCAGAAAGTTCATCGCAGGCAAGCAGTTCATCCCCACCCCAGTTAGTCCCAGTTTCCCTGGAAGAGGAAGAGAGCATTTCTCAAAGAACACGCTCTTATCTCCCTGTACCAATCCGTAAATTTGCTAGCATTGCCACCAGTGTCCGAGATATGCCAAATATTACTCAAGCTATAACACATTCTAACAATGCCCAAGATATTACTGCCCTAATGCCCCTGAGGATTGTCCCTACTATGGGGATTGATGGGCAAGTTACTGACCACAAGGTCTATGTCCCCTTATCCACTGCAGACCTCCTTAACTGGAAAAATATCCCCCCCCCCCCCAGTGGAGGGATGATCCAGAAGGAGTTATTAAAGTTTTTGAAACTATTTTCCTTACACATGAGGCAGATTGGAAAGACTGCTATGTACTCTTTAGGACTCTCCTTAAGGCTGGGGAGGGGCCAGATGTTATTAGGGCTGTCAAAGAAGCCTGAACCTCTATTAACTGAGATAATGACAGACCCCAGCATATTAGACGCCTTGCTGCTGATGATTTTGACTGTAATCCCAAATGGGACCCTAACACTGCAGAGGGAAAATACCTTACCTTGATCTTCCATCTCTGCATTTTGGAAGGTCTGCGTAGGGCTGCCCATAAGACTGTTAATTGGCAGAAAGTGCATGAAATGAAGCAAGGATCAGATGAACACCCTTCAGATTTCTTTCACCACCTTAGGGAAGCTGTAAGGGTCTGGGGAGGTATAGGAGACCCTGATGATGATGCCCATGTTGCTTTAATGTGAGGCTTGTTTAAAGGACAATGCACTCCTGATATAAGGTGCAGGCTAGCATCAAGAGATGATTTTAATGGCATGAATTTAGATGCAGTACTATCTGTGGCCACTTCTGTGTTTAACAATAGAGACAGTAAGGAAAAGCGCAATGAGAAAACTATGACCAAGCTATTGGCTGCTGTCATTACCCAAAATCAAAACATATTTCCTAGGGGTCCTCGACCAAATAATTCTGGAATCAGTACCCATTTCCAGTGTGGTCAAAAGGGCCACTTTAAACGTGAATGTCCTCATAAGGGAAGCAAATGTGCAGGATACTAAAGACCTTTTAATTAGTTTAGCTTGCGAAGGCCACAAAGTTTCTCTGACAAAGATTCAGTTTGCCCAAAAGGAAGTACAGTATTTTGGGCCATGTGCTATCAGAAGGTCAGAGGAAATTATCTGAAAGCAGACTTCAGGGTATCATAAACTGTCCTAAGCCACATACTACAAGACAGATGAGAGTATTCTTGGGAATGGCAGGGTTTTGCTGAGCCTGGATCCCAGGGTTTGGGGAATTGTCTAAACCTCTCACTGCTATGACACGTAAAGGGGAAACTGATGAATTGTACTGGACAAAAGAGGCCAGCAATTGCTTTGATCAGCTGAAGCATGCCTTGTCCACAGCCCCAGTCCTAGGTCTCCCAGATTACCAGAAGCCTTTCACTCTCTTTGTCCATGAACAGAGGGGGTGGCTTCAGGGGTCTTCACTCAAGAGTCGGGACCTCGTAAACGACCCATAGCTTACTTTTCCTGCCAGTTAGACCCAGTGGCCCCAGGATCTATAAGTTGGCTGAGAGCAGTAGCTGCCACTGCTGCTATTGTGGAAAAAGCAAATGAGTTTGTACAGGGGCATGCACTGACTGTGGCAGTTTCCCATTCTGTCCACATGCTGCTAAATCAAAAGAACACTCAACACTTTTCAAATGCTAGACTAAAGAGGTACGAGACTGAGCTTCTGACTCCTAGTCACCTTACCTTTGTCAGAACTAATATTTTAAACCCAGCTACTCTGTTGCCTAATCCTATGACAGGGGAACCTCATCATGATTGCTGCCAGGTAGTGCAGCTCAATGAGAAGCCCCATTCTGATCTTTCTGATGTTCCCTTGGAAAATCCTGACTTGACCCTACTTTGTGTTGGGAGTTTTAAAAGGTTATGCCATCATTGACCCAGACTCTTCTGATCCTGTGTTAGAGTCTGCTGTACTCCCATCTAATTATAGTGCACAAGCAGCAGAGCTAGTGACTCTCACACTTGCCTGTGAATTAGCTGCTTATGTGGCTGTAAAATTATTTATTTAACAGGTTTTACAGTATATACTGCTTATTTATTTCAATCAAGGCAGTTTACATTGAAACTTGGGCTTGGTAATATACGTTAAACAGGGACATTGGTGAGTTGGATTTTTCTGAGGCAATGGAGGGTTAAGTGACTTGCCAAAGGTCATGGGTAAGGACCAACCTAATTCACGATTTCACGGCCGTGTCATTTTCCGTGAATTTGGCCATCTTCCGTGAAAAATGTGAAATTCCCAGGAAGGGTTGAGAGAGCTGGTTCGGGAGCTGCTGACATGTGTGCTTCAATTTGGGAGCATTTACTTACAGCCAGATTTCCGCAGAGGGGTGAGAGAGCCGGTTGGGGAGCAGCCCTTCAGACGTCATCTCTGGGCCCCGCTAAAAATCACTGCGCATGCATGGTGCTTCAATTTGGAGCGTTTACTTACAGCCTCATTTCCGCGGAGGGTGAGAGAGCCTGTTGGGGAGCAGCCCTTCAGACGTCATCTCTGGGCCCCGCTAAAAATCACTGCGCATGCATGGTGCTTCAATTTGGAGCGTTTACTTACAGCCTCATTTCCGCGGAGGGTGAGAGAGCCTGTTGGGGAGCAGCCCTTCTGACGTCATCTCTTGGCCCCGATAAAAAGAACTGCGCAGGGTGCTTCATTCTCTTCTAGCACCAATTGAGCTGCTGACCTGTGTGTGATAGCCCTTCCAACGTCATCTCTGGGCCCCGATAAAAAGAACTGCGCAGAGTGCTTCAATTGGGAGCGTTTACTTACAGCCTGATTCAGGTAGTCCACAGTATACACAGTATTCTTTGCCACCACCATAATTTGAAGGCAGGGTGCTTCAATTTGGGCGCGTTCACTCTGAACTAAAAATTGAATTATGTCAAATGAAGAAAGCTGAACATGTCTCTTGTGAAGAATGAGCTAAGCAGTATCCAAAGGGAACTTTACATGCCGATTGTTGAATTTTCTGTGAAATATCGTGAATTTTCAAGGACCTCCTGTGAATTTTCCATGAAAATATGTTGAATTTTCAAAGACCTCCTGTGAAATAGTGCATTTTTTCCTGTGAATTTGGTTGGTCCCTAGTCATGGGGAATGCTGGTGGGAATCAAACCCTGATCTCTGTCTTCCCAGGCCAGCGTTCTTAACCATTAGGCTACTCCTCCAGATAGCCTATATACCTTCGGTATTATTCAATCCACAGGTCAGTTGTCAGCAGGAACTAAGATTGCTAATGCTCAGTTAGTCAGTGCCTTATTAGAAGCTATTCAGCTCCCTGAAGCTATCTCTGTCATGCACTGTAAAGCTCACTCCTGAGACTCTGATCCTATCTCTATAAGTAATAGAACGGCTGATTATGCTGCTCAGAAGGCTGCCTGGCTACCCCCATCTACCTCATTACATGCAAGCCTCTGACTGCCAAAGTGCTGCTGAGTCCCCTGGTCCTCTGTATACTAATTTACCCCCCTGAGACAGTAGAACAATGGATGTTCTGGGGTCTCATAATCACCGGGAGGGGTCATGGACTGCACCAGATGGCAGAGTAGCTATCCACACCCCTCAGTTAATGCAGCTTTTAAGATTGTTACATCAAAGAACTCATTGGTCAGCTATGAAAATGGGAGATTCAGGTTTGTCCCTGGAGTCTACTCCCTGGTTAAACAGATTGTTAAGGATTGATTGCTGTGCGCAGCATGTAATCCAAGGGGGGAGGTGCAATACCATGGGCTTTTGTTCCTTTTGAGATTGATTTCACTGACTTGAATCCTGCCAAAAGGTTTAAATTTGTGTTAGTTATTGTTGATCAGTTAACTGGATGGGTTGAAGCATTTCCTACTACCAATAAAAAGGCTCAGCAGGTTGCAAAAATATTGTTAAAGGAAATTGTGCCAAGATATGGTCCACCTTGGGTCATTGCTTCAAACATCTGTCTGCATTTCTGGGTTTCACCTGGAAACTCCACACTCCTTGGCATCCTCAGAGTTCAGGACAAGTTGAGAGAATAAATCAGACTTTAAAACTACAACTGTTAAACTGTGCAAAGAAACCAAACTGACTTGGCTGGATGCTTTATCCTTAGCTCTGTTTAATATCCGCACAGCCTCAAGGGGAAGACTTAAGGTCTCCCCATATGAGCTGTTATATGGAAGACCACCTCTAGGGTGCAGACCCCAACCCCCGGAGCTTCCTACATATGTTTTACAAGACTCTCACCTCACTTCTTATATTTTGCAGCAGCAGCATCAATTGTCCTCTCTCCACAGGTTTGCACAACAGTTCCAGCCTCTTCCATTAGATGTGTCTACACATTCATTCCAACCTGGAGAATGGATTCTGATCAAGACCTATTGCTAACAAACACTACAGTCACCATGGAAAGGGCTCTTCCAAGTGTTGCTGACCACCCAGACTGCAGTTAAAGTTGCTGGTAAAGGATCCTGGACTCACTACACACGCTGCAAACTCACACCACCTCCACAAGTGCCTGGACCAGGACGAGAAGCAGCTGACGACGGGGCAGCCAAAGCCCTAGCAGCTGGTGAGGGAGAGGAGAAGAGGTTCACGGAGGTCATACCGGACCAAGGCCTGAAGATAAAGCTCAAGAGACTGAAATAATCTTATCTTTACTGATATTGTGACTCTCTATGCCTGCCTGCTATCTTTTTGGAAGGAGACCTTTGCCAGAAGAAACTCCAGTGCTTTACAGAAGGACTTTAGGGACTGAAAATATTGTATATCTCCTTTTCTTTCTGCTGTTTGCATTATTAGTTATTGTTTATTTCTCTTATATGCTGCACTATTTGACATCAGTGTGGTTTACATGGAACATGGCATTATAACTTGGAGATAACTATTTTACAGGGGACATGGGCAATGGAGGGTTAAGTGGCTTGCCCAAGACCACAAGAAGCACCTGTGGGACTAGAAACCCCAGTCCTTCCAGCCCAAGGTTGCTGTCCTCTAGTGGGATTTGAACCCCTGACCTTTCAGCCTGAAGTACCTTGCCCCAACCACTAGGCCACTCCTCTACTCCAAATGTTGTTATATTTCTTGTATGGTTGGATAGGATATGGATAACCTCCATAGTCACAAACCCTTTAGAATGATGATGTTTACTTATATATTCTGCATTGTCTTCCTGCCCTTGAAAAGCCCTGGCTCTATGGCATTACAGGGGAGCCAGACTAGGGGGAGGGATCGCTGCCTGTGTCATACATATAAAGATTACTCAGGCTGTCCCTCCAATCTGATGAAAGTTGAATACCAGTCTTCTGCTTCTTTATGTCCAAAGCCAGAGCTTATAGGTACTCTTAGATTTACTTCTCATAATACTTCTGTTTGCATAAAGGTTGATTCTTTTTGTGGTAAGGGTGTGATTCAGGCTCTGAAGGATAAACAACCATTGCTGAACAAGAACTTGGTGGGTCACATAGGCCGCAAGTTACCCAAAAACCAAAGCACTGAAGTCCTTAATCACTTTGGTCATTGGCAATGTTCCCTCTAATTTTCTGTAGGCTGTGTGCGCATAAAATGTCAGCTGTGCAGCTTTTGAAGGAAGGTTAAATTTTTGTGCGCCACATAACGACACTCGGAGTTATATACTTTAAAATTTGACTACACGTCAGAATACAGTATGTACACCACACTGATTTTAATCAAATTAAATGAAAATAGACGATTACTAAATGAAGCGGAAAATTTCTAGTAATTACAATCACAACTTTAAAATTTTAAGACATCTGTGTTGTCTTCTATCAGAATCAGAAACCATAATTTTTGTGCGCTCTGTTGTAAAGCATGTGCGTTCACTTGGCGAGGTGTGTTGCGCGCACACGCGCACACCTTAGAGGGAACAGTGGTCATTGGGAACAAAATTTACATGTAAACTTACTTAAAGATGTTGCCTTAAGGACAAGCCAAGATTGTTATATTTGTTCCCATGTTCCTTCACATTATCAAAGTGGTGTTCCCTTAATAAGCATAGAGGTTGCTTACGCTGATTATAATGTCACTAGCTTCACCCTATCCAAAGCTTTTAATACTTCTACCTTCATTTCACTGATAAAATTAGGCCACGGGACTGTTTGCTTCCAGAGAGATGGAAAAGGCCAGAACTTAGGGAGAAGTGTCTGTCTGGATAGAATCATATATGAAAGTACTAACAACTCTGGGACCCTCCAGCACTCTTTTAGTCTTTATGACCCCACCTCACATATACTCACCTCTCCAGATTTAACTACTTTGTTATGCAATATTTCCTCTTGCTCCTTCCCCTTATAGGTAGACTAGCATCCTGGGAACCTCTTCCAGGAACTTACTGGGTATGTGGATTCAGGGCCTTCTCTGTATTTCCAAAGGGAGGAAACGGTACTTGTTTTATTGGCCTTGTTATCTCTGGAGTGCAAATCACCCCTAAACTCCCTGAGGGATGGTTAAGGAATCGGAGATCTCCATCTCCTAAAGAAGGCCATAATAAAGCCTTAGATAACATAGTGACCCAGTATGATGGGGACTCAGTGGGGAGAGGAATTATACCCAGTGTTTTCTTCAGTGTAGGTGTTATGATGAATCCTAGAGACATATGTACTCTTGCTTCTATTTTATCTGCTTTCCTGAATGAAACTGCAGGTGCTTTTGAAAATGTTAAGGAAGAATTGGGTCAGTAGAAAAACCTTGCACTATAGAATTGATGGGCCCTTGATTATCTCCTTGCTGCCCAGGGGGGCATGCACAGTCTAATCGGAAGAGCCTACCATATTAATACCATGCAAGATTTACAGAGACCCCTCCAAGATATTATTAGGGATAAAACTGGCTTAGGAAACATTGCTGAGTGGTTTGTAAACTAGAGTTAGCTACAACAACTTGTGTTCTATTCAATCATAGGTGTTGCTCTCCTAGTCTCTGTCTGTTGTTGCATTCTGTGTCTCCCAGGTTCGGTGCAGACTTTCAAAGCTTGCTTTACTCCAGTTACAATAATGAATGCTAATCTTCTTGTCTCTGAAATTCCCCTAATTGAGTCTCAAGTATGCTTCGAGCATCGGAGACGTAATCAGATATGCTCCCTACTCTGACTCAAGGACCCCCCTGCCTGCAAAATGGCCAAGAAGAACCTGAGCAGAGGGAAGCAGGAGCAAAAGATGTGATTGCCTCCTGGGACAAGAAGGCAATCAAAGGGGGGAATGAGATGGGAAAGAGGATAGCATGCTAGAAGAAAAGGAGTGGAGGAGTGGCTTAGTGGTTGGGGCAAGGTACTTCAGGCCAGAAGGTTGGGGGTTCAAATCTCACTAGAGGACAGCAACCTTGGGCTGGAAGGACTGGGGTTTCTAGTCCCCCTGGTGCTCCTTGTGGTCTTGGGCAAGCCACTTAACCTTCCATAGCCCATGTTCCCTGTAAAATAGTTATCTCCAAGTTATAATGCCCTGTTCAATGTAATTTCAGTTTGTTCAATGTAAACCACACTGATGCAGAATAGCATGGTATATAAGAGAATGTAAATAAATAAAATGGCTTGCTGGCTGAAATATCTGGCAACAAAGACAGAAGCAGCAGCACAAGAATACCCACAGACTAAACCAGATAAACTATCTTTACAACCAAGCTACATTCAATAACCGGAAGGAAATGTAACTGTTTGAGGACAGGAGTTATGTGTTCAAATTTTGTAGAGACAGTTATAATACGCGCAGTGGTGTTCTGAACTAATTGGATCGGATGGATAGAGTGTTAAGGAAGACCTTGATACAAGATGTTTCCAAAATCAAATAGAGGTGTTATGACTGCCTGACATACCATGCGAAAGTGATTTGTATTTAGTATTGGTTTTAGTCTTCTTATAATCTTTAAACGATGGTATGCTTTTGACGCAATTTTGTTTATAGGAGATTTTAAATTTAAATATTTGACCCGGACTTCCGGTGACATGGTGGGCTGAGTAGGACGTCTCCTTCTTAGCTCCGGAGCCTGCTCCCTCCCCCCCCCCCCGGTCACTTACCCTATTCTTAGCCTTTGATTTTTACAGGAGTGGGGGAGAGAGGTTACCTTTGCTGGAGGTGCCTGGTTTTGTGATTCTCGGGGGACAGTGACCTCATGGCAACAAAAACTCCCCGGCGAGAGAGGCCTCGAGGAGGAGATGCCAAGAAGGCTGACAGGGCTCCTGACGGGCAGCTGCTAATGGTCGCACCGACAATGGTGGCTGAGGTCTTGAAGGCGGTAGTGGAGGCCTTGGAGGGCCGCCTGGGAGGCTTAGCATTACAAATCACTGCGGTGGCTCAGGCGGTAACTGACTTTACTAGCCGGGTGGAGCAAGCAGAGCACCGTATCGGATCTCTAGAAGACGTGCGTGTGCAGGATGAGGCCCGAATCAAGAAGCTCGAAGAGGCCCTGGCAAGGCATGAGGAGAAACTGGAGGATCTCGAAAACCGGAGTCGGCAGAACAACCTCCGCTTTATCGGTATAGAGGAGTCGGTGCAGGAAAAGGATCTTCGGCAGTACCTGGAGTGGTGGCTGCCTGCAAACTTACCTCTGGAAGCGGAGCTAGGTGCCATAGTATTGGAGAGAGCGCATCGGTTGGGGCCATACAGACCTGGAGATAATAGGCCCAGGGCGGTGATTGCAAGATTTTTGAACGCTACCCAGAAGGAAGGAGTCTTACGAGCCTCGCGGCAGAAGCGGCGCTTGGGGGGTGAAGCCTGCAAGGTTTTGATCTTCCAGGACTATTCTGCCGGGGTCTCGCTGCGCCGCTGAGCTTTCAAAGAAGTCTGTTGTCGGCTGGTGGAGCGGGGACTGCGATTCACTATGGCATACCCAGTGACCCTGCGCGTCGACTGCGAAGGAGGCCAACGGGCATTTTCGATGCCGGAGGCAGCGATGGACTACTGCAATTGCCTTGGATGACCAAGGAGGATTCCCTGAGTTGAGCTGATTGTGAATACTCCTGCTACCATCCACAAACTGTTAATTGGGGAACTATGAACCCAGCCCTATATGTTTTTTGGTGGTGGTGACTGTGCTGTTTATGGGCGCATACGGTCCTGGAGGGATCTCCTTTCTCCTTTCTCTCCTTCTTCCTTCCGCTTCTTTCTTCTTAAAGGATTTTTGTTTTTTTTGTGTTGGTTATAACTTCTCCCTCTTCCCGTCTCTCTTTTTTTTTTACTTGGCTCTATTTTATATTTGGTTTATTTTCTGCTTGATTCCTTTTCGTTATTCTGTTTTCCTTCATTTGTTATTTTATTGACTATTGTTTGCGTTAGCTTGGAGATGGAAAGTTATTTTCTTCCATAATATTTCCTGTAATTTGTATGCCTATTACTGGGGAATGGCCAACCGGGCTGTGTTGTGGCAGTACTTAGCATGGCACTCGGGGGACGGTACTCACAGAAGCTATTGTACTGTGGAGATTGGAGGTTGGGCTGCTGTGCGTGCTTGCTCTGGCCGGAGGTGGCAGCCATTTGGGCTCCCAGAGAGGGCTCTCTCAGACAGCGTCGTCTGTCTGGAAGTGGACAGGGCCACCCTCTCTCATCATGGAATATATTATTGCCAGGATATGGGCTCCCAATGACTTGGGTGCGCATATGTCAACACCCCCCTAGGCTTGGGGGGGGGGTCTAATCAGCCCTGTTGTTTTGGTGCCCTTGGTGGGGGGGGGGGGAGGATAGGAAGTAGAGTGGAGAATGTGCATAGTTGTATATAAGAACATAAGATATGCCATACTGAGTCAGACCAAGGTCCATCAAGCCCAGTATTCTGTTTCCAACAGTGGCCAATCTAGGTCATATGTACCTAGCAGTTTCCCCGAGAGACACAGGTTCCACAATGCTTGTATTGGTTCAAGCATTGATATCCTGGATCCCTTCTTAATAATGGTTTATGGACCTTTCCTCCAGGAACTTGTCCAAACCTTTTTTAAACCCAGCTACACTAACAGCCTTTACTACATCCTCCGGTAACAAATTCCAGAGTTTGATTACACGCTGAGTGAAAAAATATTTTCTTTTATTAGTCTTAAATAGTTTACCCTGTAGCTTCATTGCATGTCCCCTAGTCTTTCTATATTCTGATGAGGTAAACAATCGATCTATGTTTACCCGTTCTACTCCGTTCATTAATTTATAGACTTCTATCATATCTCCCCTCAGCCGTCTCTTTTCCAGGTTAAAGAGCCCTAACCTTTTTAGCCTTTCTTCATAGGAGTATCCTTCCATCCCCTTTACCATTTTGGTGGCTCTTCTCTGAACCTTTTCTAATAATGCTATATCCTTTTTAAGATACGGCGACCAGAATTGCACACAATATTCAAGATGCGGTCTCACCATGGAACGATATAGAGGCATTACAATAACTTTTGTTTTATTTTCTATTCCTTTCCTTATCATACCAAGCATTCTATTTGCTCTCTTGGCCGCCACTGCACACTGGGCCGAGGGTTTTAACATGGTATCCACAATGACGCCTAAATCTTTTTCCTGGGTGGTGGTTCCTAATGTGGAACCTTGCATCGTGTAACCATAGTTTGGGTTGTTCTTCCCTAGGTGCATAACCTTGCACTTGTCTACATTAAATTTCATCTGCCATTTTGATGCCCAGTCTTCCAATTTATCAAGATCCTCTTGCAATTTTCCACAATCCTCTAGGGTTTTAACAACTTTAAATAGTTTTGTGTCATCTGCAAATTTGATAACCTCACTCGTTATTCCACTTTCCCGGTCATTTATGAATATGTTAAAAAGCAGTGGACCCAGCACAGATCCCTGGGGTACACCATTATTCACCTTTCTCCATTGGGAAAATTGGCCATTTAGCCCTACCCTCTGCTTTCTATCTTTTAACCAGTTCCTGATCCACAATAGTATATTGCCTCCTATCCCATAACTCTTTAGTTTTGCCAAAAGTCTCTGATGAGGGACCTTGTCAAAGGCTTTCTGAAAGTCCAGATACACAATATCAACCGACTCACCTTTGTCCACCTGTTTATTCACTCCTTCAAAAAAACATAACAGATTAGTAAGACAAGATCTTCCTTGTCTAAAGCCATGTTGGCTGTCTCCCATTAGGTCATGACTATCTACATGCTGAGTAATTTTATTCTTTATGATGGTTTCTACCATTTTTCCCGGTACTGATGTCAGGCTCACCGGTCTGTAGTTTCCCTGATCACCCCTGGAACCCTTTTTAAAAATTGGTGTTACATTGGCAATCCTCCAATCTTCAGGTATTAGAGATGATTTTAATGATAGTTCACAGATTACTAATAGCAGGTCTGCAATCTCATATTTCAGTTCTTTCAACACCCTTGGATGTATACCATCTGGCCCAGGTGATTTGCTACTCTTCAGTTTATCTAATAGTTGTAATACATCTTCCCGATGTATCGATATTTCCTTCAATTCTTCCGCACCTTTAAATACCACTTCAGTCATGGGTAACATCCCTACATCTTCCTCAGTAAAGACCAAAGCAAAGAATTCATTCAGTCTCTCCGCTATCGCCTTGTCGCCTCTTAGTGCTCCTTTAACCCCTTTATTATCTAATGGACCAACTGACTCTCTCACAGGTTTTTTGCTACGAATGTACTTGAAAAGGTCTTTATTTCACGTTTTTGCTTCCGCAGCAAGCTTCTTCTCAAATTCTCCCTTTGCCTGCCTTATCAATGCCTTGCATTTGACTTGCCAGTGCTTGTGCTGCTTTCAGGTTTCGTCGTTTGGCTCTTTTTTTCCATTTTCTGAAAGATGCTTTTTTGGCAACAACAGCCTCTCTGACCTCACCTTTAAACCATGCTGGCAGTTTTTTGGACTTCCTTCCACTTTTCTTAAAGCGTTGAATACAGCTGGTCTGGGCTTCCAAGATAGTATTTTTCAACAACACCCAAGCTTGATGTATGTCTTTAACCTTTGCAACTGCTCCTTTTAGTTTTTTCTTAACTGTTTTCCTCATTTTATCATAGTCTCCCTTTTGAAAGTTAAAAGGTACTACTGTGGATTTCCTTACTATCCCTCCTCCACTAATTAAATCAAAAGTGATCATGCTATGATCACTATTGCCAAGTGGCCCCAACAACCTTATCTCTTGCACTAGATCTGGTGTTCCACTAAGGACTAGGTCGGTTCATGCACCAGATGCTCCAAGAAGCAGTCATTTATTTCATCTAGGAACTTTATCTCCCTAGCATGTCCTGACGTGACACTGACCCAGTCGATACCGGGGTAATTGAAATCACCCATTATTATTACTGCGCTGTAACTTTTGTTAGCATCCTTGATTTCTTTGAGCATTTCATCATCCATTTGGTCATTCTGGCGCTCGATAGTACACCCCCACTGCCATTGCCTTCCCCCTTTTATATGGAATTTCAATCCATATAGATTCTACAGCAGATTTTGTTTCCTGCAAAATTTTAATCCTTTCTGACTCAATGCCCTCTCTAACATAGAGAGCAACCCCTCCACCAATTTGATCAGCTCTATCATTACGATATAGTTTGTACCCAGGTATCACAGTGTCCCACTGGTTGTCCTCCTTCCACTATGTCTCTGATATTCCAATCATATCCAACCTTTCATTTAGTGCTATATATTCTAACTCTCCCATCTTATTTTTTAGACTTCTAGCATTTACATACAAGCATTTTAGAGAATGTATTTTATTCATATTAATTTGGCTATTGTTAGACATGGGTAATTTGGGATCTTTAAGCTCTGTCTGCTCCATACCTGAGGGCATTTGGGCTACTTTACTCTTTTGTGGAACCTCTCTGCTTTTGGTAGTATCCTTCAAGGATACATTCTTCCGAACCATCCGCTCTTGGGCGACTGTCGGCTTTCCCCTAATATCTAGTTTAAAAGCTGCTCTATCTCCTTTTTAAAGGTTAATGCCAGCAGCCTGGTTCCATCCCGGTTAAGGTGAAGCCCATCCCTTCGGAAGAGCCCCTCCTTTCCCCAGAATGTTCCCCAGTTCCTAACAAATCCAAAACCCTCATCTCTGCACCATTGTCTCATCCACGCATTGAGACTCCGGAGCTCTGCCTGCCTCTTGGGTCCTGCACGTGGAACAGGAAGCATTTCGGAGAATGCTACCCTGGAAGTTATGGATTTCAACTTCCTACCTAAAAACCTAAATTTTGTCTCCAGAACCTCCCTACCACATTTTCCTATGTCATTGGTACCGACATGTACCAAGACAGCAGACTCCTCCCCAGCACTATCTAACTGTCTTACTGTCTGATTTGCATTGTTATAGCATGGAGGTCAGTGGCTTGGGAGCTAATGTGTTGCGCCCCATTGGGCTTGTCTACTTTACTTGTTGGGAGTTGTTGGAGTGGATGGCGGGGATGGAGGAGCGAGCAGGTGGAGGGGTCCTGTAGAGGTCTGGAGGGCAGGGGCAGTGTCATTGAATAACTTGGGGGGGGGGGGGTTCTACATGTTTTGGAAGTCATGGAGTGGCCAGTGGCAGAGGAGGGCTGGTGGTTGGTGCAGGTTTGGGATGTTAGGCGGAGTGGGGGGGCAGGGAATTGTTGGGGTTGGGAGGGGACTATGGTTAGTTGGGGTGGGAGGAAGGGTAGGAGTTGGACTCGGGTGGGACGGTGGGAGGGGTATGTATCTGGTGTGCTGGGTTTGCTAGGGATGTTGGTTGGCTGTTTGAATGTATGTGTGTGGGTCTGGAAGTTTCGGGACATCTTGTTGTGGATGGTGGGGGGACCCTAGGCTGGGGGGGTCTCCGCCATATGGAGCATTGGATATGTTTTTGGCGGCTTTTTGACACAGTATGCAATGAGTGCTGGTACTAAGATAGCATCTTGGAATGTCTGTGGCCTAGGCTCCCCGATAAAGCGCTATAAAGTGCTCCAGCATTTGAAACGCAAACAGATTGGGGTGATTATGCTACAGGAGACGCACCAGTCCGCTGCTGAGCATGAGAAGTTATGTAAAGGTCATGTAACCAAGGTCTACGGGTCCTCGGCGGTAGGGAAGAAACGGGGTGTGGCCATACTAATTACTAGGTCTGTGAGCTGGGTTGAGGAGAGAGTGGACATTGATTCAGAAGGCAGGTATGTTTGTGTGTGGGGGCTACTGGCAGGTATGAAGGTGGCTCTCTGCTCGGTCTATGCACCTAATGTGTTTGAGGCCCGATTTTTCAGGCTCTTACCCGGCTCTTGGCAGACACCACTGGATATCAGGTTATTCTTGGGGGTGACTTCAATGAAGTGCTGGATGCGCGTATGGACCGCTCTGGGTCAGCTGGGGGTCGGAATCAGAGGACCCGACGATGTCTATGGGGATTGAGTGAGGGACACAAGCTTTTGGATATCTGGCGGATATTACACCCGGGCGATCGGGAATATACTCATCTGTCTAGGGTGCATGGCTCATGGTCCCGAATTGAGTATTTTTTGATCTCGGATTCATTATTTAGTTGGATTCAGTGTGCGGAGGTGGGTCCCTCCGTCATTTCGGACCATGCGATGGTAATCTTGGAGATACGAGATTGTAATCCTGGTCGGGATCGGCTCTGGTGCTACCCACTGGAGCTTAGTGGAGACGTGCAGTTCGAGCAGCATCTCAGGGAGCGTTGGAAGGACTATGTGGCCCTTAATGACCAGCCTGGGATTTCCTCTGCCCTCTTCTGGGAGGCTGGCAAGGCCGTCTTGAGAGGTGACATTATCAGTTACACTAGTCTGCGGCGCAATCGGTTGAACGAGCAGATCCTTCGCTTAGAAAAGGATTTGGGGAAAGAGCGGAGATTGGTGGCTGGATGCCGGACTGCGGTGAATCAGCGTAAGCTGCGGGAGATTCAGACAGAGCTGGAGACGCTTCTCCATTGCAGGGCGCAAAAGTCACTGCTGTATTACTGCTACAAGTTATATCAACATGGGAATAAAGCTGGTAGACTGTTGTCTTCTTGGTGAGGCCTATAGGGGGACCGAGAACCATCGGGGCTATTCGGCATGCAGATGGGACCCTTCGACGGGGAGCAGTGGAAATTGAGGCGGTTTTCACTGTTTTTTTCCGGCAGCTCTATGCGGGTGAAGGGGATCAGGAAACGGCGGGCCGGGACTTTCTCAAGGACTGTCTTTTGCCGAAGCTAAGCGAGGAGGACCTGCAGGCTCTTAACCAGCCACTAACGGGGCGGGAGGTGCAGGAGGGGATTAAGAACTTAAAGATGGGCAGGGCCCCTGGGGTTGATGGCTATCGGAGTGAGTTTTACAAGGCCATGGGCGATGCTGTAGTGGTGCCCCTTGTGGGCTATTTTGAAGAATTGGTTGGGTTGGGGAGGTTCCCATTTGAGGCCAATAAAGCGTTGATCACCGTGTTGCCAAAGCCCGGGAGAGACCCGCTTCTGCCTGGCTCGTATCGTCCTATTTCACTTCTCAATGTGGGCATTAAGCTTCTGGCCAAAATCATGGCGGATCGGTTAGCAAGGTTCTTGCCAGATTTGATACATCAGGATCAGGTGGGGTTTGTGCGGGGCCGTCATGCAGCCTTTAGTGTGCAACGGATCTTGCTTTCTATGTGCACAGGGCAGTTGGCTGAGCATGGCTCTCTCCTTATTAGTTTTGACGCTGAGAAAGCGTTTGATAGGGTCAACTGGGGATTCATGTATCAGGTCCTGGAGTGGAGGCGATGGGGTTTTCTGGTTTCTTTGTGGATGTGGTCCGTCTATTATATGCGGATCCGCAAGGGGCTCTTATGGTGAATGGCAATATGTCAGCAGCTTTTTGCATTCAGAAGGGAATGCGCTAGGGCTGTCCACTGTCTCCGCTTTTATTCGTTTTGACGTTGGAGCCCCTGTTGATCCAGATTCGGCGTGCCACGGGGTTCCGGGGCGTCTCTGTGGGGGGGGGGAAGAGGTAAGAGTTGCGGCGTTCACCGATGATTTACTCGTACATCTGGGTAGTCCTCGGGAGGGGCTGCCCCAATTGTTACAACTTATCAGGGAGTATGGAGTGCCCTCGGGGTTACGGCTGAATCTGGACAAATCAGAAGCAATGTTGTTGGGTTCTACAGCGCAGCAGGGCTGGCCGGGCGAATTTCCTTTGAAGTGGGCGGCGGGGCATTTCAAGTACTTGGGTATCTATCTGCCGGCGAAATTGGGGGATCTATACCATCTCAATGTTTCTAAGCTAGTAGCGGCCGTGTCGACTAATGTGGATAAATGGCAAGACTTACCGATATCCCTGGGGGGCCGTGTGGCATTGTATAAGATGGCAATCTTTCCTAAGATTTTATATATGCTCCAGCTTCTCCCATTGTTCTTACAGCGCTCTGACCTTCGGAATCTGAACGCTCTCCTCAATCGATTTCTCTGGCAGGGGCGGAGGCCCAGGGTGCGATTGTAGGTATTGTGGCAACCCCGATTATTAGGTGGCCTAGGCCTCCCGGATATTAGGAAATACAATATAGCCTGCCTATTGCGCTTTGTGCGAGATTGGCTTTGGGATCTAGAGGACTGTTCGCCTCTGAGGTTGCTTCGGGAGGCGGTTAAACCCTATCATCCTCGGTATCTTCTTCATGCTCAACGGGTTAGGGGGCTAAACCGAGCTCTCCGTGAGGTGTTATTGGACCCTGTTTGGAAGGCATGGAGGTCCTTTTGCGAGGGACGTCGGCTCTTGGCGCACTATTCTCCCTATCTTCCCATACGGGGTAATGCTAACTTTTTACCAGGACTGGAAGGGAATCAATTTGAGCGGTGGGCGCAGTTGGGGATAGAAAATCTGGAACAGGTAGTAACGTCAGCCGGGGCGGTAGAGGACTTTTCTTTGCTTTGTCGGCAATATCCTCTGGGGACGTGGGATGTTTTCCCTTATATGCAACTTCAAAGCTATCTTTGCAGTGTCCCCAGTGCAGCTTTGCGAGGGGAGGTTAGTTCTGAATTGGAGGTGACGCTCCGGGGAACAGAACAAGCGGCGAGGGTCTCGTGGCTCCATAAAATGCTTTGGGAGTTCGTGGTGTCGATTGCTGTGGATGAGCTGGCGAGTGCATGGACCGCTGAACTTGGTGAAGAGGTAGCTGCGGACGGGTTGCTACGAAGCTTGGTAGCCATTCCTGAGTTGAGCGGGATGGTCCTCCATCGGGATGCTCAGTTTAAAATACTGCACCGTTTACATTTTGCACCTCATAGAGCGTGGAGGGCGGGACTCGCTGCCACCCCTGGTTGTCCTAGGTGTGAGGAGCCCCGGGCCACGTTGGGGCATATGTTTTGGAAATGTTCGCAGATTCAGGTTTTTTGGGGGAAGGTGGTGGCCCACTTGGTTAAATGTGTGCAACTACCCTTACCCTTGAGTGCTGGCAATGTGGTGTTGGATGTGTGGGATGATACATGGAAGGGTGACTTGGGACCAGTAGTGCTACGCTGGCTGCGCTTGGTGTTGATGCTTGCCCGTATGACTGTGTTACAGCAGTGGCTGGATGCAAAAGGCCCCGCATATGGCATTTGAAGAGTGAAGCTACATGGGATGTTGCTTATGGACAGGATATATGCTGGGGGGCACCTGAGGCGTTGGCAGCGGTTCTTGGAAGGCTGGGGAACCCATCTTTCTCTTCTGCCTCCTCGGGTGCGTAGTCGGGTCATGGGAGGGATTTGAGGATTAGGTCTGGACCTGTTGGACAATCCTTGCTTACCTGCAAACCTGGTCTGGCGGATGTTGGTAGTGATCCAGGGTTGTTGGGTGGGGGGTTGGTAGGGGAGGGGTGGGGGGGGGGTTGGGAAGGATGGGGTAGGGAGGGCGTGAATGGGTGGAAATGGCTGCGGGAGGTGATGCTTGTTACACTTTCTGTCTGAGGACGGGCCCGGGAGAAGAGCTCACCCTGGGCCTGTCATGGTTGTGTTGGGAGTGCCATGTGGTATTCTGGGGTTAACAGGGGAGTAGGGGGAGTTGGGAGGACATTTTGGGACAATATCCATATTGTGTCTGCTCTCTGTTGCTCTGCTTTGGATATGAGGTTATTTGCTGGAGATCCAGGGGTGGAGGGATTCGGGATCCTGACTGTTACTGCCATTGTCCCGGGAGTGCTAACCTGCTGTGGAATAGGGGGATGTAGTCTCCAGTTTTGTACTCTGGCACCTCCGGTGCATATTGTTGTTTGTTATATTTTTATACTGTTATAATGGGGTTCTGGGTGTTTGTTCCTCCCTCATTTTCTAAGAGAGTTTGTTTCAAATGTATCTTTTTATATACTTTCTTTAATTTTTGTAATTGATTGGCTGTATTACTTTTGGGTGTTGTCTGTGGAAATTGAATAAAATAGATTTGAACATAAATTTAAATATTTATCTAATGTTACACCTAAATATCTTACTTCATCTTTAATTTTTATTTCTCTATTTAATAAATTAATTTCAATTGGTAGTTTTAAGCACTGGCATTTAGATATGAACATTGCTTCTGTTTTGTCAGAATTTATTTTTAAATTGTTATTAAGCCAATCATTCATATCAGCCAAACAGTTATTAATTTTTGTTGCATCAAAGGAATTTAGGTCAATTATAGTATAAACCACAATGAGTGGAGTGGAGGAGTGGTATAGTGGTTGGGGCAAGGTACTTCAGGCCAGAAGGTTGGAAGTTCAAATCCCACTAGAGGACAGCAACCTTGGGCCAGAAGGACTGGGGTTTTTAGTCCCACAGGTGCTCCTTGTGGTCTTGGGCAAGCCACTTAACCCTCCATAGCCCATGTTCCCTGTAAAATAGTTATCTCCAAGTTATAATGCACTGTTCAATGTAATTTCAGTTTGTTCAATGTAAACTGCACTGATGCAGAATAGCACAGTATATAAGAGAATGTAAATAAATAATGTCATCAGCATATAAATTATAATTAATTTCATGAAGATTAATAATTTGACATATGGGTTGAATATAAATATTAAAGAGAATAGATGATAAAGCTGAACCTTGAGGTATGCCTTCTCCAGTCGAAAATTGAGAGGATTTTTTGTCACCATATTTTACTAATTGCGTACGATTAGTTAGATAAGAGGCAAACCATTTTAATGTATTGTTGCATAAGCCAATATCTTGTAGACATTGTAACATTATTGTGTGAGACACAGTATCAAAAGCTGCTGAGACATCGATGAAGATTATCAGAAACAACTTATTTTTTTCAAGGCCTGTTATAAGATTATCAAAGAGAGAAATAAGTAGAGTTTCCATATTGTGATTAGGTTTAAATCCATGCTGATGTATATCCAAAGGGGCATACGAGTCAATGTGATCTTGCAGCTGATTTTGCACTACCTTTTCTATAATTTTTGAGATAAATGGTAAACTCGAAATAGGACGGAATGACTTAGGGGTATGTTTACTAAGATCCCGGTAAAGTGCGGGCCGCGGTAGAGTGCGGGTGCCATATAAGGAGTGGGCGTTTCGCGCTGAAGAAGGAAATGCGTGATTTGCATATGCGGTAAGGTGCGGGCCGCCCATATGCGCCCCGCACATTAGCGCATGAGGTGGCTGCACGGGAGGAATAAGTGGCGTGCTGATGTGCAATCATGAGAGCAAAGCTACAGCACAATGTTTAGCCCACTAACCACTGGTGTAGGGTTCAGTGTTTCAATCCCCCACAGTGCACAATGAAGATAGCTGTCTGAGGCGTAATTTTAGGAGGCAGATAAATAATGGGTGGCGGAAGGCGGAGCGCTGCTGGGCCTAAAGCGGCGCGCGATTGTTTTTGGAGGCCTGTGAATCCTGAGAGGTATAAGTGGCACATTGATATGAAAGCAGAAGAGATGAGCCACAGCACAATGGTTAGAACACTGACCAAAGGTGCAGGGAGCATGGTTTCAATCCCCCACAGTGCTCACCAAAGGAAGCTGGCTGTGGCGTTGTTTTAGAAGGTATACCAAGTATGGGCGTCCTAAGGCGTTGCGCTGCTGGGCCTAAAGCGGCGCGCGAATGTTTGGAGGCCTGTGAATCCCGGGAGGTATAAGTGGCACAGTGATATGAAAGCAGAAGAGATAAGCCACAGCACAATGGTTAGAACACTGACCAAAGGTGCAGGAAGCATGGTTTTGATCCCCCACAGTGCTCACCGAAGGAAGCTGGCTGTGGCATTATTTTAGAAGGTACACCAAGTATGGGCGGCCTAAGGCGTTGCGTTGCTGGGCCTAAAGCGGCGCGCCAATGTTTGGAGGCCTGTGAATCCCGGGAGGTATAAGTGGCACAGTGATATGAAAGCAGAAGAAATGAGCCACAGCACAATGGTTAGAACACTGACCAAAGGTGCAGGGCGCATGGGTTCCATCCCCCACAGTGCACACTGAAGGAAGCTGGCTGTGGTGTTCTTTTACAAAGTATGGGTGGCATAAGGCGTTGCGCTGCTTGGCATAAGGGTGTGTGCTAATAGTTTGGAAGCATAATAATGTTGGTAAGCCATATGGTGGTGCGCTGATGTGCAAGCCCAGAAACAGAATCACATCGCAATGGGTAAGGGAATGGTTAGGGGTGCAATCCCCAACAATGGCAAATGAACATGGCTTGTTGAGTGTGTACCTGGTAGGGTTAATATTGCATTAGGAGGCACATCTCGTATATCTGTGCAATAACTTATTCAAGCACATGTACTGTCATAGCACTGTAACATAACATGCCCCTGAAGTTACCTCACATGACACATTTGCAAATGGATTGTCCGCCATGGCACTGTACAATGTTGTTGAAAGCGTGGCCGATGGGGCGCCATGTAGGGTACCCTATGAGGCAGGTAAAGGTCACAGCACTGTTTCTGATGGCAGCACTGTGCATTGTGATGTATGGAAATGGTAAGTAGGTGTGCTGACCCTGGTCTGACATCCTTGTTTTAGTAGTGAGGGGCTGTAGCCAGCCCCTGGTGACTGATATCAACAGGGTGCCGAGTAAATGTCATTGTAAGCAGTCGCCTGGGTCTGCCTGCAGCCCCTCCCCCCCTCCTTGCTTAATCATCAAGGGCAGACCTGCATCTGCCATTACTGATTTAGCTAGGAGGTGCTGCAAACAGGCCCCGGGGACAGATATGAACAGGGGATCAGAGTCACTATTATCGGGGAAAATGCCCTATTCCCTTTGCATATTGAAATCCCAAAACTAGCATAGGCCCATTACATACAAGGTATGGTGAAAAACAACATACCCCTATGTAATGTATGCTCACAACTGTTGAAGACAGTCAATGATGTTGCAGGGGTCATGGTTTACTATTTTCTGGAAATCAGGTTAGCTGAGTTATGTTCCATGTCTGTGTGAAAGTGTACAGAAATCCGTGCGTCCATCTAAAGAGAACTACACCCTTGTGCCATATATTATTGGCCAGATTACGGTGCATCAGATGGAACATCCTCTACATATCCCGTTAGCAAAGCAAACCATTAATATCTACCTGAGGCCATGTTTAAAGTCTGCCAACTCCAAGGCACTATCATAGTCACCCCATAAAGCTGTGTGAATCCAAGGTGTGGCAGAAGATGCCCTAAGGAGGGATAGGTGAAATCAGCAATGTTAGGCAACAACAGCAACATTGCACAATTTGAATGTTAAAAGACATATGGTGCCAAAACACACATGTAACATGAACACTGCACAGAGCAGAGAACATAGACAATATTAAACTAAAAAGAACAACGTAGATAAGTTGATGGAATGCAGATATCAGCTTCAGTCCATGTGACAGCCATAAAAATGGACAAACATGTTGTGGCCAACGAGATCCATGCACAGAGTGATGGAAATGTGCCATGCTGTAATGACTGTGTGTGACAGAGGATGGGGAAGATGTGGCCAGCAGAGGTGGCTGGCAATGGCAGGATAACTGAAATAATCAGGATGACTGTGGAGTACAGGTGCTAGGCTGAGCACACACAGGGGAGGCAAGCAGGGCGAGCTGCAATGCATGAATGGAGTGGAGTTCACGATGGGGGAAGCATCATGCACATCAGGGTAAGATGGCGCACAGCTGCAGACAGAGGATGGACATAAGGATGTATCACAACCTTCAGATCGAGGGGTACTTCGTTTTTTTGTTGGTCATTACCACTATCACCACCAGATATGAACACACAGACAATATGAAACGCACCAATGCAGAGACAAGCATTACAAATCCAAGACAGCAGACAGGGAGACACATCACGATTACCCCCACCACAACATGGCCATGCCTAAAACGGTAGGCCAAACCGCACAATTTGAGGCAACATTAGCAAAAGCTGCATACAAAAACCACTGCAATATCTCAGTACCCCAAACGCCTGCTGGGTGTCAGAACAGCAAAACCACCAAAATAAATAATGAGCAAATGCACATGCACATTCCTGCCATGTACATATTTATGTTCCACTCTGTATTTGGCATCCCGGGGGAAAAAAAAACAACTGCCACCAACACCAAGGGAATGTTCGTAGTGAATACAGCATGTAAAAATCCATAGAAACAAAAGAAAACCCATGGCATCCCATGACGCTCTGTGGAATCAGGTGAATAATGATGATTTGTGGCGTGATAAAGATCAACATGCAATTCAGGTGACCACACACACCACCCTAATCAACAGCCCAAACAAATCCACTACGTGCATTGGCATGTTTAAACCATAAAGTACTGAGAACTACAAACAAAATGTAACAACGAATATGTTAAGGGGATGAAGCACCACAGGATGCACCTGTTTTGTATGTACAGTTGACACAAAGAGGGAAGATGTGTGTAGAGGTGAGGAAACCTGTTGGTAACCTAATGGTGCCATTTAAGCCAGTGTGCCAAGAACCAAACAATCGGAAGATAAACCCCAAACTACAGAGTTCAAACACAATACTGTAGCAATCCCACAAAACGGTCAAAAATGAGCACAACTGTAACAACACCAATTACCCCAAATTGGGTGTGGGTGTAATGTCAACCATTCATTTCAAAGTGCTGTGCCATATGGCTTGCCACATACACAGCTGGCACTGTGCCAAGGACTGTGTAGCACATGTGCATCAACCATGATACATGACCAGTAAAGGACCCCAAAAGGAGGGGACCAGTACGATCAATAATAGTGTAGAAGTAAAACATAGGAATAGAAAAGTTGGCTTTGGGCCCCTCCAAACAAACCAGTGACTAAATTCACAGTAGTCCACTCCCTGTGTCGTAGGGCCAAGTCTGGGACACCCACCCCATTTCGTTGAAAATTGTCACAGGTGGACCTAGGGCAGCATGAAAAGAAAGTGCACGGCAGGATGAAAGGAAAAGTGACTGCTGTGGGAAATGCTTGGGCCCAGAGGACAAAAGTAAACACGTTATCAGCCCAGATAGTCAGAACACACATGTCAACATCAGGGACAGGCGGGAAAGGAGAAGTAATTGTCAAGATACAGTACATAAACATTCAGAGAAACTTTGGAAGTGTGAAGCAATAAGAGAGCTGAGCTAGGCAATCCTGGAGGAGGAATGTGCAAGCTAAAAGTCCACCTCCTAAAGGTAGGTTCTTAAGCTAAAATACCAAGGCGTAATCTCTTAAGTCAGTGGTTCATGGGCAGAGCGAGCGGTCAGAGAGAAGCATTTGCAATTCACAGTTTACTAAAAGGGCAGAGTACCTCATATACACTTAAGAGGGAGAGCAGAAAGTACTTTCCCTCAAAAGCATACAGAGCTGACCAGAAGGATTAACACAGATCAGAATATTGTCAATATGGACATTTCAGAACAGGAATTCAAATGTATGGAATAAGCTTATCAGGAATGGCAGGGTGATTAGCAGATACCAGGAAATGTGAAAAACCAGCATAACTCACAAATTCAAGTAAATGTGTACCCCTTCACAGAAACAGATGCTTCTCCTCAGACAAATTCAGTCCCACGAAGAGGGTGGCCAGTTACTTTTTTTAGAACCTGTTGTATGGGACGTTGTGGAGACTATATAGAATAGCATAGCAGCTATCACTACAGCCTGCAACATACTCAACTAATACTGATAAAGTGCAAACAGCAAAACCCCACGTTGTAAGACGAAAGAAGAATTTGTGTCCAGAACAATAAGCAGAAGTAGTGACAGAGGAAACACACACAAGGACAGGTGACATTTGTAAAACAAAAGGACTCATACATACCCCACAGGCTGTTCTCACCACACATTCATACAGGTATACATGTGCATCATGATGCGTGGAAAACACAACCCTTCAAAACCATTGACAGATGACACATCATCAACATCAGTCTGCTCAAAAAGCATTGGAGTAAGGCCGTACATGCAAATGTGGAGAACATTAGATAATTGACAAGTAGAGTTCATCAGCCCATCCAAAAACATGGGTTGTGCAAAACCCACATAGTAGCGTGGGGTACAATGACACACCCCAGGAACAAATCCAAACCATGCATGATGACAACCTACCTGCATACATGTTGCTGCAGGTGCCACAAGCTGTTGTCAGGTGTCGCAAAGCCAATGATACTGCAGGACATGCAGGTACGTTTAGAGAAGTATCACCGTCTGCCACATACACAACATTTTGGACAATCTCATCTAATTTATTGTGGCTAGCACATGCAGTCATAAAAGACACATCTGAGCATCAACATGTTTCTACGAAAAAAACACCTCTGTCAGAGGGTGAAACCAAGCATAAACAGTACATGTGCATAAAGAGTACATGTGTCACATCAATCCAACATAATTGGCAATGGTTGTGGAAGAGGTCAATTGCTCGGTCAAAGGGTGGAAAGGTGTTAAACATATGTGTGAGATGTTCAACACCGTGACAAGGAGGATCACATATGTTAATGACACATTTCAAAATACACATAATCCAATGGCACCCACATGATGTCTAATATGGTCATAAAACTGAGTGCATATCAAACAAGCAAACTGTCGTGGCCAGCCATAACAGTGAACGAAAACATGGTGTAAAATGATATGTGTCAATGTCCATAACGGGAAAAGGGGGGTATGTCCCCCAATGTTCTAACATAGCTACAGAAACATCTGTTAATGGGTGAGCAGAAAGGAAATCTAAATACACATGCACAAAACATAGTCATACAATTTAGTCAAACTGTGGCACAAAGGGTAAAACAGAATGGTGGTAACATGTGTTGGCAAGCAGGGTATGTTGCATAAGACTTGCCCAAAAGGAAACAAGCCAGCAGTCACGTGAGATACACATGACAAAAGTGTAGAAGTCCACAAACTAGCCCTGTGCATAAAGTGTGCACCACATGTTATCAAAAGGCACCAAAGTTGCACACCATTCTTACTTCAAACACTGCCACATTGTCTAGCACAGCACACAACACATGCCGATAAGGTCACAGGGCACCCCCCTAGTGTGAGTTATGACTGCTGGCAATTAGGTGAAGGTGCACAGACCCCTCACAGCAGAAAAAGTACTATGTCTGCTTCCATCATCACACGGACCTATGAAACCAGCCACACACACAGTATGTAAAAGTTCAGCGTCCCATCTCTCATGGCCTGTTGTGCACAAAGATGTCTGTAAAAAGAGCGCACAGGCTGTATATAGCGTTTTGTTGTCTGATAGTACATTTTTTGGGGACGTTGGAGTGGTGGCTACACCAAACCACACCTACACACCATACTTAAATTGTTGTACTGTCGCATTTATGACAGTGCAGAGGACATGCTGAACAAACAAAAGATGGAACACATGGGGTATGATTGCAGAGAGTAGATGGTGATGTGAGGTGCTCAGGTGAAAATAGTGAAATACACTCATGCCCATATGAGGAAATCTCAGAAGACAGATATTATTGCACTGACCACACCACACACAAATGCTATTAGATTGACCTACCAAATCACTGCATCCTTCCAGGAGGAGTCACTGGCAATCATCTCAAAATCAGTATCCGTACAAAAGTGTCCTGTGCATTTGGAGACACAAGTAGAAGCCACATATGTCATGGTCATGTGTTATCAGACACTGCACCTTCATGCACCCCAGCTGTCAGACCCCACAACATCACACACTGAGTGACTGCTGTCTATCACAATGTACAGATGTCTCACATGTAATAGTCATGGAGTGTTTGTAGCTATCTCCATGTGTCCGTAACTCACTCACTTTCGTATTGTGTTACTCTGTCCTTTACCACAGCACAGAAATAGATGTTGTGCTACCAGCATAGTGTCGACCTCATGCCAAGCTCGTGTATCATACCATGACTCACCAAACAGCCAACAATTGTACCCCTGTCCGTTGTGTGGTTCATGTGTATGTTTAACACCACTGACAATGGTGCTACAACCATAGGAAATATGGCATGGACCTCCTTTATCCAACTGTCAAAACATATCCTGCTGCGTACATCTCATACATGCAGTAATGACACATAATGATTCAGATGACATGCCCAAATAGTTGCCAAGTGCCTCATGTAGGCAACAAACCACACACATGTCTGTCTGTCAGACACCCTGATGGCTGTATGCCCTCACCCTGTGTGTCAATGACAATGTACAAAGCATGCATATCCCAGATATGTTGGGGCCAGAGACATACCCCCTAGCTCTTTGTGTTTTTCCATCATAACCAGAAATAGAAGACACTTGCTCTCGTGCAATGTATCACTCATATAGACTCATTTCCCTGACCTACACACATACACAGCCTGTAAACATGCATGATGTCAGGATGCTGTGATAGCTATCAGCGAGATATGCTGTACGCAATTTAAAAACCTGTAATAACCAAAGCCATCTCCCACATATATGGCCAGATTGGCTACCACTAACACTCCTTGCTGTTTGTGGCCTGTGTCATCTCACCATGTGGGTGTAGACTGCATCACTGCAGTGACGGTATACTCTGAATCAAGGAAACATTTTCAAACCCACACCCCGTGATGGGCAATGGCAGTCATCATCCCTAAACAGACCATGGTCATGTCTACTTGTTTACAGTACATGTGTACACACTGTAGGGTTCATTTCCAGTCCGCAGAAATAGTTATTACCATCCAACATAGTTACATAAAGCATGTGTACTCTGTATGTATGACTTTGTGCCACACACATAGGAGAAAACACAAACATAGGCATGTCAGAGGAGCTGAACAACCACCAAACCCACACTATTTGTTGTTATATTTACACTCCCCAAAGGAACAAATGTTCACAAACACAGACAAACCCACAACGTGTAAACACACCATATGGCAGATACTGTGCTCATACCATAGCATCTTACCAAATACCTGCATGTGCACAACAGCTGCATCTCCCAGCAGACACTAGATGGAATGTGACTGTTTAACTTTCCCAAAAAACAACACCACAACACACATCTGCCAACAAACACTGAGCCCTGCCCCATTCATTGGTCACACTCATGCCTAATGTGATGTTTGGCATTGAGATTCTAATGCACATGGAGTGTGACATCAACATTAGCTTTAGAAAAACATCAAACTCACTAACCATTACGCACATAGTAGACATTATTGTGGGAAGATAACCAATACGTACATGAGAAGACTGCAATCACCCTCCTCCTGACTGCTGTGCCCTCCCTGTGTCAGCACTGGCACGCTCAGGGGGGGCACATTGGATCCTCCTCCAGATCCTCATTAATCTCTGCAGGGATATCGTGCCTGAGAGCAATGTTGTGCAGGATGCAACAGGCTATGATTATCTCGGCAACAGTGTGTGCTTTATATTGTAAGGCCCCACCTGTCCTATCCAGACACCTGAAGCGGCTCTTTAACACGCCAAAGGTGCGCTCAATGACTGAGCGACTGGAGGCAGGGGCCTCATTGTACCTCCGCTCTGCACGTGTCCGTGGCTGACGCACAGGAGTCAGCAGCCAGGGGCGACACCCATATCCTGCATCACCTGCAGAAAGAAATGTTGCATGTGAATGCAGGAGCTCATTTCAAACATTACTTCCACCTGAATACACGTGACAAAACAATGCACAACACATTCTGACTGAACGATACAACACCACAACTAGTATATTTGGAAAGAAAAACCAAAAGGTGACAGAAAATGACTTAAAATGAGCACATGGCCTCTCGAGCACACGTACACCCATCACAAAATAAAACAACATGTCCATCTATCCCTTCACAGATTGTGTGTGTGTGTGGGTGTGTGTGGGTGTGTGTGGACATGCATATTGTCATGCAGTTACTGTCCAGATCGGCCTCACCGCCACTGTGAGACTCCAACAGCAATCCACAAATCACATAATCCAAGTGTATGTCTGAACTGTAACCCTTGTAAAAACATGTTGACATCTACGTGACCGACACCCCCACCCCCCAACATGTATGCCAGGGAGCTATGGCACAATGTACGCAATATCACCTATACACATCATGTTGTGTAGGGTACAAAATATCCATATGTGTCAGTACATTCCCACATGCAGTGTTGGTGGCAAAGCACTGTAATAGCCATCCTTTGCTGTTTAACCATTTTGTCTAAATGTTAGGAAGTTGTGGATGTCAAACATGCATACTGTACCCCTCATGAGTGAGGGCCAAAAACATATACATACGCAAAGTAGCCTCCTGTGTAGCTGGTTGTGTAACCTGTTTGTATGCACCCACGTATTGCCCTTGCTTTAGCCGTCACAAATCAATAATGTTAACATATATGAGGATGTCCAGACAAGATGATACTAACTTGTGCGCATCTACAGTGCACAAAGGTACGTTAACACCTATGTTGTGTTTCCACCCAGCTGTGACATAGCCAAGAAGTGTGGACAGAGATATGCACACATGTTGTGCCTGTAGAACATTTAAAAATCACCCATAAGATATTGCTCTACACCCCTCATGTTATCCTTGGCTTGCAGGGTGACAACTGCATTACAGAGTGTGTGGGTTACACTAAGACACACATGACACGGGTTACTTGTATGGATTATCAACAACATCAATGTTAAATGGCATACAATTAGGAGGCAACTATTAAACAGTATCACAGGTGTATGTGAGGGGCCACCACCCCCCCCCCAAGACATGTTTGCTGGTGCCTCCAAAACACATTTTGGGGAAATCAGCAACACCAGGGCCATAAGCACAGGGGTGTCTTCACATGTACACCATGTGCATGTTATGATCATATACTATTAGGATGATCATGTTCAATGGTTCATGTTTGTAGTGTACATGGACCTAGAGACGGCTGTAATAGTTGAAACGTACAGCAGTCCTCTATATAACATATCTCAAATATTAGCTGCATGTTCTGATATAAACATGTTGCATCATATGGTACTACAAATACACACATGTAGAAAGTCCTAAACCTATAGGGGATCCTGACATACTCACCCAGCAAATTACACAGTCCCCGTAACGGTGATCCTCAAAATTGTTCGTGAATACTGAAGAGTGATGCAGGATATAGGCGTCATGGGTGGACCCGGGAAACCTAGGGAACACATTCAGAATAGGCAGATTTGCATCACATACAACCTGAACATTCAGGGATGGTAGTGTTTGCGGTTGCGGAACGCTACATACCTGTACTGTAGGCGGGACCAGGGAAACATGTGTGCAATCAATAGCTACCATCACGTGTGGTATCCCGGATTTTGCCTCAAAGGCCTGGTTAGGGGTCCACCATTGTTGCCTAGTGTGTGGCCATGGCTATTGTAATGCACAAAACAGCTCTGACCCTGGCAAGCCAGTACCTGGTGGAGACAGCGTGAGAAGGTGGGGCGGCGCATACCACCTACTGCGGACACAGATGACGGGAAAACAGCCAGAGGCAAAGAAATGTAAAGCAGCAAAGGAGCTTGACTAACACCTCGGCTTATGGCATGGGACCGATCTAGTCCCAGGGGCTGGAGGTCGGAAGTGTCTGAGATCCTCATAACAGCTCCCTAATAGCCCTTGTGCTCAGTCGGTAAAGGGAGATGACCGGGTCCTCTCGCCATGTCCTGGAAGCTGGGCCCTGGGCCCTGTAGAGGCGGTCATGCCCGAGCCGCACCTCAGCACGCCGTCTGCGCCGTGCTACGAAACAGCACCAAGCTTTGGACAGCCGCCACAGCTGCAGGACTGAGTTGAGCGGGGACTACCACCCTTGCCCTGTGCCACAGCTCACATGGACACCATCTCCCCTGTCCGGCAACCTGCAGAGCATCTGCCCACTAACACAGGACACATGACTGAAGAAAGAAAGTATGTGCCGATAAAACTCATCCTGCCCAACTACACAAAACCCACGTCCAGACACACAGACAAATCTAACCTAAGCAGGCTACAAACCAAAAGACACACAACAACTATACACAGACAGGAAAATACAATAACGACTACATAACTTATAAACACGAAAAGAATTGACAAATAACATGTTTTGGATTCACCTCCTTTCTTGGTCTCAAACACACTCCTTACTCTTCCTTGCCTACAACCCACAACGTGGAGAGGCATGCGCACGGGTCATTTATAGGGTTGGTTGTTTTCGCCCACTACCATATAACGCGCTATGCGCATATGATCCGCATACGTCTCTCTTGACGTCACGCAAATGCGCCAGCCTACGCATGGGTATGTCTGCCTGTGCATGGGGTCACGCACATGCGCATCGCCACACGAATGCGTTAAAACGCACACAGATGCCAATGCATCCCTCGGCAATAGGTGTCGCAGGGCGCATGTTGCGTGTGTCCGCGTCAGGACACACCATGCGTAAGCGTGCACGAGGACGGCGCACTTCGAGCGCCATACCTGCAACAATTGCGCATGTGCAAAGAGAAAAGCGTGCGGAAAAACCCTATTAATAAGGGCTGCGCACGTGCGCACACGTTGAGGGGTGTAGGAGGCGTTCTACAAAACAGACAGACGAGTTACAGAGAGAGCTAGAGAGCCTGTGTTGGGAGTAAGTACGGCACAGGGAGGAGTCAAGATAGACAGTCACAGGGACTAATAGGGCAAGCAGCTGTGCTGAAAGTGCTTCAGGCAAAAGGAGGGAGATAGAGAGGTTACATGCGAATTAGAAGGGGACGGTGTGCCATAGGAGTAGGCCACACAAGACAGAGAAATAATTGTTACCATTACTGTTGGATGTTGTAATAAAATTTTTATTCCTTTTGGCCTTGAAGGTTACCTGTGCTATTGTGTTCTGGACTCTGTGCTGTATTGTACTGTCCCTTGTCCCTCTGTTGTCGTTCTGTGTTGTTCTTCTGTTTCAGGTGAGTTGTGTGATTTGCGAGGATCCTGTGCTGAAGAGGGAGATGGAGAGGGACAGCGCCAAGAGAGGATTCAGGGTGAGGGGGTGGAGGATGTGGGGGGCAGCAAGTTGTTGGTGGAGACACCCAGGGCACACAAATCACAGCCTAGCCAGGAACAGCCAGGATCATCTGTTGGGCCACAGAGGGTAGAGTAAAGGCAAACGGGCCAAAAGGAAAAGGATACCTGTGCCTGTTACACAGAGGAAGAGAGCTGTAAGGTTCAGTGACAGGGAGAACAATATTTTACTGTTACCACATGTGCTAGAAAAAATTATGATGTATTATTTGGGCGTTTTTGAGCAGCCGACCCACCAGTGGCCACCAGGAGGGCAGTGTGGGAGGATGTTCGCGAGGCACTGGTATGAGGGGCCAAGGGTTGTTCCCCACGTGATGTGGAAAGTCTAACAAAAAAAGGGACTCTGATATCAAAAGAGGGGTATACTGTCAAGGCACCTGCTGCCAGAGAGACAGCATGCTATGGGCACAGGTGGGGGGGGCCCCCTTTATACCAACATTGTCGCCCATTGAACAAGAGATGGCAACACGTTTTGGGACCACATGTACCTGCGTGGACGTCCGGACGGCCCTAGATACGGCACATCCTCGAGCAGGTATGTATCCACTAAGCGGTCAACTTACAGGTTAAGGTGAACTATTAGCATTCCTCAGAGGATCTTGTCATCTGCACAGACACTTACAGACGTGTGACAAAACCAACCTCATTTTGCTATGCCTGGTGGCACATGTTTGTGAAAAAGCCTTTCTCCAACCTGTTTGTTTGACAAGGTCCCTGGTAAACATAAACACTTTGTTTCACAAAACAGACCCCTACACACTCTGGTAACTATGAAACCAACACACACCGGTGACCACACAAACACCGCACCTGTGATTGCCAATCCCCTATATGAGTGTGAGGGCCATTGATCATGTCATGTTTGTGTGTTTTTTCCCATGGTATCAACACAGTGCAACATGTGCATCTCAGTGGCGGCAGAGGAGCAAGCCACCTGTCGTCCGCGGCACAATGGGTCCCTGTTCCCATCACATGTAGAAATGAGCACATAACATGTTCTGAACAAAATATGTGGCCATATTCACTATCCAACGCAGACATAACAGTGTATGGCAAAATCAGATGTAAGGGCTCGTGGGCATCCACAGGCATGTGTGTACATATCTGGCATAGATGCCGAAATGGCATGGGGATGAGTGAAACATGTGCCCGAATGGAAACATGACCAGCACACATAGGCCAAACAACTGCAATCATTGCTTCTAAGTTTCAAACCACACACATGTGCCGCACCCCAGGAACAACTACAGCAGTGTCGCCACGAAACACAAGTATGGGGATGGTGTATTGTGCGCCCGCACTACTGTATGCAGCCAATTGACCGCCCAAACCCAACAAATCATGTCCTAGCTGTGGTGTCTGTAGACACAGCATGTACACATATGCCCTTGTTTTGCTTAAACATAGCCTGTTCTCTCTCTGATTGTTCACATATACAGGTATGACTACGGAAGAACTGAAATGCGGTGGAACTTGCCAGGACAGCAGAGCAGAGGAAGGCAGGAGGGGAAGAAGGAGGGGGAGGATGTTTTGGAGGAGCGAGGAGCAGGTGGGACATCCCAATCCCAATCCAAATGAGTCTTGTTCGAGGCAGAACCTGACACACAGTCTCAGGAAGGGCCAGCCATAACAGCATAAGTGCCCCCCCGCCAGCGTGCGCCCGAGATCCCTGGACCAACCCATAAAACACCAGCTATCACCACGGCCCGCGCGGGGCTGCCAGCCAATCCAGCAGCAGACGCAACAGAACCCAAGCCGTGTCCCGTAGGGACTCGGACAGCGAGGGCAGGAGGCATTGGTGCTCGAGAACAGCCATAGGGGGGATACATCACGTGTGATTCCCAGCAGATGATGAGGGCAGAGATGAGGGCCTATGGTTCTTTTTGGCCAATCACACACATCGCCGATGCCCCTGACGACGTGGGTAAACAATATAGAACTGCTCACAACCCCAAACACAAGCCAGCACTAATCTGTCAGTTGTTGTTTGAGCCTGCTGGGAATGTTTGCTACGTTACTGTACAAAATAGCTTACATCGTATGCGGTCCATTTATAGTGCGCGACATGTGTGGAAAAAAAGCCTTCTGACGCCTATAGTAAATGAGGTGTAGCATGATTGCATAAAAATCTAACAACAGCCTAAGGTCAGGTGAGACACACAGACTGCAGAACACCTAAGAGACAATGGTGATGTACGCTGCTGACAGCAGGGCATTAATCAGCTTAATTACGAGATGCAGACATTGGCCTGACACCAGTATGCCCTCTTTGCCAGAAACTCACAGTTGTCTTGTAAACAAATAGCATCATGCACAAATAACCCATAGTCAATCCAAAACAAAAGACCATATATAAGTCAAATTGACCTAACCGTTTCCTCAGTGATGAGCCCTACACTCACAAACGCCAACATTAACCACAGTCTGGCTTCCGAGGTAAGAGGCAAATAGCATATGCAGCGATCTAATCAAATGCGTAAGGTCACCCATATACAAGGAGTCCCAGAGGTGTATTAAGCATACACCTATTATATCTGTTTGTTTTGGGAAAACACATAGTGCTATTTCCCAGGGAGGTTCAAAAATAACATATACTGAATTGCACACAGTCAAGCCCATAAACAGGTTCCCTGTCAGCAACCCCACCAAACCATCACCAAATCGCATCCGCTGTGAACAAATACATCCCACTCTGATTGAGGGCCTATGTGTCATTAGTCTGTGATGGTCCACATTATCATAGGTGGCTAACGTGACATGGGTGTTGTATGTAACCATACAATGATGAGTATGACACATGCATATTAATGAGCACATGGTTACAAAGGAGGACTATAACCTTAACCACTTTGTGCACTGCACTGCAAAAGACAATACACAGGCGGAACCTCTACAACGCCTGCACATGTAGAGGCAATATCATACACACTGTATCCTGACCCCAATACCTGGATTCAGATATCACCATACACAACCTTGCAAACCACAACACTGACAATATCACAGAGGACATTACAGAACGTACTGGGGAATGGTAGCAATTTCCAATGTCAGTTCTGAGTGAGAGACTCAAATTCCCTCATTTGCCTTTCAAAAGACAACCATACAACATCATACACCAGCTACCAAACCACACTTACATTAGGGCAAACATTAAAACCCGAGACAAACAAGGCAACCATGGAATGAGAGCCAATAGTGTAGAAGGTAACATGTGAATGAGATCTGAGGTCGCAATAATGACATCTATTATCAATCACTACAGCGACACATACTTTGTCACTTGCAAAAAACACACTGAACAACATAATGTCTGTAGTTATGTTAAACCTCCATATGTCTATTAAAATATAATAAACACGTGTAGTCTGACATATTTAGCTGCCATTTCCAAGTTGCAAATGCCCCAGTCACATTCAGCAGGACTGTGCATGAGGTGTGCTCACTCAGCATCGTCACATGTCTAGTTGGCAGACCGGCTCCAAAATATTGTTGTGTCCATCAGAACATTTACCTGCTGCCTGAACATACCCAGCATCTCCCAGTTGTTTGTCCCGCACGTCCCTCACAGTTGCTCACGTGCTCATCATGGCCTACTCAAACCACTCATAACCTCACAGGAACAGGTGTATGGTAGATGTATCACCCCACCCACACAAAACATATATAAGTCTCTGCCGCAAAGTGTCAGGGCACCATCACATTCTGTTCATTCATTCGCCAGCATCGACTGCCTTGCAGTTCCTGAATCAACCAGCATACAATTCATTGCAGTCCTTGCAACAGGCAATTTCCTGAGAAACCTCAGTCATCCATTAACAGTTTGGAAACACCTCATCAGCCAATAGTTCAGCAAATGTCCCTATCACACCATACATAGTCCTGTCATACAACAACACCCCATCCCATGTCAAACCAACATCAACATCACACACACGGTGATGTAAGCATAACAACATCCATGATGCTACAAATAGTGCACACAACACAAGCATCGTATTGTAACCCCAGAAGACACACCAGACAATGTAAGACGCTACATCCCCAAACATCTCATGTGCAGGCCTATCTCTGAGACTCCAATATCCGTACAGCAGACATGGGCCTGCATTCCACAGCTCATGCGTGCTCCAGACTCCCCATAGACCATTACGGGTCCTAGCACAACACAAATGCTATCTTACGCTGTACACCCTCACTAGGAACACATATTGTGTTGGAAACCAACACATGCAAAACCCCTACGCATGTCACACCCTCACCTACACAACCCCATTGGCTGTGTGATGAATTGACAATTTTCACTGTGTAATTGCCATGTTGTTGCACCAGTAGCAGATTGGGGGGGGGGGGGGGGAACACGCCCTCACTCTGCTAGGTCCCTCTGGAGGGCCATAAGGTTTGCAGACACAAACATAGTTTGCATTGTGTCTATTCTAGGACAAGGTTTGTATAGATATCCTATCCATCGCACCCGTGTGTCTAACAGAGCCTAGGCAAATCATCAAATACGCTCATGTGTCCTAAACAGAAACGGAAGGGAGACAGTCTCCATCTACAAGTCATCTCAGTCATTGCTGAGGTAATAACAGAACATTGGGAGAGATGCAGGGAAAACCATTCTGTCATTGGGGCCACGTCAGCGGGGTGAGGTGGGTAGGCAAATTACCTGCGGGATTTGGGGACAAATGTGTCCGATGCATGGTGACACCTGAAATGGCGCTCCCTGTGCAAATAGATAGGTGAGCAATGTATGGCTTAACACTGTTTGGAACTCTCACATATCAACACATATGTCTGAGAAATGCCTATGTTGAGATGTAAAAGACTAGACAAACAACAGCCACCACCCATCATGCCTACTGACATCCTAAGCAGACCCTGTCAACTCAGGCTTTCACTGTCCTGCAACAGTTCGTACCACTAGCTGTGTATGTCCCATCATGCATCGTCATTGTTCCCTTGCTATGGTCCACCTATGGTGTGGCCCTCTGTGACTCTGGCAGCTTTGTCCACACCCTCCATATTTTTCACATTGCCTAATGTATAATCTCCACAAACCGCCCTCTGTGTTACATAAGGTTTTTTAAAACCCGCAGGTCTCACATATGTGCAGCAGCACTGCACGTGTGAACGTCAGCTGTCACATCCCTGTCCTCACATTGCATCCCACACATTTGCAAAACTATCTCCTGTAGCCATGAGCAATTGTGATAAACCCTCCAGCTGTGGTCTCCCTGTTGCTGGCGTGTTCCATACCGTCCACTGTCCCTCCCTAATGCTTTCATCACAGTTATTTGTGTGTGCTGCATGCTGCACCTCCCCTACACAATGGAAAGGTGATAGTTATCATTGCACAATCCTGTTGTGACATCTGTAGTATTTCGGTGTGTATGCAGATCCTGTAGATTGTGGTTTTGGCCTCACACATCCAGGTCCTGTAAATTGTCATTTAGGCTTTGAATACCTCTAACACTGTGTTAAATATGTATGTTAACTCTATCCATGTTAAAATTGGACTCTGCCCTATCACATATTCAATAGTGTTTTGGATGTGCATGACATGTTTGTGTACTACGGTGTATTAGTGGAGAGTTATGTCATTGACCACCCTGTATCCCATGCACAGGCATCATACGTGTTCTGGACAGGATACGCATTGCAGTGCAGCAGAACACAAGGGAGGTGTGTGAGGAGCTGCGCCAGTCATGTACGGAGGTACGAGCCATGCCACTAACACGGATATGTGAAGCCCTTGAGGGCATACTTGATGTGATACGGCGAGCTGCACCTGCACCCCCACCTCCACCCCCACCACCACCACCACCGGTTCATGAGGTGGCCATTGACCCACGAGGGAGGAGGGGCCAACGTGGCAGGCGTGGCCGACCACGTAGATCTTAAACTATGATGTTGTCATCCGTTTGTAATATGTTTGTCAAAAGCCTGTCTCTGGTGCAATGATCATTTTCAGCATTTATGTCTATGGTTCACCTTGTTTTGGGGATTTTGTATGTGTTTTTTTTGAAAGGCTCAGAGATGACACTCCTATGTTCATGGTGTGTCCCATACACGGCTGGGATGGAAATCACATAATTATCATTGAGATGTTTGTAAAAGTACATTAATATGACGTAAAAGCTGTGACAATAAACAGCTGGCATTAACTACATACACTGTGTGTGTCCAGTGACTGTCCATGTGTTCCCGTGTGTATCTATGAAATGGCGGGGTTGGAGGCCCGGACTACATTACTTGCAAACCGGTCCCGTGCTGCAGCTACCTAGCCACAGGCAGCTACTATGTTTATGATGCGTACATATGCAAGGTGTCCTGTGCATATCGTGTCAGCACAGTCTGTGAGCTGTACTGGCACAGTGTGCACACACATCCATGTCCAAACAGGGGAACTATGTTCGACATTGCCTGTGTCGTTGCCCTATGCATCAAGGTGTCCAACCCCTCATACACGACTATTTGGTGGCATATGTGTAACCCTTGCCGTGCCTAGTTTAATGACCACATTCCCTACACCCCACCATGGTGCTGCATGTGACAGTGGCAGAGCTTCACAACAAATATCATTCATTTGTTTACATATGCTGACATATGTGGTTCATGTATTCACTAACGTGTGAGTTGTGTGACTCTGGGACAGGTGCTACAGTGTAACATCTGACACAAGAACCTCTTATCAGACACCTACACACATGGTCAACCCCCCAAATGTACTGTGGAGACAGTTGAGTTATCGCTAGCACGTTTACCCCTCGAAAACATATATGTCTACACAAAAATCACATGCTGACATCCATAGTCCTATGCTGCGTGAGGCACACAAGCATTACATGGTGTGTTTAACATATGTTTAATAAAAACAAAACCAAAAAGGGGTAACTATGTACATTTGTAAGGGGGATAATACCATGACCCGCCCCCCCTAAACACACCCTCCCCACCCCTTTCACCCACACGCCCTGAACAATGTCCCATCCACAATCCCGCAACCCCACATGCCCCCCACCCTCCCTCCACATGCCCAGTGATGGAAGACAGGGCAACACAAGGCACATATGTGGACGTCACTAGCACCATTACTGACGCCAGTGACGCCATTGAGAGGGTGGTTGGCGACATGGTAGATGGACCACCTCGGCTACCACCCTCTCAATGACTCCCGCCAGCCACTGCTGTGAGTGGCTCAGCTGGTGGAGCCATTGCTCCATCGCATGCAGGGCCCCAGACAGGTTGTCCACGCATCTGCCACCACACACACACATTGTGTCAGGTGTTTGTGTGGTGGCATCTGCGTAGCCCCTGGGTGGGGCCCTGCATGGTTGAGGCAACCTTTGTGGCTGAGGGGAGCCCACAGTGTCCTGTGATGCCCTGTCTTCGACATCACTCTCCCACACCCCCTCTGGCCCCCCCTCCCACCCTGAGCCCTCCACAACGTCCCCCTCCCCCTCCCCCTCCACATCCCCAACACCCTGTTTCCCCCCTGGCACCCCCCCAATCAGCCGTTCCAGATGGCCATCTGGCCCCTGGTGGGGGACATCTGATGGAGGTGATTGTGTCGGCGCCTCCACCACCACCTCCTCCTCCTCCTCCTCCTCGTCTTCCTCCTCCTCTTCCCCCTCCTCCGATGTGATGAGGACCTCCACCTTGTCCGCATGTGGTGTGGGGGGACGTCTCAGGAGGGGTGCGGAGGTTGTGGGCAGATCCTCTGGGACATCACCATCTGTGGAGGACGACAAGCATAGGAACTCTGTTAGGTCTCACATACAGCACGTCTACATATGCAGTGGCCACACAGGTTTTTTTGGCAAATGCAACATCTGTTACTGATGTGACACTTTGAGAACACTCAGATGCAACCTTTGGGGAGCTCTCACCCTTGATTTGCTGCAGGTAGTCGGCATGGTGGAGGCGCAGCTCCCTGCCCTTCTTCCGGAGATCCTCAACCTGTGGATGGTAATTGAAAGGTTGGGTGCATTAGTGACATGTCAACCTTCTGCTGGGTCACCCATACAAACACACAGCCGTGTGGGCAATGTTTTGCTGCTACAGCCACACTGTTGTGTGTGTGTCTCATGTATAGCATAGTTCATCACATGTCAATGGGGATCGCCATGGGCAACAGACATATGTCTTCACATGTGCATAATGTGGGTGGGGGGTGGGATTGACCCTGTATGAGCAATGGAAGTTTGCTATCTTTGTAGGCCCTAGCCCTGCTGTGCAGACCACATGTGTGTTTACAACACCATAGACATGGGCAATATCACCATAACATCTGTGAACAACAGTGGTCATGTGTAGTTTTATGTATGTGTTGGTCAACCACACCTGCTGAGTTGATCATTGGAAGAACATCACTAATGTCCATGTGTGTAATAGGTTTGGCTTTCTATTATGTGTTTAAATGCTGAAACAACATTTGCATGATGGTGTGGGGACATAGATCTGTTGCAGGTGTTTGTTTAGCTTCTGACATGGTTCATGGGGATGGGGTGCTGTTACACACATAAACATCGTCCCCTACCATATCATCTGCAGACATAGGAGACATGTGTGATGATATATTGACCTCCAAAACTATGGGGTACGTACAACCTCTGTGCCATGAACAAACACATTATCTTTCTAACATACCCACCATTGCATGCCGGTATTTGGCCCCCTGGGGGTGGTGTGTCCGAACACACATCATCAGCTCCATACACCTTAGCAAGTGGGTGACTAACAGGACACATTACCATAGTCACTGGAATCCTGGGGATATTGGGAATGCATATAACTTGTTAGTCACACACAACCATATCTCTATGGTGCCAGATGACCCAGTGTGATGGGCTGCCTGGACCCCAGGGGATAGGGGGAACACAGCAAACTGTTAAAGCACACACAACCATATCTCCAGGGTGATAGATGACCCAGTGTGATGGGCTCCGTGCACTCCAGGGGATAGGGAGGGTAAAGCAAACTGTTGTAGCACACACAACCATATCTCCATGGTGCCAGATGACCCAGTGTGATGGGCTGCCTGGACCCCAGGGGATAGGGGGAACACAGCAAACTGTTAACGCCCACACACAACCATATCTCCAGGGTGATAGATGACCCAGTGTGATGGGCTCCGTGCACTCCAGGGGATAGGGAGGGTAAAGCAAACTGTTGTAGCACACACAACCATATCTCCATGGTGCCAGATGACCCAGTGTGATGGGCTGCCTGGACTCCAGGAGATAGGGAGAACAAAGGAAGCTGTAAAAACACACACAACCATATCTCCAGGGTGATTGTTACGCCACTGTGATGACCTCACAGCACACCTGTGGATAACGAGACGTTTTGGACCTTTTACATTACACAGACCAATACCACGAGGAAAACAGGGAACCCACTGTGATGGGCTCTGTATTCTCCTGGGGATAGGGTGGATGTACTACATTGTGTTGCCACACACAACCATATCCACAGGGTGACCAATAGAGCACTGTGATGAGCTCTCAGCACCCCTGATGATAGGGAGAATGTTCTTCAACTTTACATTACACACAACAATATCTCCAGGATGACTGGGAACACACTGTGATTGCCTATGTAGTCTGCTAATGATGGGGTCGATGTATGAAATTGCCTAGGCACACAGATCATATAGTAAGGGTGACTGATAGCCCACTATGATGAACTCTCCACACCCCTGGGGATACGGAGACTGGTTTGACCTGTTACATTCCACACAGCAATATCACCATGATGAATGGGAACACAGTGTGATGGCCTCTCTGTTCCCCTGGTGTTAGGGTGGATGTATGAAATTGTCTGGTCACACAGACCATATCTTACGGGTGACTGATACACCACTGTGATGAGCTCTAAACACCCCTGGGGATATGGATTACGTTCTGACCTTTTAAATGACACACACCGATAACACCAGGATGAATGGGAACACACTGTGAGGGGCTGTCTGGTCTGCTGCTGATAGGGTGGATGTATGAAATTGACGGGGCACACAGACCATATATGACGTTTGAGTAAATGTTCACAATGATGCGCTCTCTACACCCCAGGGGATAGGGAGAATGTTTACCACCTTTACAGTAAACAGACCAAGATCACCAGGATGACTGGTAACACACAGTGGTGCCCTCTGTCTTCTCGTGGGGATGGGGAGGCTAATGCAAAGTGTTTCAGCACACAACAACATCTAGCCAGGATGACAGGTGACCCACTGTGATGGGCTCTGTCTTCTCCTGGGGATAGGGAGGCTAATGCAAACTGTTTCAGCACACACAACCATATCCGCTGGAGGACAGGTGACCTACTGTGATGGGCTCTGTCTTCTCCTGGGGATAGGGAGGCTAATGCAAACTGTTTCAGCACACAACAACATCTAGCCAGGATGACAGGTGACCCACTGTGATGGGCTCTGTCTTCTCCTGGGGATAGGGTGGCTAATGCAAAGTGTTTCAGCACACACAACCATATCCCCTGGATGACAGGTGACCCACTGTGATGGGCTCTGTCTTCTCCTGGGGATGGGGAGGCTAATGCAAAGTGTTTCAGCACACAACAACATCTAGCCAGGATGACAGGTGACCCACTGTGATGGGCTCTGTATTCTCCTGGGGATAGGGTGGCTAATGCAAAGTGTTTCAGCACACACAACCATATCCCCTGGATGACAGGTGACCCACTGTGATGGGCTCTGTCTTCTCCTGGGGATAGGGAGGCTAATGCAAACTGTTTCAGCACACAACAACATCTAGCCAGGATGACAGGTGACCCACTGTGATGGGCTCTGTCTTCTCCTGGGGATAGGGAGGCTAATGCAAACTGTTTCAGCACACACAACCATATCCGCTGGAGGACAGGTGACCCACTGTGATGGGCTCTGTCTTCTCCTGGGGATAGGGAGGCTAATGCAAATTGTTTCAGCACACAACAACATCTAGCCAGGATGACAGGTGACCCACTGTGATGGGCTCTGTCTTCTCCTGGGGATAGGGTGGCTAATGCAAAGTGTTTCAGCACACACAACCATATCCCCTGGATGACAGGTGACCCACTGTGATGGGCTCTGTCTTCTCCTGGGGATAGGGAGGCTAATGCAAACTGTTTCAGCACACAACAACATCTAGCCAGGATGACAGGTGACCCACTGTGATGGGCTCTGTCTTCTCCTGGGGATAGGGAGGCTAATGCAAACGGTTTAAGCACACCCAACCATATCCCCTGGATGACAGTGAACCCACTGTGATGGTGTTTGTTGTCTCTTGGGGTTATGGTGGATGTCTTACATTGTGTGGGCATACGGAACCATATCTCCATGGTGAATTATAGGCCACTGTGATGAGCTTTCAGGACCCCTGGAGATAGAGCGAATGTTTTAAACTTTCACACCACACAAATCAATATCACCAGGATGACAGGTGACTCACTGTGATGGTCTCAGTAGTCTTCTGGGGATAGGATGGATATATCTTCAATTGTCTACACACACAGAACCATATCTCAAGGGTGATGGATAGGCCACTGTGATGAGCTCTCAGGACCCCTGGGGATTGGGGGGGGGGGCCTATTCAACAATGTTTGTTTAGAAACCCATATCACCGGGTTGACTTACATACCAGTAATGCTACATTTCACATGGCCTATTGCTGTACACAAGGTGTTTGGATCCAGATCCAGATCCCACCATATCCATATGATGTGGTATTGATGGATTGAGGGTGATTTATGGGCTTACATTCCTCAAGTATGTTGTTGCAGGGCCACAGCAGCAGATGCCATAGCATCAGAACCTCTGTGACCATTACCAGCAACACCAGGGTACAGGACAAAGCAGTCACATATGATACACAGACATTATGTGATTTCTGGTCATCTGCTGGATATTCCTGACTCACAAAACCTTATATTACCAGCATGGACATCTGCAATGGACACAGGCTACATATCTGATTCCAATGAGTTGGCCCCATACACTTACCTCCCTTGGGTATTCAGCGATGCGATTAAATCGTCTCTGTAGCCGCTCCCATGCCCTGCGGGCCTTGGAGCTGTCCCTTTGCCTGCTGGGCCCGGGGAACAGCTTCTCTTGCCTGTTGGCGATCAGCCGGGCCAGGGAGCGCAGCTCGCGTGGAGTAAAGGAGGGCTTCCTTTGTCTGGGCGCCATTTTCCGATACTGTCACTTGATTGCACGCAGCGTTATTCACGCGCATGCGTGCCGCAACTGGCGCAGATTAGTGACATTTTACGTACAACTGTGCCCCGCAAATGGCGCGGTTTAGCGACGTAAAACGTCCATCTGCGGCCCGAAACGCAACGTATAGCAACCTATGACGTCCATCTGCGCAACGAAACTGCCATAGTTTAACAACGTCATACGTGGGAGTGCGCACCGCAGCTGGCCCATTTTTCCACAAGTTTACAGTAATGTACGCCACGCAACTGGCGCTGCTGCGCGACGTATTACGTACAAATGCGCACCGCAAATACGCATTTCAGCGCATAGACATAAGCACATTCGCAGCACAATTTGCATATACACTGGTGAGTGACACCTATTTGAGACACATAAGATAGTTTGTGATCATATCGTGTCTACACATTTTGGACTTGAAGTAATCAACACTTCCACAATGTTTCTTAGGCTTTCGTATGATGTGATGTACTATGGCTTTGACATTGCAATGAGTGACACTACAAATGCAAACACAACAAGGTGTCATTGAGACCCATCAAAGTGGGCTATAAGTCAACCGGGAAATATGTTTGTGTGTGCTTGCACCGTTTAATACAGCCTCCCTATCCCCATGCGTCATGAGAGGCCATCACAGTGGCATATCAGTCACCATGGTGATATGGTTGTGTGTGCTTAAGGTAGACCACAAACACTCCCTATCCACAGGAGACCACACAGCACAACAGAGTGGTCTAACAGTCATCCTGGTGATGTGGAGCTATGAGTCCCAATATATCATGTTCAGTAGTTCATCTCAATGTGCGGCCAGCAATGATGTTCAGGATGGCATAGGGGGGGGGGGGGGCTGCGGGCCGTTTCTATCTGGACAGTCTACATACACATTAGGTTGCGTAACACACATACTGAGCTGATGGAGTTTGCCATGAGACAGACAAGCACGTTGATTTTAAGTAGGTGTTCTGACATACAGACATTCTGGCTGACGTGTGCCACATTATTTGCCAATTCTCCTTATGGTACAGAACTACTGTTTCCCTTTACACAGTCTGCCTAATCAATATGACTTACTGGGACATTACTCTCTAATATCAGCAGTGGTTTGTGTGTCCTTGGGTTATGGTTTTTCTTCTGACAGCAAACACACTGTGACATTGCAATAATCTTGGATGGCACATCTGATACCCTATGAGCCACTCCAGAGAGTGCAATATGAGTTGCAGTCTCCGCCACAGCACCTTCTAATGTTCCAGTTCTGCCACCGTATAGGGTGCGTTTGATGAAGGTTCAGGCTACAGCACTGAGGGTGTGTTGTTGGCAGTAGCAAATGACGTAATATAGGAAACAAGCCTCAGATACCCATGTCACATTACTCAACTGTGGGATCAGATGCATGACTTTTGCCTCAAGACACTGTGAGATCACAGGTGACCCACATCTCCATAGCTCAGCGGTTGTGGAGCAGTCCTCCTTGAACCCCTTGGTCTGTCTGGTAATCTGGATAGGCCTAATGACTACACATGAGATCGCTATGCATCAGAGCTATCCTGCAACCTGACTGTTTTGTGGCTCTATAGGTCTGACTCTGAGGACACCTGCCTTACACCTCTGTCATTTAGGCGTGTGAGTGTGCAAAGCACAGATGACATAGACATGGAAGGCATAGATAGACTGTGTCACATACTTTGTAATTTCTCACCACCACCATGCAGTTGTATACTGAAAAACTATGTTGTTGGTGGTGACAGGCAAAGATGCATGCTACACATTCTATCTGACCTTTTTGATGTCTTCAACATCAGCACCTTGGCCACTTACAATGGTTGATGACAGAGGTGTTGGCCAGGAGTGTTAACAAGCAGTCCTGGAGGGCCACACACCACTCAGCTTGACAAAAGATTGCGATTACTTATATATATCTTGCATCTTAAATTTGTGCGATCATAAACACACATCTTCCCTAGGCTTTCAGGGAGGACTGGTTCACAACCACTGCCATAGCTGCTAATACACCCCTGGCTGCATGCAGGTGGACTAAAGGCCAACACATGACCTGTTTGCTTCTTTTACCAAGATGTGGTTAACCACACATACCCATGATGCACTGCACATGTAACTCATCAGTCTACAAATAACAGCAAGATGGTTTATGCAGCCACAAACCACCGCAACCTGTATTATTTAGTGAGCGTGTAGGTTGCTGACACAGATTTGTTATTGACTGTCACATTGTGTGGGTCAAGTGCTTACCCTGAGAGTGAGAGGTGACACCCAGCACCATGTCCACAGCACCTGGCTTATTGAGATAGGCTATGGCGTAAGTCCACCTCAGGGACAGTGTTTGAGGGTAGGTGTTGTAGATGCACTGCCAAGTACACTTGTGGCCATCTGTATTTCTGTGTGATATGTAGCCCTTCAGCAATTTGCACCAAACACATTGGTCTTATGCTGTGTGGTGCTAATGGCCACATAAGTTATGTAATGGGGGAGCAGGTGGGGGGGGGAGGCAGGTGGGGGGAGCAGGTGGGGGGAGAGCAGGAGCAGGGGGGGCAGGTGGGGGTGGGGGGAGTTAGGGCAGGGGTTCGGGTGGTGTGAGGGTGGGGGGGGGAGGTGGGGGGTGGGAGGGGTGGTGGGGGAGGGGGGTAGGTGGGGGGTTTGGGGAGGTGGGGTCGTGGGGGCGGTGGGGGTGGAGGCGGGGGGGCGTGGGGGTGTGGGAGGGGGGGAGGTGGGGGGGAGGGGGGGGTTGGGGGGGTTTTTTGTTGGCCGTTGGTGTGGGTGGGGCGGCGGGGGGGGGGGAGGTGGGGGTGGGGGGAGAGGTGGGGGGGGGGAGGGGGGGCGAGGTGGGGTGAGGGGGGGGGGGGGCCGCGGTGGAAGGGTGGGTATGGCATGAGGGGGGGGGAGTGGGGTGCTCGTGTTGGTTTTCGGGTGACTGTCGTGAGGGGGGTGTCAGGTTGGGGGGGGGGGGGGGGGAGGGAGGGGGGGAGCCGGGGGAGAGGAGGTGGGGGATGAGCGGCCCGTGGGGTGGGGGTACCCCGGGGGTTGGGGGGGGTTTTTTTTTTGGGAGGGGAGAGGAGCAGAGTGGGTTGGATAGATACACCGCTTCAGGAACAACACCAAACCTGACCACTTGAACGCATAATCACCCGCCAATACATCCACAATACTGCTGCTGTTTGGAAATGATAACCTGCATCCAGCTGAGGGAAAAAAATTCCATACAGCGTGGTGCATGCATTTCTGTGCACATCCATAAGGTGACAGTCAGACAAACGGCAGGCCTGGAGATGCTCAGCGGCCCACCACCACTATCTGAACATTGTCCACCAGCACACAGAGAAAACCTGCAGCTGATGCACCCCTGAAGGTGTGGCAACCTTACACATACTAGGTGCAATCAGTCTGCTAGATAGTCCATAGTACTGGAGGAAATGTGTGCACCCAAAACTGGGATGGCTACACACTCACCAAGCAGTTAAGTTAGTGATTCGGCACCAAAAGGAAAACCAAACATATCACTTGCAAGAGATGTTGTTGGCACTATGGCTGCCCTAGCCATGCCATGGTAACTGCTCAGTCAGGGTGAGAGTGACCTTCGAGGAGGACATGCAAGGGCTACCTTGTCCATGCTGCTGATGACCACACCACTACGATGTCCAATACATTGCCCTATGTTCTGTGCTCATGCATCCTGCCAAGGCCAGCCTGTCGGCGATATACCCACAATACCTAGCTCCTCATTATGCACATTGGCATGCTAATACTGAAGACAGTACAAACATTGTGGGCTGAGTAAGGCCTTGCAGACCTCACACACTGGATGTACAGACACACAATCCCACAGCTATGCCATCACTGTGGTACTATAGATAGCTTTTGCAGTCTAGGCCAACTCAGCAGCCCTGGACACAGCGCAGGCATAGCTATGCTATGCAATACTGTTGCTGTCACACCCCAAGGTGGGAAACATTGTCAGACACCAGACGTGAGACACACTGCACAAACATCATACATATTGCTGTGATACCACTCAATAACCATATTGTGCTTTACCTAGAATGTGATATCTGCTACTAATCACTTCAACATGTTGCTATATGTGTATTGACGTACCAGGTTTATGGTGACAGTGCAAAGGTGCACACTTACTACTTTTGTGTGATGTACGTAAGGCCCAATATCATGAATATCCAATAGGCTTTGGATCATGGAGCCTGTGGGTCTAGTCATTTGTGCTCCTGATGGCCAGCACTGTCAGGCAGAGGTACCCAAATACAGTCCTGTTGAGTCAGACACTGATCATTTTTTCCAGGTGTGCTTACAGAATATGCATGAGATATATCTGCATACCATGGACCAACACATTAAAATGGACAACACCATCTTTATTTGACACATCATAAGATGTGAATTGATTGAGGCACTTCAGGACTGCATTTGTGTGATACTGCTCTATGTGATGAACATGTTTCTCATATATGTTCAATTTCTCAGGGAAAATACATGTTATTGGCCATGTTTTGCATTACCTGCACTACAGATTCTTTTATTTTTTCTATAAATTGTGTGATGTCCTGAATTGAGTAAACATTTTGGGCAGGGACAACACACGGGATTTGATCTTCACCTCCTTAAGGCACTGCCTGTGTGCTTTGCACCACCGTCTTGGCAACAGAGACAGTGCATTCACAGGGATATCCATGGCTGTTAGTCACACTGACCCTGTCTGTTTGCACTACACAGCACCCACTTAAAAGGGATATGCCATGGTGTGGTGTGGACAGCTGCCACCTGTTGCCCTGCCGTCAACATGCTCACATGGCCTTATATTGGGGACTGCCTAAAACGTTTATAACGATTGACCCTCCAGGACTGCATTTGCTTGACTCTGCTGTAGGTAATGCACATGCTTATGTAGTGGCTACTGTTGAAGAAAAAATACAAATATGGGATACAATCTGAGGTTCTCATCAGCAAATACCCACTCTTTTCATGGCTGGTTTTAAAGGGTAAAATTATGTGTACTAGTTGGCCAGGAGCCACATACAGGATTTGAACCTCTGACCTTCTGTTTATTGAACACACTGTCTGGGTCCCGCTGCACCACCGTTTTGCAACATACATGCTGCATTCCCAGCGCAGTCCATGACTGTACATCCAACAGGGCCTGTCTGTTGTGGTGGACGGTGCCAGCATGCACACGCCTACTGTACTGTCTGGTGTGTCTTTCAGCCACTGCCCCCTCCACCACCTGTACCCCTCGACCAACATGCAGACATGTCCTTATCTTGAAAAACCCATTTCACCTTATTGCGTTTTGCCACTCCAGGAGGAAAATTGGTGGGAATCGCCTGTACGTTATGCCCATTGCTATGGTTTGTGTGCGGTGTGGGATAATATTATTGATGTTGGGACCATGCTTTATGTACTCTGCAATAAAGCAGTGTCTGAACTCTCACTGTTTATTGGTGGGTAAAACTATGGGTACTGGGTTGGCAGGGTCCCCAGCTGGGATTTGAACATGTCACCCTCTGGACCTACAGTCACTGGCTGTGTCTGCTGCACCACACTGAGGCCACATAAATAGTGCACTGTCTAGAGAATAGACAACCTGTCCCACACGAGTCTGACACCCTTGCTCTGCATAATTTTACTGTGACCACATTTACCTTGTATGGGGACAGAGGTGCATAACAAACCAAAATATGTCCTACAAATAAGGGGAGCAACATACCAAAAAGACCTCAAACAGTTGCAACAGTGATATCAATGGGCAACCTGATATGCACTCCCAGGTAGGCTCCATTACATTGCTGTGCTTTAGCATGAGTCTACGGAGCATAGATCCTTCCAAACATCATTTCTATTTTTGTGGCCTCTCCTGGGAGTGTTTGTTATTGTTGGCCATTAATAGCACTATTGCCCAGCAACATTATATTTATCCTCTAATTTGTTGTGTTCATTTAAATTTTATATTGATGTTTTTTTTTTTTTTTTTTGTAAACTCTATTTATTGAAAACCAAATAATACAGAACATGCAAAACAATATTTAAAAAATAACAACAAATACATCAAAAAATGGCATTTCTACTGATCTCCCAGACCTGGATTCCTCAGCAAATCAATCATACAAATACAGCAAGAAAAAGAATTTACAATATTCCCCTCTCCCCCCCTTTCCCCACCAACCTCCCTCCCACCCTACAGCCTCCCCCTTCAGCAACCAACCCCCCATAGTGAACATGCATATTAATTATATTATTAATATCCTACGACCTTCTCATCCCAATTGAAGCACTTCATTTCGGACACGAGGCCTCAATATCTGAATATATGGTTTCCCAAATTAGCAGGAATAAGGCCCAACGTCGAGCACTTCCTCTAGCCTCTCCTCCTTTCCATAAGCATCAGTTGGTGGAAATTGTTTGCGCCATTCCCAATAAGTGGGACCTGACGCTTCTCTCCACCTATGAAGTATCGGGCCTTTATCCACCAGACATGCCTTCCTGACCAAAAGGCATTCCCATCTCCCTTTCGGGTGGAGTGGTCCAAGCTGATCTAACATCACAAGCGATGCTGTCCAACGGACTCGCTGTAACACAATCCTACTCATAAAATCAGCTATCCTCTTCCAGTATAGGCAAACTATCGGACACCTCCACCACATATGTCCTAAGTCCGCCAAAGGGCATGGACATTTTGGGCATCTGCCCAACTCAGTGAGATGGGATCGTAACGCCCGTCTTGGAGAGAAATGTGCCCGTAGGATGCATTTAAACTGTATCTCCCGCCATCGAGCTCCCCTCACCAGCCCCGCAATCCCACTCAAGGCCTGAAGGATTGAACCAGGAGCTACCAAGATATTCAATTCTTGTGCCCACAAAGCTTCTTCCACCCTATAATCAGGCAAACTGCTATAGTCATCTAATCGTCTTTTCAGCTGTGCAATTGTAGGCGGTGACTCCTCCCCCAGTGCAAAGAACTCTAATATCTGTGCCGATCTTTCCACCCGCAGTGCATCTTGTGGTAGGGAAGCCACATAGTGAGAGAGCTGCACGTAAGCAAAATAATGCCGCCTGCTAAGTCCATATTCCATGCGCAAAGTCTCCCAAGATTTACACTGCCCCATTTGATCCACCACATGTCCAATATTACATATGCCTTGTCTCCTCCAATATACAAATGCTGACGTTTTCTGATCCTGGTGTAAACTGATCATTCCCCTGTAATGGGTAGCCAGCTTGAAACCCCTGATGGTTCACCCCAGAGCCTATTCAAATGTTGCCATACTCTTCTTGCCGGGTAAACCAATTCACTACTAACCACTCTACCAGGCAGGAGCCTATTTTCCTGGGTTGTGCAATACTGCCTCAAGGTCTGCGGAGCCACAAGAGCCTCTTCCAGCGCTCTTGGCGTATACACCTCAGTATTCCCTAGCCAGTCTCCAATATGCCGTGCCTGGCATGCCAGAGCATAAGTCCGAAGATCTGGGATTCCTATCCCTCCAGACTTCCATCTCCTTCTCAATCTATGTAAAGGGATACGAGCTCGCATACCTTTCCAAAGGAAATTCCTAATCTCGCGGTCAATAGCATTTAAAATCACGCTTCAATAACCACACTGGGAGAGTTTGCAGCCAATAAAGCACCCGAGGCAGAATCACCATTCCCAGTGCTGCCGCCCTGCCCAGTAAGGACAAGGGCAGTGGAGACCACACCTGAAGTTGTGAACGAACTTTTACAATGATTCTATCCATGTTTTTCCTATATAGCTCCCGCGGTTCTCTCGTTAGGAGAATCCCTAAAATACACAAATGTATCACCTGCCCACTTAAGTGGAAAACTTCCTCTCCAATGTCCCCTTATTGACCCTTCCACATCCATGGCTTCAGACTTTTCCATATTGATACAAAGCCCAGCAAAACCCCCATAACAAGAAAATTCCTTTAATAAATTGGGCAACGACGTCTGAGGAGATAGCAAATGAACCAGTATGTCATCTGCAAATGCTGCCAGCTTAAACATATGACTCCCTATACCTATACCTTGTATCTCATTAGACGTCTCTATTCGTCGTATCAGTGGGTCCAAGTGACAACACAAAAAGCAACGGTGAGAGCGGGCATCCCTGTCTTGTACCTCTCTCCAGGGTAAACTCATCTGATAGCACTCCATTACATAACACTCTAGCTGTGGGCCTCGTATATAAAAGCTCTACCATATTGCAAAAAGAAGCTCCCAGTCCATAGTGTGGCAAGAGAAATCTGAGGTAATCCCAATTCACTTGATCAAATGCCTTTTCTGCAATCAAAACTAATCAAAAGCGACTGTTTGCATCCTATCCCTTACCCACTCTAGCGATGCCACAATTTTACGTAGATTCCGCACCGCATATCTCCCTTTTACAAAACCTACTTGAGAATCATGCACAAGCTCACTTAATACCTGACCCAAACGGTCCGCCAGCACCTTAGCCAGTATTTTCATATCAAAATTCAGCAAGGAGATAGGTCGATAAGAGGCTGCTTGTAAAGGATCTTTCCCTGGTTTATGTATAAGAATAATGTGCGCCCGATTCTCCCCCCACATAAATCTCCCCTGATCCACCCTTCTATGATATGTCGCCACTAGGGAAGGGGCCAACTCATCTCTTAATAACTTATAAAATTCTGCCCCAAACCCATCCGGGCCAGGCGCTTTGTGACAATCCGCTCTTAAAATGACCCTCTGAACCTCCTCTTCAGTCACTGGGTTATCCAGCTCTGCCTGTTGAACCATCGTTAACCTTGGCAAACTCACTTGTTTCAAGTACTCTACCATATCAGTCTGAGATCCAACTCTCCTTGTATAAAGCTTCTTGTAAAATGTCCGATATACTTGAGCAATCGCTCGCCTTTCTTTATGCAGTTGGCCCTGATCGTCTCGCAGCGCCGCCACAGTACCAGTCCCCCCCTACTGCCTTTAAGGCATCTTGCCAATAACTTTCCTGGCCTGTCACCATATCTATAGAGCTGGAAAGCGGTAGTACAGAAACGACTTCTTGGCTCTTTGATGTAGCAGCTCATTTAGGGCTGTTTGTGTCTCCCACAATTTCCTCCTATTCACTGCCGACGGACATGACGCTTGCCTTCTCCTCTCTCTACCTGCCTGCTGTTCCAAGCGAACAATCTGTTTCATCAACATTTTCCGTTTCCTCCCTACATACCCTATAATGTCCCCCCGCAGGAACTACTTTAGCAGTTTCCCAAAAAAGCTCTGGATCCTCTTTATGCTGAGCATTATGGATTGAGAATTCTTGCCACCGCATTTTAAGGAAACCATGAAACTCAGGGTCTCTGTACAGATCCATTGGGAATCGCCAAATTCTATCCCGCGTGTTTGCCTCTAACCATTCTATTTCCACCCAAATCAACGCATGAATCAGAAATCTCTATAGGCCCTAGTTGCGCATCCTCTATTTGGCAAACAACCGCTCCGAAACCAGCACATAATCAATGCGAGCACACGACCCATGCGCTCTTGATTGATGCGTAAATCCCTTTCCAGTGGGTGGAGCAAACGCCAAGGGTCTAACCATCCCTAACCTGCGTTTCAAATTCTGCAGCAACTCTAGCACTCTGCACACGCGCCCTATCTCCACTTCCACTAGATGTATCTAGTTCAACATCCATAACGCCATTAAAATCACCTGCCAAAATCATAGGAGCCTCTGGCAGCTGCTCCACTCGTGAGCCCAAACTAGCATAAAGAACTCTATCTAACACATTTGGACTATATAGATTCCCCAGCACCACAGGCCTCCCCTCCAGCATCCCATACAAGAGAACAAATCTACCCCCCTCACCCACATGGATGCTTTCCTGAACGAATCTAACACGCCTGTGTATCAGAATGACCACTCCACCTTTTCTTCCCATAGCTGGAGCCCCCCAGACTTGCCCCACCCAGTCTCTCCGTAATTTAATATGTTCCTCAGCAGTCTGGTGGGTTTCCTGCAACATTGCAATATCACATTTTTGTCTCGCTAGAGCCTGCAATATCTTGTATCTCTTAATGGGATTACCTATCCCACACACATTCCACGATATGACCTTCAGGTTAGTGGGTAAATATAAAGCTCAAGCCAACCAACAAATGCTTTGTTGTGAGGAAGGACCCCCCCAGCCTGGGACCCATCCTTACCGTCATGCATGCACCCCCAATCAAACCATTTAATCTCAATTAGGCTGCCGTCCCTCCCCCCTTCCTCCCCACTCCCTCCCTCCAACCTTTATCCCCTATTACTTTCCCTCTCCCCACCCCATTCCCCCCGCTCCCCTCTCACTCACCCAACTACCCATCTTCCTCTTATTCTTTCCTCCCTTCCCCTCAAATGCTTTCGGTACCCCTTTACTCTTACCTTTGTAACTGCTCCACATCATTCCCTTTGATGATCCCACCCTAGCCCCAGCCCTCCCTCCACCTCTTTCCACCTCCCAACTCATCCACCCCATGCATGTCCCACTCTCCATTCCTTTTAGCCCTCATACCTTATCTAGTAATCATTAACCTAAAAGGCATCAAACATATAACATTAATACAACAACTTTGAACATTTCAAACATCTATATCAATTTCCAAACTGACTCTCACACACACACTAAGGCAGTATGATCTTCTTTTTCTTCTGCTTTGATGTTCCATTTCTCAGTCTCTCCCATCACAGGTTACACACTCCTGATCTCCACTTTGTAAGCTTAGTGCAGCCGCTGCTTTTCTCCCAATCTCCTCCACATAAGGTGTTGCTGCCTTGGCTGAATCAAATGTCCTTCGCACCCCCCCATGAGTGAAGATCAGACGTGCGGTATTCTGCACTAAAAATTTAATATTATTGTCTATCAGCGTTTGACACAGAGGGCCATAGTCCTTTCGGCGCTCTCCTAAGTATGCTGAGTAGTCCTGCACTATTCGTAACTTGATGTTGTCTTTGGAGATTACTCCCAGTCTTCGCACTGCTCTCAACACTGCTTCTTTCTGATGTTTTTTTTATGTGCACATGTTTCACACTGCTCACGTTTTTAGGTTTCCCCGGTTTTGCTTTACATTGCTGACGGAAATGGTTTCTCTTCCCTTTAAATGCTTTCTACCGCGAGTGATTCACTCGCGCTATTTTTTTTGAGGAAATTCAGCACCGATAATGTGCGAGGCGCCTCTCCCCTCCCCTTCCCCGCCCATTAACCCCTTCTCTCCGCCCCTCCGGGGCCTTCCTCCGCCCTCCGTTAGCCTTTCCACGCCTCTATCGGACATTTGCGGGCCCGTACTTGTGCGCCACCCGTTACTGTGACGCGCAAGTGTGCGGGGCTTCATCGCACGTTTTGTGGGGCATTTAAGCGCTCTTAAGTACCGCTTTTAGTGTGCTCTTTTGCGGCGCGCTAATTAGCGGTTTTTAGTAAACATGCCCCTTAGTATCTTTTCTTTTAATATACCACTTCACCCCTCACAACATGTTTCCCTCTTTTTCTTTTGTATTTAGTATTTTTTATTTTTAGGCAGAAAAATACAAATTTAGATTTCTTATAACAGTATGAGGAATTGGTGTAATAGTAAAATGGAGATATGTGTGTTCATTCTAATCAAAACAAAGAATACTTTTTTTTCTAGACACTGACACATAAAATTCAAATACAGAAAAACAGATGAATTTTACTGAACAAAAAAAAATGTAGTTAACCACCTCCCATGGTGCCCACTGGCCCCTGGTTTTCACCAGCCCCCAGCACAGAGCTCAACCAATGACAAAGTAATTAACTTGAAGTCTTCTTACAGTTTCGAGCAACATGCCATTTCAAATTACATTTGTTTTCTCACTTAAATTAAACCTTAACCAGTGACTGGTGTTAAGCTTGAGTTTTGAAAACCAAATAAGTTATTTTTTTATTCTTAGTTATTATATTTTTTTTGTTTTTTTTTAAGATCAAAATTACTCAGCGCTTTGAAGCCAGCCTTGGATTTCATCTTTAGGCAAATAATCCTGACTTTCAAAGCAGAGCCGTAAAACTTACCCAATGCAGCTGAAGGAAAAACAGAGCAAGTCATAAACACTAAGGGGCAGTGTTTACTAAACACCGGGATTGCTGTGGCGGGTTCCCGTTAGTGTGCGTGGTGCCATATAAGGTAGTGGGCGGTTCAGTGCAGAAAAAAGAAAAAAAAAAACCACGACCGTACGTGTGTGCATCGCGCTAATGTGCGGGGCCCACATTAGCGCGTGGGAAGGCTAAGTGGGGCGATGTTAGCATAACCACACAACAGAGCCGTAGTGCAACGGTGAAGACACTGACCTATGGGTTCAGGGGCGATGGGTTCAAACCCCCAAAGCACCCAACAAAAAAGACCATCTGAGTCATCACCTTTTATGGGCAGAGAGGTGGTGTAAGGAGGCATATTGCTGTATGGTCTCAGAAGGCGGCGCACTCTTTTTTATACGGCATGAGGCGGCGCAGCTGTATCATTGTGGTTGGCATGATGGCGGCTGCGCTGTTTAAGTTTGGGCGGCAGAGGGCGGCGCGCTGATAAAAATTGGGCAACAGAAGGGCGGCGAGCCGGTGGGCAGAAGGCGGCGCGGTGATGTGTGAGGGGGCAGGGCCCAATAGTGGGGTGGGATAATTGTGCCGCGCATGATATGCAAATACCAGGAATGGGGCCATATGCACAATGGTTAAGACACTGACCACTCCGTGCAGGCCATCATGGGTTTCAATATCCCCACCAGTGCCCATTGAAGACAGCTTGGCTGATGCATTATTTTAAAGGGGTCATGCCCATGTTGGGCGGCAGAAGGTGGCACTGCTTGTTTAATTTTTGTGCGCCACAAGAGCCGGAGCTGCCGATGGCTACAACGGCTGCGCGCTGCTGCCTCAAACACAGGACCAAAGCCCACCAGCAACAATGGTTGAAGACACTTGAGCAATGGTGCAGGGACCATGGATTTCCAATCCCTCACAATTGCCAGTGAAAAAGGCTAGCTGAGGCAGTTATGATCATATGTTTTGTTGGAGTGCTGTAGGAGGCTTTTTAATTTTAGTTTTGTGATAACTACTAGCAAACGCACTCTCACAGCATATTAATATAAGGCGTATGCCCATAAGGCACATGTTACAGTGCACCGTCCTCTTAGGCAAGACCCTAGAATGTCCGCCCCTATAGGGCAGCATGTATGTTGCGACACCATGATAATGTAGTAGTGCACCCTATATGGCTGGCAACTTTCACGTGCCCTATAGGGCGCCCCATAAAGCACCCTCAGAGGCACCTTAAATGGGTACAGTACACTGAGGGTGTTATTGCTGGCAGTCAACATGGTACAGTAAATTTAAAACTAACTCTTATGGACCCCCCTATCACCAGAACCCCACTGTGAGTTTGAAACCCCTGACATCTGGCTGCACCGGCAAGTGACAAATAAAAAACCATTGGGCTACAGCTATAAGTAGCCCTTTGGCTGGTTGTGCAGATAGCCTGTACGTCACCATCACTGACAGTCTGGGTCTGTTGTTGAACGCACCTGTACCCATGATGCACTGCACATGCAAATCAGCTGTCGCACAGATTGAACACGAGGATGGGAAAATGCACCGCCCTAAAGCTTCCCCGGCCTGGTGGGGGGGAGTTGTTCCCGTGTGGCACCCACACAGGAGCACTGTCAAACCTCGGCCTGTGGTAGGGTTGTCCTGAGTGGGTGGACACACAGCAAAGAGTAGCTAAACAACCATCACATTGTGCGGTTTACTGACTACTGTGCTCACCCTGAGTGTGAGATGCTGCGCCCGAGACGCAGGTCCACAACAACAACACCCAGCAATGGCTGAATGTGCGTGCCATGACAGAGCACCAAAGCAGCACTACACCCTGTGGAATAGGTAGGTGCTGCATAAACATTTTGGAGATCTCCTGTCTGGCTCAGCCATGTGGGGGGAACCCCCCCCCCCACCCCCCCAACACAGGGCTTCCCCCCCCCCCAACCCCACGCCCACCCCACAATGGCAAGCACAGTGTACCACCAACAACCCAGTTCCTGCTAGGGAACACGACCACCCTACATCAGTGGTTCCAACCTCAGTCCTACGGGGCAAAACCGGCCAGGTCCGGTTTTGGGGGATCATTCCCTAATACTAAATGCATGAGATCTATATCATCGAGAATATCCTGCCAACCTGAACTGGTTTGTGGCCATCCAGGGTTTGGATTTGGAGACCCCCCTGGCCCTGCCTTCACCTCTGCATTTAAGGATTGATGTGGGCAAGGTGCAGAGTGTCCATACCATCGAAAGGGTATATCGAATGTGATACACATTCCTCCTCATCTCACTCCCACCACAAACAGTTGTCTAATAGACAAATATTTGGTGGTGGTAGAATCGAGGAGAATGTGTCCATTCTATATACCTTTCGTGTCTAGGACATCTTCACCTTGCCCACTCCATCTTTAAAATGACAGAGTTGTAGGCGGGTCCTCCAATCCCCCCCTGGAGGGCCACAACCATCAGGTGGCAGGATATCTCTATGCATATATATCTCATGCATAGTCATTAGGGAGATCCCCAAAACCTGACGGGCCGTGTGGCCCCATATGACTGGGTTGGGAACACTGCCCTACAGGGCAGTCTAAGCAGCTCCACACACATCCATAACACAATATCAGAAAGACCATTTTGGCCTGGATCTTCACAGATGCACCCCACCCACGGGTTGATCTGATATTCACCTGCAGCAAGCCATGCAGCCACTGCACCCTGCAAGGCCACTCCCATCACAACATCATACCAGCTGTGAACAGTCACTGGTTGGAATCCCTGATGGACATGCATTCACCCAGCAACTGGGGTGGCAGCACACACACAGATAAGGACCAACCCATACATATCACATGGGAGAATCACGAATATAGCACTATGGGGGTGCCTAGCTCATGCTTGCCAAATCACTGACGGCAAACAACTCAGGGTGAGAGTGATCTCCCTGCAGCACATACAGAGGTCAACCCTGTCCTTGTGTAGGTGGTGGCCGGGCACGACCTGGATGGCGCCCTGCCAGGGTGCCCTGTGCAGCTGCATTCTGGTCAGTCCACTCTGTTCTGAGAGGTATACCCATGGTCACCCATTGCTACTCATATGCACATTGGCAGGCCAATACTGGCCAACAGTGTTGGCAGTGGTGGGCTGTGGAAGGGGCTTTGCATGCCAACACCCACTGTATAGACAGACACACAATTCCACACCTATGCCCTCAATGGGGGGGGTGCTGAGCGTATTGAGGGGTGGGGGGAGGGGGGGGGGGGGGTAGGTAATTAGCCTTGCTCCAGCCAAACCGGTGCTGGGCAACACTGGCAAGGCAATGGATATGCTAGTGCAGTAACTTGCTGGGGGTCACTCCCCAGGGTTGGTAAACACCGTCAGAGGCAAGGGGCCCCCCCCTGGAAGCACGGCATCTGGCAAACACCGAACACCGATTGTTCGTCTGGGGTCAACGGCTGTGTAGGCAGTATGTGTCGTAACGTAGGGATATCTATCTGCCATACTACTTACTCCTAATGGCTCCGAGCAATGCTCTTCAGAGAGTTGTGTACCGTATACCTCAGGTGTAGGGTGACATTGCTAAGGTAATGCAGGTGCTAGTATTGGGAGATGCCACGCAGGGTCCAATGGTCTGCCTCTCCAGGAGACATTGGCCAATGGGGCCTGTGGGTGTGGGTGTGGGTGTGGTCTGCCCCTTGTTTGGCTGCTGCTTTTATCTGCAGAGATTTCCCCAACTCCAGTCCAGGTTTGCATCACCAAACTGGTTATCGGGGAGTTTTCCCCTGCTGTTTCGTCCATGAAATATGCAGTGAGCTACATCTACAATGCCATGGGGGTGGTGCATAGATATACAGTCACAGCAGGCATTGGTATGAGTGGCAGCATTGGGACCCCTAGACCTGGTCTGTTGGGGCCACCAGGACTGCATTTGGGAGATTCTGCTCTAGTTACTGCCCCTGTATCAGTGGTGTCTGTGCTCAGTGGGGTACAAGATAGACTTAGTACCATTGCATATGTCCCTCAAGGCCAACGAAAGGTTTTGGTCCTTACTATCACTGTGTAGTTGTGGGAAAAATATGTTGGCAGGATTGGTGGTAGCCCCAGATGGGCTGTTTGAACCTGTGATCCTTCCTTTCTTTGTTCTTATGCATGCACTGTCTTTGTGCACTGCACCACCGTGGGTAGCCACAGATTTGGGCTGGATTTCTCCCTGGAACCATCCACATGCCCTTGTGGATCCGGCAGAGCCTGTTCTGTTGCAGTTGGACATGGTGTCCAGCCCTGCACATTTGGGGGGGGGGCTATGCCCCTGTTTCTTCTGTTGGCTAGCAGCCACTAGCCCCCTAGCACAACCACATGTACTCGTGGTGTTCCGCCAACATTCTGGCATGAGCTTCTCCTCAGAAAAAGCAGGACTATAACCTGATGTGCAATGTGGCAGTACGGTGACTGCATTTGGGGGACTTGGCTGTAGTTAATGCCCATTGTTGTGGTGTGTGGGGTGCGGTGTTGTGAGGTAAAATATGGGTGTTTCCTCCCCCATGCTTATTTCCCTGCAGATACAGGGGTGTCTGCGCTATATGCATTTGTTTATGTGGTGGGTGTGAAAATGAGGGACTGGGGCTGGCAAGTGCCCCAGCTGGGATTTGAACCTCTGACCCTCTAGTCCTAGAGGTAATGGCTCCGTCCGCTGATGCACCACACTATGGCCACAGAGACAGTGCAGCCCCTGGAGGTAGTAAACCTGGCAGTATGGAGTCACAAACCGTTTTTTTTTTCTGCTAACGCATTTTTATACTGTGGGCACATGCACCCTGTCTGGTGACAAACGTGCACATAAACCGCCCCCGGAAATTGACCACGGCCAAATGGGGGACACAATATCACCGCACACTCACGCTGGGTCAACAGTGGAGTATTAATGGGCAACCATAGAAGAGCAGTTTCTCCCAGGAAAGCTCCAACAATAACAGGATATGTTGTTTTGGAAAGATTCTCCGCTCCGTACACCTTTCCAAAAAACCTTTCTTTTTTTGCTGGAGCTTTCCTGGATGTGTTTTGTTGATTGTTGCCCATTACTATAACTGTTCCCCAGCTGAATTCCTATTTTTTTTTTTACAATTTTTGTTGTGGTCCTATTTCTATTTTTTATTTCCACTTTTGGGCTGTGCAACATGTATCACACTGCTCACGTTTTTTTGCAGGTTTCCCCGGTTTTGCTGTACATTGCTGACGGAAATGGTTTCGCTCTTCCCTTTAATAATTGCATTCTCTAACTACCCAAGACCCAAACTACCCCCCCGCGAGTGATTCACTCGCCGCTATTTTTTTTTGGAAATTCAGCCCCGATAATGTGGCGGGGCCGCCTCTCCCCTCCCCTTCCCCGCCCATTAACCCCCTTCTCTCCGCCCCTCCCGGGCCTTCCCCTCCGCCCCTCCGTTAGCCTTTTTTCTTTCCACGCCTCTATCGACATGTTGCGGTCCCGTACTTGTGCGGCAAACCCGTTACTCCTGTGATGCGCAAGGTGTGCGGGGCTTCATCCGCCAACGTTTTTGCGGGGCATTTAAGATCACTTAAGTGTCTGCTTTTAGTGCGCTATTTGTGAGCGCGTCAAATTAGCGCTTTTTAGTCAATCCATCCCCCCCTAAGGGCCTAAAATAAAAACAAAACATTGTTTGAGACTGGTAAATCCTAAATAACATAGTTTACAGCTTCTGTTTTGTTTGTTTTCTGTCATTTATTGAACAATAATTATGTCCTCCATGAGGTGCACAATATATCCCCTCTTTAGTTTTACAAAAAATTTTTTTTTATTTCAATAGTACAGTGCTAGTGAGAAGCCCCCCCCAAAATATCTTTTAATCAAAGATAAAATCCAAACACGATTGAATGTGTTATTCAGGCTCAGGATTTAAATCTCTCTCAGGTTGGGCAATCTGGTAACAACTCAGAAATGCCACCAATTGTCCCTTCAAGATTCTTACCTCTACTTTGAAGGTTAAAGAAAAAATAAAAGCAGTTTCCTTAATTTTTTCCATCTTCCGTCCTGGTCTGATTTTCTCAGATTTAAAGTAAAGAAAACTTTCTAGGCAGGTCAATTCGAGGGTACCAGAAAAACCAATTAAGAAAACATAAAATTTGTGCGAGTGTTTAATGCAGAGACTAAAAACCAGAGAGCACTTTCAGAAGGGGAAACGACCAGTAAACCCTTTGGTAGATACTGCTTTTTAAAAGCAAAGGAAACTTTTTGAATCACTGCAGTATATCACAGCTGTTCACTGGTCTTTTCTATTTCTAAGAATTTTATGGAATATATTATATACATATATATATATATGATATATATCTTATATATATATAATATGGATATTAGCACGAGACAATAATCAAATCTGGTAATAGTTGTTTTTAATTACATAATTCACTTGTTTGAATGTAATTGTATCATTT